>MU825893.1:0-356824 GCA_029204205.1 Desmophyllum pertusum | reverse complement strand
TTTGAAGATCACGGAAATGCGAGGCAAACGCCAAGAGCGAGTCACACTTGACAGGAGTTGTCT
Organism: Desmophyllum pertusum; assembly: GCA_029204205.1. Taxonomy (NCBI): domain Eukaryota; kingdom Metazoa; phylum Cnidaria; class Anthozoa; order Scleractinia; family Caryophylliidae; genus Desmophyllum; species Desmophyllum pertusum. The sequence continues at coordinate 356,761 of MU825893.1, read as the reverse complement.
CCCTTCCCGCTCGCGCGTATCTCGTGGCACCCCTCCAGCAAGAACACCTGCGAACACCTGCCCTTGCCCAAGCAAGCTATACGAGATACTATGTAAAAGCCTTCACACTAGTACTTCTTCCCATCGTTTGAACAAAGCGCAAACTCGAGTGCTAAAATGCGAGAATGTAACATGTCTTCTCTCAACAGTTGTTATCCTGTTAATATAGTGAAATACAATCGAATGCCCGAAACTTAAAACGCTGCCCCCACGACATACCATATAATTTCTCTCTTATGAAACGTGCCCGCCCGCACTATGCATCATGCGTAGTCTCAAGATGACGTGAAAAATACTTGTCCCTGACAAGATCTCGGATTGGTCTGATAAAATTTGGTGACATACGCGTCTCCCCAACTCGCTTCACCCCTGGTAAACCCTGTTTCTCTAGGCTTCTCAACCTCATTAATAATTCGCCCAAGTTAAAACAAAGGAAATCATCAACAGCGTCGGAAGTTTGGATACCTAGTCTTAATTAGCACAGATTATTAACGATTTTATTTCTCCGTTTTACTCCTTAGTTTTTTGTTTCGATTGAGAAAGATATATCTAAACACTCGAGACAGTGTTTCATCGGATATCCAAACACCTCAAATTTCGCCGTCACAAACTCCACTGCGCGTCGTATTTTTCAACACTCTTGATCTTCTCGGTGAAATACTGTCTCCGATGAAATACTGTCTCTCGTGTTTGCTATATTACTATAATGTATGCAATACTAGCCATCTAATCATTACTTCTAGTTATTTCTCATTGAGCGCTTTACTTTAGTTTTCTAATCTAATATGACTAGATTATTTAGGAGCACCCAACTGTGATTGTCCTCAAAAATAACCCAAGAGGACCAGTCTGTCTCTCATCGCGCGCGCGCACGCATCTCGCCTCAGTCCCTACTCGTCTCAAATGCACGCCTATCGCAGAGATTAGTTCGACAACAGACTCCAAGCAGTTCACTGATGACGTAGCATTACAAATATTCGTGTCTCTTAACTGTTTGTTATTAACGAGTGAAAAACCGTAACCGAGCAATAGCCAGTTCCTTAGACTACGTAATCAGCCAGGTTTTTTCTATTCAAAGTCTGTTTTGTTTGTCAGTGAACCATAAAATCGTTATTTTCTTTTTCTGCAATCGTAATATCAGCGGCAAGAGGGGATGATCTAAGAGAACGCATTACCCCTTACATGGGTCTCTTCCAATGATAAATCAATCTCGTTCCCAGAGTCCTCGTTACCCTTGTCCAGTCGGTGGAGCGGCCAACAAGGACCTCTGGGATAATCGATCCGCCATGACCGGGATTCTAGGACTTCCGGCCCTTACTGCGTATGTGTTCGACCTCATGTTTTAACTAACGGACGCCAAGATTCTTGGACTTCCGGTCTTACTGCGCAAGTCAGGCGGATCACTCTATCCCAGAGGTCCTTGTTGGCCGCTCCACCGCTGGAGCAAGGGTAACGAGGACTCTGGGAACGAGATTGATGATAAATGAGCTGTTTTAAAAGCACAACCTGATTGGTCAGTTCAAGTAACGTCGTGTATGAACCTCGAGCAGAAGAAAATAAAAATCATTTTCATAGCATGTCGCGAAAACTATCAAATACAGTAATTAACATGGCTGGGGAACAGGGAATCCTTCTCCTAGATCATCCACGACTGACAGGGGCTATTTTTACTTCGGCTATATCAGTGATATTTATGGCTAGTGGTAGCTCACCATCATGCTTGATCGAAGTTCACAGTATTTATACAGCAAATTAGCACAGATAATGCCACACAAGCGGAAAGTGTCCAAAGTGTAAACGATATCGATTTTTGTACTTACACGTGTAGCTGTAGCATCATCAATTTCAACAGAACAGAAATTGTTCATTCTACTCTTCAATCCTACATTGTATACGATCGGTTTCTTTTAGAAAGTAAGAAACACTAATGAACGTTTTAAATAAATCTGTTTACATTTGTAATCATGGGACAAATATCGTTTATACTTGTCCTAATCCTAGTTTTGCTTATCAAGACTAACTTATTACCAAACCTCTAACATAACTAACAGATGCCTAAATATTTATTGACTTGAAACATATTCTATTTCATATGATCGTCATAGTGTTCAATAAGCAGGGCTTCACTGCCAAGTTCCTCCTGGCAAAATCCAGCAGGTTTGTATTCATAAGCTTTTTTAGACTGGCGAACAGTCCCTCTTTCTTTCTTTATCGATCGCGAAGCAAGCGCGAGAGAGCGGAAAATCGAGCGCGAAGCGCGAGCGAGCGGGAAAATGGGCCGAGCGGAAGTGAGTCACGAAGTGACGAAGAGCGAGCGAATAGAGGGACTGCCGGCTTTTCTGCATCAAACGCGTGCTGAATTTCCCGTTGTACAGACAACGGAAAATTCGGATTGGTTTAATTGAACAATAGAAGCTGTCAGATGAGTTTGATTAGTATTAACTTCTTGACAACCTCTTGACGACTTGTTGACACTACAGCGGCTTAGATTTCATAGCGCGAGACATCAATAGCGGCAACTTTGTGGCGAGAATGCAGAACGTTTTCAATGTATATCTCTCTTCATTTGAACGAAGTAGTTTTAAAGGAAGAACAGAAGCAAGCAATCGAAGCTTTGGCTGATGGGAAAGGATGTAATGGCCGTTCTTCCCACGGCCTTCTGGAAGAGGATGATTTATCAGAGTTTTGTTAACGTGAAAGATTCGAGCGATTCCGCATTAGAGTCGGATCACAGGTCTACTCCGTATCTGATCATTGTTCGCCAGAAGAGCCATCGTCCAACGATTTTTGGCTTGAGGTTGCTGACGAGGATAAAGACAGTCCTTTGGACTTTCAGACATTGGCGACAACAAATGCTGATGGTTCACTTCATAAATACAGCTTTTTCCACATAGCGCTGAGTTTCGTTGATTGATTCATAATCTAAGATCGTACTCAACACACACGCTTGCGGCTACAACGATCTGAGAAAATAGAGAGGCTGTGAACAGACTAACTCAACACAAAACAAGCAGTCTTGTTTAAATAGGCAATGTTATTTTTTCGTGCAATTTACCTCGCAAAAACTCACGAGTCCGCGTGTGTAACAAGAATCCTTTCCTTCGCACCCGGGGGCCTGGTTTATTTTTGGCCGTACGTGACCTAAAGGGCAGAGTTTGTTATTAAAAAAGTTAATTTTCAATTGCTTACGGCTTGGTGGGCGGAGTTTATCTGGCACGCGTTTTGATGCAGAAAAGCCGGCAGTCCCTCTATTCGCTCGCTCTTCGGTCACTTCGTGACTCACTTCCGCTCGGCCCATTTCCCGCTCGCTCGCTGCGCTTCGCCGCTCGATTTTTCCGCTCTCTCGCGCTTGCTTCGCGATCGATAAAGAAAGAAAGAGGGACTGCTCCGCAGTCTAAAGCTTTTTTCTCCAGTGTGGGTTTTTTCATGTAGCCGCAAATGTTCTACTCGGCTAAAAACACTTGTTACAGGTTTTGCATTGATGAGGCCTTTTCTCCAGTGTGGGTTCTTTGATGTCTCCGCAGATCACTAGCTTGGCTAAAAACATTTGTGACAGGTTTTGCATTGATAAGGCTTTTCTCCAGTGTGTACTCTTTGATGTCTCCGCAAACTTCCTGCTTGGCTAAAACACTTCTCACAGGATTTGCATTGATAAGGCTTTTCACCCGCATGGGTTCGTTCATGCTCTCCGCAAACGTTCTGCTTGGCTAAAACACTTGTGACATGTTTTGCATTGATAAGGCTTTTCTTCAGTATGCAATCTTACATGTAGCCGCAAATTTTCCCGCTTGGCCTAAAACACCTCCTCACAGGTTTGCATTGATAAGGCTTTTTTCCAGTATGGTTTCTTTTATGTACCCGCATATGATCTGCTCGGCTAAAACACCTGTCACAATGTTTTGCATTGATAAGGCTTTTTCTCCAGTGTGGGTTCTTTGATGTCTCTGCAAACTTCCTGCTCGGCTAAAAGGCTTGTCACAGGTTTTGCATTTATAAGGCTTTTCTCCAGTGTGCAATATTTGATGTCTCCGCAAACTTCCTGCTTGGGTAAAACACCTGCCACAGGTTTTGCATTGATGTGGCTTTATGCCAGTGTGGTTCATTTCATGTATCCGTAAATTTGTCACTTGTCACTTGTTTTTTACATCTGTTTCAGGTGTGAGATTGGTTATGTTTTTCCATAGCAATACATGGGAAGCACTCCTGAAATATCGGGTTATAAATAATAATATCACAAAACAATAATATAAAGAAGAACATGAAATGGTGAACATAAACTATGAATGGAGAGAAAATAAGAATAAATCGAACATACATGTATATGAGCTCCTGAATGAAATAAAGACAAATAAAGAACTGTTAACAATACACAATAAAATCGAGAATAATAATAATAACACAGTGAAATTCCAATAATAAAATGTAGCAAAATCCCTGTGATAGTGCCCCTTTAATATAAGTTCAGGGATTATTATCGGCATTTTACAGTAATAATGCAGTCACTACTAGCAGTGGCCAGCCAGCCCAGGACATTTCTCACATTTTGTAATCCCAAGATTGGGTATTGGTCTAGTCACCAGGGAAACTTGACAAGCTCATGGATTTTTTTGCATCAAAGAAACATGGCTTTGTGTTGTTGACAAATTCATCGGACTAGAAAATTTGTGGCAACTACAACCAAAGACAGAAATAGTTTGGGAAGGTTGTAAAATAGAGCCTTTTACCATGAGTGTCTACTTAAACTCAGTTAAAAACTGAAAAAACAAACTGTTTTATAGCCCCCCCCCCCCCCCCCCCTCTTCCCCTATCAATGTTGGAGCCTCTCAATACAATCCTGTGAGAATAAGGTTGCTAGAAGCTCAACATTGAGCAAGGGAGGGGAGGCAGAGGAACAAAATAATTTACCTTCCCAGCACTTTTGTCTTGGGTTGTGTGAAAACGCGAAAATATTTTTAACTGCTGATAACTCCAAATCCATATATCGGTGATATCTCGTCTCTAAAATGTTTAGTAAATACTTGTACTGGTGCTAAGGTGTGAGACTAGAACGGTTGAATTGACGAATCGTTTTCAAAACAGAGATAATAATGTTGTTATAAAATAGCTGAGATTCTGGCGCGTATGTTTCTCACAGAAAAAGCCATGTCTTCACCAGAGTATAAAGAATAGATGACGTCAACTCATGCATACGCTCACTCAAGCTGATCATTTACATAGCTCCTTTGCATTTTTATTCCTGTTGCAATTTCATAAAAGGAATAAAACCGCCTTTTCTATGTCTTTATACTCTGATAAAGATCATAGCCACGTCATTTCGCTCCCTCCATGCCTAAGAGAACACTTACCTGCAGCTCGGGTTCTCTCTACGCCATCTCGGGAGCGAAATGACGTGGCTATGATCTTTATCAGAGTATAAAGACATAGGAACGGAGGTTTTATTCCTTAAAATGATGTTGCATGGCAATACATCAGGTATGCAATAGGCCTTAAGGACTTTAAAGACAACTAATTTGTCTAGGGAAAAGATTTTTATCTTCGCAAATCGCTTGTTTGATTGTGTTATCTGTATAATATATGATTACTTCTAGACTGAAAATCGTGTGATATAACGGGTATCTTTGAGGGAAAGTAGGAGTTTTCGGCTTTGAAGTTATTGTCTCGTGATGGATGTTTCGGTCTAAATAGCGTGTGACTGCAGGTCACAAACTACTGCCTCCTTAAGTTTTAACCAGAAGAAAAACGCGTAAAAATCATGGTCTTGTCGGAGACAACATATACTGTATATAGACAAGGGAAACGAGATATGTGAAAACCTATAGCTTGGGTTGTAGCTTTAGGGATGTCATAATGAGATGGTAGATCCACGTGCAGAGAAAGAGCAGTTACTAGACAAATACCGAGTAACTCCTCCCCTGCAATTAGGTAAACTATGCAGCATTTTGTAGCTTTTTCTTTCACGGATTGTGTGGTTCCAGAAAAATACATACCCCCATACCCCCCCCCCCCCCCCCCCCCCCCCCCCCCCCCACGGACAACAACTGGAAATTCCGAGGGGGTGGGGGGTTAAAGGCCAGGAATTCCGAAGGAGAGGGGGGTTCACGCAGAGCTTGTTTTCCAGAGGGTTCCCTTCTGAACAAACACAACAAATTCGTAAGAAATACATACGTACTTTGTCTCTATTTTCGAGGAATAAAACCAAGCCAAATCAAACATTCTGGCCATTGAAATAAACCCAAACCTCTTTGTTCTTTCATGTATCTTTTATTTTCTGAGTTTACCGCCTCTCTAAATGAGAAAAAATGTCTCTTGAAGTTGCAAGCACGAACTGAACCGAACGGGATCAAAATGGCCGACCAAAACTCCTTCCCAGTCCCCTGGCCATTGTTTCTTGGAAAAGCCAGGCTGCTCAGCTTTGTTACGAACACGAACGATTTTCGAATTTTCCTTCGTCGTGCAAGCGCTAAGGCAAATGGCAAAGTGTCTTGAAAACAAAAAACATAATCAGACTTCAAGACAAGTAAGTTAAATTTTTGATTGGAAAGAAAGATATTCTTTCTTTCTTTGGATTAAATTTGTGATTCACGTTCATTGTTTGTTCTTTCTGTAAACTCTGTTAGCCGTGTGCGTGTTGATGAAAGCGATCGGATTGTAACGTATATTTTGCGTAACTGAGTCTTCATTTTTTAGGTACAAAACCTTTTGGAATTTCCGAGGGGGGGGGGGGGGGGGGTGTAGGGGTCCATGTTTAAAAATACTGGAAATTCCTGGGGGGGAGGGGGGTCATCAAAGACCCCTTGGAACGGAAAATTCCTGAGGGGTGGGGGGGGGGGGGGGGGGTGAAAACCAAAATGTCTTCCGTGGGGGGGTATGCGATATTTTCTGGAACCACACATTGTGAGAAACGTGTAATTTATTTCCTGCTCCCGCTAATGAAGTAGGCAACATGTGACAGTATGTTGGAATGCATGATGTAATTTCTGCATGTATAAATCTAAATGTCTGTACATATGATGCATAATTGATTCATAATTGCATGCATAAATCCTAGTGTCTGTAGATATGATATCACAATATTATTCGATGCCAGCGCGAATTAGCTGTATGCTCTTAGCCAATGAGAATAGAGATAGCGAGTAAAATATTATTGGATTCAGTTTACGCATGAGAGCAAAATTATCAAGGCTTCAGTTTGTGTCATCCGCCTCAGCCTTTGCCAGATAACACAAGCGGAGGGGGGTACTTGACCCATGTTTGGGTATAGGGGTGCCGCCGCTGAGGGTTTGAAAACCTGACCCTGTTTAGGAAAAAAACACAATAAAAACCCCTAAAATACCTACCCTGTGTAGGACAACATCCTCTATTTTAGGACCTTGTTTAGGTTGCAAATTTAGCGAATCCCATTTGACTGATACGCGGAAAGAAAAGAAAAACCACTGTAAGCTAAATTTTGTGCCAAAAACGCGGCTGCTGCATCAAAATTGTGTTGCATCTCCTACTCCCTGGCCTGAACAATAATGGAAATCGATCATCGGAAATCAAACTGATGAATCAATAACAATTAGTTAATTGATATTGATTGGTATTGGCCGATTGATAATCACATTTCGTTTGTGGCCTCATCGATTGTTACCGACTGCTATTGGTTTTCATCGATTAGCATATTGTATTCAATCCCGTGAATAGATTATTCTCTTGCATATTTGTCACTTTGGCTCTCCGCTCGGGGATTTGGTGTGCTCGGGAAGGAGGTTGAAAAGAAACATATGCAATATACTTCAGTTCTAAGACTGAAGGAACAGATACAAAATTGCTGTTTGTTTGTAAGCTTCTTTACAAGGTTTCAAATAATAAATATATATTTGTCTAAACAGTCACAAATCATACAGAGATAACGATGTTGCGATTTGCATTCGGATACATGCATGCAGATAAAATCGATGATCTGTGATAACAATTGATAAAAATTGATAATCGATGATAAGCGATGCCAATTAATCGATTTATATTGATAATCGATATCAATCAATAATCACAAAATTCTTAGTCATCAATATTGGTCAGCGATTATCGATATCAATCAATTAATAATTGGCATATACTATCTATTGTTATTGATTTTCATCGATCATCGATTTCATCAATTGTTCAGGCCGGGCCTGCATGTACTCGCGGTTGTCTCAAAAAATCATCTTCAAAACAATAATATTAAAAAACGATAACATTTTTGTCAAATTCGCCACAGGAGAAAGGAGAGAGGGACATTTAAAGATGATTTGCAGTCCGTACTGCGCAATCTACGGCTGCTACGTTTACACGAATCTCATACGAAGGAATGTTTACTAGCCAAAATAAAAATTCCGGGACAAGAAGAACGAGTAGAAGAACCTCAACGTTATCCCAAACCAACGTTTCAGCTCATCGAGCATTCCTGGACGTACACATGTAACAACCCGTTTCATGTTCGCTATCACCAAAGTGTAACGTATCGATCAACAAATTCAAAACAAAAAATGAAAACAAACCCTGAGACTGCGCAGTGCGGACTGGAAATCATCTTTAAGGTAAGATGGTGGAAATTCTGACTGTAAACAGTTCATTTTCAAACAATAAACAATGACACATCGACATTGATGTGTGATCGTGATCGAAACGCCCTGACATGCATTTTTACTCGATGAAAGTTGTCTTCACGTAAAGAATAAACCGAAATTTAGGCAATGGTAAATACTTAATCCTACCTTTTGGTACGTTTCGGCAGCATATCAGGTTCGTTTAGTCTCGCCTATGGGTATTTTGGTTCCACTGCGTCTCGACAAAATACAAACCATCGCTTGACCAAACTCGCCTGATATGACGATGAAGCGTATCAAAAAGGCATGATTAGGTAACTGCAAGTAAATCTGTGTATGAATGAGGACCCCAGGATCCGTGGGTAGGGGTAAAGAGATATCGACCGAAGTAGCAACCAATATATCGACCGATACTCGGTGAGAAGTATTGGTAAAGTATCGGTTGAAGTGTTGTGTACTACCAACTGTACTAGCGCGAGATGTATGTATATATACATGTCGGCCGATATGTCAGCTGATATGTAGGCCGATATAGCGATCCACTGTCAACCGAGTATTGGTCGAGCATCAGTCGAGACATTGAACGAGTATCGGTCGATATATCGACCGATGTATCGACCACCTTTACATGATTAGTGAATCTGATCTCCCAACTCATACCAATCTGCAGATTGCACTTCGTGCACTCTACACTAACAAGCCACCAAATAGACAGATCGAAGGCTCTACTACCCAGCCAATCAAGCTATAAAAACAAGCCACCAAATAGACAGACGTTTTGTCAAGATTCCACTACCGAGTACCGAGCAAACGAGCCAGCAAAAAACACTGCATACATGAATACATACTCCTTGAAAACTAGCCCTACATTGTGTAGTTGCTCCAACAAGAAGTATTTGAATAACCGTATTTCTTACCTTCTCAGAGGACAGCTCTACGGACTCACTTCTGACTTTCAAGGCGCCATGTTGAAAACACCAGCTTCACGTGGGCAATCGACTGGGATAACATTCCATGTAAGACCTCATATAATGTCCCGAGCAACCTCGTTCCCAGGGTCTACTCCGCCTTTCAAGATGGCGGCTGGGCGCGGAGAAGACCCTGGGGTACGCTGTGAAGTGAAATACTCCACGAATCGTGGAGTATTTTGTCGTCTTCGCTACACTTGACCAGGCGGTTCGCAGGATTCAAAATGGCTACTGGAAGGAAGCTGGCGAGCTTCGTTTTTAACACGTTTTTTACACCAAATTAAGCCACGGAATAACGTTTTTGTGGTCCGTTGAATTTTCGAATAGATTTCTGCTGTCTTTACGCATGCTTGGTGAGCGGTCTATTTTAGTTAAGGTGAGGTTTATTACACATTTTATGACTGTTATTTTAGCACCAGTTTAGCTGTATAAACAACGCACGATCATATAAAGAAAGTCAAGTTAGGGAAGTTGTCGAAAGTTTAAAAGCGGATAGTTTTGGGGTGGATATATTATTTTTTGGTCGATTAATTTGGTTTATTTCGTGCTCGGATCGCGACCTTGTAATTTTTGTTTTTTATAGCACGAAAGTCATGCCCAATTTATTAATAAAAAAAAATATTAATGCAGCATGATCATGGTCGAATCTTTGTGTGATTGTTTTTATTTAGAGGTGATATTTTTTGAAGGTTCATGCTGAGTCAGTACTTTGTGTGTGTTATCTAAATAAAGATTGCTTCCTCCTCAACACTTCAGCATGGAAACCTCACAAACATTTAAACAGATTCAAATTAATTTAGTAAAATATCAAAGTGTAATTTCAACTGCTACAAAAAAGTGGGAGGCTTCCCTGCGTGGTTTCTGTGGATGACAATGTTTTATAGCCTTTTATATTTAGCTTTTATTTGGAAACCAATAATTACCGTTAAAGCCCGGGGGCCAGGGGGCTTATTAATTTAATTTCAGGCCTCAAGGAATGGGGGGGGGGGGGGGGGGGGGGGGGCTTATTAGAGAGGGGGGCTTAATATGAGAGGGGTGGTCTTATTTCAAATCATAAATTTGCGAGAAAATTCACATTCATTTTTCAAACTTTACTACCTGGGAGGGGGGGGGTGTACTCCCTTATGTGGCCTATACGGGGACATGCCGCTGGACAGGGTATGGTTTTTGGCCTCTCTAGCCTGAACAGGGTATATAATTTCATGCACGTCTGTCCTAAACAGGGTATGGTTGCACGACTGTCGTAAAAAATACGGTTTATACAGTATTTAGAGATCGGAGACGTTTGCCGCGTATCAGTCAAACGGGATTCGCTAAATAATTTGCAACCTAAACAGGGTCCTAAAATAGAGGATGTCCTACACAGGGTAGGTATTTTAGGGTTTTTATTGTTTTTTTTTTTGTCCTAAACAGGGTCAGGTTTTCAAACCCTTAGCGGCACCCCTATACCCAAACATGGGTCAAGTACTTCCCTCTCCCCCCAGGCTTTACTATTACACCACAAACTAAACAGAACAAGAAATGGGTTATATATCACCGTCTTACAAATGCAGTGTCATTTATATTCTAACTCAATGATAGTTCTGGAATTAAGACCATGTTTCCATACAAAGTGACTGAAACAACAGAAAATATTTCTTTAAATACATTATTATATCAGTCTGATGAAAAGGGGGGGGGGGGGGGGCGCTTAATAGAGAGGTGGGGGCTAAATAGAGCTTTTACGGTATTTATTATATTTTATGCCCTGGGGTGTACTTTGAATTTTTGGAGGGATTGTGCCATCCAGGACTGAAACCAAAATGTATAACTTTCTGTACACTATTACAGACCTGGGCCAGGTTTTTCAAAAGGTGGATAATGCTATCCACCAGATAAATCACTATCCAGTGGATAAGTATTAACAAAACAAACTACACTATCTGTTGGATAGCGATTTATCCGGTGGATAGCGGTATCCATCTTTTGACCAACCGGGCCCTGGTCTTTAAAATCCATACCCTATTTTCTGACTACTTGTTTCTGTTCTAGTGGAGAAACAATAACTCTATTGAGGGCGGGTACTTATTTATTGTCTATCTGCAGGGGTGGATCTAGAATTTTGAAGGGGGGGGGGGGGGGGGGGTGGTGTTTGTTAGCCAATATTTTGTCATTTTATTTTAGATAAAAACTAGTAACAATTTTACACCTGCCCAAAGTGCTTGATTTTTTGGCGGATTTTGGGGACCACCCAATCAAAGTGTTCACACTTTTCTGACTCACACAAGTAAGGTAGAGTAGCACCCAAAATATATGAAAGAGGGCCCTGGCCCACGGGTCAGCCCATATTTTGCCCAAATCCTAGTCTCCCAGCCTAATGCTTACTCAAATTTCCCCATTCCCAACAGCAAAATTGGTGCCCCAAATCCAATTTTTCCAGTGAAAAAAAGGCAAATCCCAGTTCCCATTATACCTCTTCAGGACCCTATCCCCAGCACAAAAAAATTACTACAGCTAAAAAATACTCCATAACAAGGATAATAAGATAAAGGTAAAACAACTTTATTTATACATGTCAATCTTAAAATGAAAATACCTCCTAGAACAAAAAAAAAAATTAAAATAACCCATATCACTCTGAATAAATTCATTCACACCTCCCCAACACAACATACATTTGAGGGGCATAAGGAACAATAAAACAAACAAGCAAAACAAAAAGGACAAAAACTGAAAGAAATGACCTACAAGAAAACAATACCCTGCAGTACACCAAAAGAAACTTAATCACACAAAACTTGCACCCAGTACAGTCTTTATTGACATACAGTGTACATACAACTGCCGAAATTCCTCAACCATGGAGGCCCACCTTAATGACCAAGAAACACAACTGTTGATTGATACCACAGCAGACCACTGAGGGAACAACATCTAGTTGGAATAATCATGAGGATTGCCTGATGAAGACTAGCAGTATACACAAAGCAGTCTATAAAACGTTGTGATCATTGACAACACCTCAAAGTGACTCTATCATGAGACAAATGATTAAATATTCATCTATCTAGTTAGGCCTTCCTCAGGGCCGTAGCTAGAATTTTTTGAATGGGGGGGCCAATGAAGCAAGTGCCGAAGGCGCGAGCCGCTAGGGGGGTCTGGGGGCATGCCCCCTCAGAACATTTTGAAATCTAGAGGCTCGGAAATGCTATTTTGAGCATTTTCCATGAGATATTTTGTCAAAAAATCAATCTCGATTCAGTGTAAAATGACAGGTATTTTTAGTGCTTACAGCAATATTTCCGAGGTTTTGTTACCTTGATACATACCGTATATCGGCCTTAGTACACTAAACATTTTATTAGTCTATTTCGTGTGTAAAGATGTCTCCAGTTGGATTTCCGCTCCAAAAATATATTTCTCAATCAATCGTAAATGTTCAAATTAGTATGGTACCGGGCAGTCAAAATATAACTACTTACTTAGTTACCTAAGAAGTAAGAAGTTCTCGCCTCTTCGTTCCCCATCATCTTGATTAATATGCCGAGCAAAATCTGGGGAGATGGAGTACCCAAGCCTTTCAAATGTTCAATCTTGTTTTGAAAGACCCTCGGCATATATTTTATCAAGATGGCGGCTGTTTGAACGCGAAAAAAACATACGCAGTTTTCGTTTTTCAGAAAGCATTACCCATTCTAGGGGGGGCAACTGCCCCCCTTGCCCCCCCGCTAGCTACGGTCCTGCTCCTACGCAGACGCTCTTTGGGCTCGTCACGCAATCTTTCCGCGTTCGTGGGGAGGAAAGATTGCGTGACGATCCCAAAGAGCGTCTGCGTAGGAGGCTACTATCTACCACGATGAACAATAATTTCCCAACATCAGACAAAAATATAAACTAATAGGTGTCCCTTGCATAGCAGTATCTGGATTACAAACATTATATGAGTGTGGTAAAGGAGGTGTTCCCTTAATAGAGGTGGCCCGAAGTAGAGGTTCCACTGTATGTTGTAAACTTGTATAGGTGATTTAATACCTATACCAGCTTAGAAAATTGAGAAAAACAGCTTATATAAACTATAATCTTCATTTTATTAAAGTATAATCAAGTTTACAAAATATTTCAAGGAAGGGCTTTCCTTACTTTTAAGTGCAGTGCATCAAAATGGTCATAATATTGTATCTTGTCTGTTCAAATCATTTGATTGTAAGCTTAATCATTCTCTGAAAAGTACAGATCACGTAGTTTACCAGTGAAAAATTCGATTCGTCATTTGTGCGAGCAATACATAAATTCAGGATTGCGTCACATTTTCAATTCGCCGTTAAAAGCACTTTGAAGAAATTCCAGGCTTCGAATAATAACACATAAGCTTAAACATTCATAAACGTGTAATCATATCATCGATCTGATTTTCCCCTTGCTTGATATTCCAGCTCTTGATCTGTGCGCCTTGAGGCATTTCAAATTAATTTACGGTCCAACGTCAACTCCACATCTTCCTTAAATTGCCGTGCATAATTTAAACAAGACGGGAAATATTTAACAGGCAATAATTTACGTTTCAATTCGAGAAGAAATAACAAAATAAAACTCCGCAAGTCGGCCATTTTGCAAGGAAGACTATTTCCGCCAATCACGACTAATGTAAGAATCATAAATCTAAAGACCAATCAGCGTGGGCGTTATATCAGTGTACCCCAGGGTCTTCTCCGCGCCCAGCCGCCATCTTGAAAGCGGAGTAGACCCTGGGAACGAGGTTGTGTCCCGAGTTGAGGAAAATAGGTACGCAATGCGTACGGACGTTATTCGTGCTGATGAAAAAAGTGAACAGTCCCTGAGGTCAAGGTACAATCGTCAAGGTAATCAAGGTAATCAAGGTAATCCATTAACAACAGCGGTTTTTCGTGTTACATACTGTCCTAGGTAAATACATAGAGGTTATTCAGCGGAAAGTTGTGTAATACGGCTGGGCATTTTTACTCGTCAGTGTTTATTTTGTCTCGCCTTTTTTTCGCCTAAATTTATTGCAACTGGCCCATGATGAAAAGGAGCATTCTGATTGGTTCCCTAAGCGGTCCGAATTTTGCAATACGGACCGCTAAGATGGTCCGCCCAAAAACTAATTTCGCTGATTTAGTTTTATGAAACATTGAACAAAAGAAAACTGTTTTCTGTTAAATAGGAACATTATTCCTTCACGAAAGTGGCCTGAAAATGCAAGTAATACCAGAGGTCTATAACTAGAGGTTTCCATCTCTGGTATTGGGTCTTGGCCCATCAGATTAGGAGTTAGGCTATTTTTAGACATTTTTCGCGCGAAACCAGCAGCCAATCACGTTGAACCATTTTTAATATGCGAGCGCTACGCAAAGGCAGAAACTTTGCCGGCCAAGGAAAAGCGAAAAGCGTCACAGCAGAATGTAATAATTGTTTAAATACTTCACTAAATTTAGGTCAAACTTCGGTATACTTTTTGTAAAACTATAAATCGACTGAGTGATTTTTCAGTTCAATCTAAATGAAGCATGATTTGTATGAATTCGGCGGCAAAACTTGGCGCGGTGTCCAGTTGGCAAGTTGTCGAAAGTTGAATGAAAAGACAAAGGTTTCTCCGCGGATTAATCTTCGTTCAATCTCTCCAAAGTTTCGTATATTCTGGAAAATTGTGCAGATGGTTTAGCTTAACATGGGAAGTTTCGAAATAATTGTGGAGCTGAACATTATATTCATTTTACAAGTTGAACGGACAGCTATACGCAGCCGAAGGTTTCACTTGTTTATACGGCGGGCGAAACTTGCGCGACTACAGAATTAACGAACTGAGCTTGAAATCAAGTTCATTGAAGTAAAAGAACAAAGGAAACCCTCAATGTCTACATGGATGGAAAGAAAGAGAATTTCACTGTGAAGTGATCTTTGAATGATTGACTGTCACGAACGCTTGACGAACTGCCGTAAGCTCAAGTTATAAGCTCAGTTAACGGCTTAACTGATCCATGGATATTTATTGTGCTGATTTTAAAACTTAATTCAGCTGGAATTGACAAGCCTCGTCGAAATACAAGGTAACAATACTGAATAGACTAAGCTTAAACTTGTGTTGTAAACAGGTTTTCATTCTTTGGACGAATTAATTGTGTCCGCGGTCTTCCCGTAAATTAATTTCAGGCTGCCTTTAGTGCTCTTTCAGTCGCATTAGTTGTACATTTTACAGGCATTTCTCATTAAATATTTCGTTCCAAACTTCGTGCATTATTTAGTAGAATTAACTTTTGTTTGATTTAGAAGGGCCAAGGCTTTTTACTTAGTGATTTTAGCCATCTTTTCAATCGACGAACAAACCGTCTTGAACAAAAATTGTCGAGCTAGCGCGTTCAATGACCATATTTGTCAGGCATGGTGCGTGATTGGCTGCTGGTTTCGCGCGAAAAGTGTCTAAAAATAGCCTAACTCCTAATCTGATGGGCCGCGCGCAATGCTAGATGGAAACCTCTAGTTATAGACCTCTGGTAATACTTACCTTTGACGCGCTTCCGAGAATGAATACATTAATGTATCGACAAAAAGCCATTTTTACAATGTAATATAATGAAAAAACTTTATTGAACTAGCTTGCTCGGTCCGTATTGGTTCGGCTCGGTCTATAAACTAAAAAAAAGAAACGACCAATATTTAATTCCCCAATAATAACATCCATTTATCAGAAAAAACCTTCGCTAATGCTATTTTTAATTCCGTTAATCGGTTTCCCTATAACACCTAGGCGGCTCTATATATTTCCAGCCGTTTTGGGAGTCCGGTTTGCATCCTCCTCCCACCTCTTCGAGTTTAATTTCAATCAAAATGAACTCTCTACCAAAGTCTGCCACTGTGCCCCTGATGAAAATGTCAGACCTTCTGAGCAGTCACTCATTTTCAGTGCATCATCATTCTATGCTGATTCGTAGTTACCACGTTTATGAGCTCATTTTAAAAATGGTTACAGTTTTATATAGATTTTCTAACGTTTCAGCCCGTATACGCATTCAGAATAAATTCATCATGTTTAACGAAATAGTTTTACTCATCCGTAAGAACTACAGTTCAGGAAGTGCGTTTCCATTAAATTTATACAATGCAAAAAATTGCAAAGAAATTGCAAAAAAATAATATATTTACAGTGCTTACGCTGTACAAAAATGTGTGGGGCGAGGAATGCGGGCTCACAAAACGGCTGGAAATCGTGCCCATACAACACCGCGCGGGATCGGCCGCGCGCTCAAATTATTCCATTTTACGTCACAAAGGAGATTTCACTTCGGAGTTTGCTTTGGACAAGAATTTTCTATTTTAGTGTCAAGCAAAAAACAGAGTGCGAAAGCGGATAAAAATCAAAATGGCGACCGGTTTTTCTGGTTATGCTTCAGGTAAGGATTTTGTTTCAGTTTGTCTGATGTAAAAGGTTTGTAAATTTCGAAGTTTGCGCAAAAAGTGCGTTTTTACAATTTTCACACGGAGAGCGAAGAGAAAGTTCCAACATGACAAATATTTTTAACAGATTTTGAAAGTGTAGGAATCTTTTAATCGCGGTTTACATCGTAGCATTAACAAAACTGACGTAACCCGAACAAAATTATAAGATTAAACTAATTGGAAATTTAAAATGTGATAAAAAAAAATGTGGCGAAACTTTTTTTAATTCGCCGCGGCACGAACTGGGAACCTTAGCAACGCGAGTTGACACGCGCGCCATAGCAACAATTACACGTCATCGGCAACAGTTCTTTTTTTAACGGTTTACAATTTATTTAACTACGAAAATGTTCGGATAATTTCGGACGATAAACTTCAGACAAAAATTTTCGGACAATTTTTATGGCATATTTCGGAAGTTTTATCTCGGACGCAACACTCCGAAACGATACAACGTGTAAATAATGTTCAATTTATTGAACACAGTTCCGTTTAGACTGTTCAGTTTGAACGCAATAAAGTACACGAATTGAGCAAGAACAAAAACAAAGTGAAGAGTGCATGAATAACTCCTTACGCGGCTGTACATTTAATATTGGATGCCCCTCCAACATATTTTAAAACTCGCAATGTAATTATTACTTAAAATTGCTGTAATTTGCCCATTTACCTAAATATAGGAAATTGAAAATGTTTAGACCGTAAAATGTTCGGACTGTGTTTTTGTTCGGACGGAAAATATTTCCGGCAATTTTCTTGTCCTGATATTTCTGATTGAGTGAAAGTGAGTGAATGCAGTTTTAGTTTATATGCTCTTTTGTATACGTTCATTTTGAACATAAATTGCCCAATTTATCTCAGCGTCAAAGTAAAAAAAATTCAGCATTTAAAATAATGATTGTAATGAAATTGCATTTACCTTTAGGTCGAAAAAGATTGCCCCCATCTTGGAAGAGGAATGTGGTATGTTTTAATAATTAGACATAGATTGCTTGAGAATAGATCTCTTCTAAAAAAACATTCACGGGAAACGCGTTTAACGGAATTATTGAGTGTGGATTTCAGTGAGTGCGCGCATTGTCGACAAAAACAAGTAGCTTACGTCTAGAGTTTAAGGGTCGCACATCGATCGCACTAAGGACAATTCTAGGACATATTTAAGGATTCAATTCAGCATTTTAAGGAACCACGTTATTTTTAACTGGTTAATGGATCACTTTAACCGAATTTTGCACCTAGTTCCGTTGGAGACGACACGACCCGAAACGGATTGACCGCGGTGAAATAATAGAGCTCGAGGTCTAGGAACTAGAAAAACGAACAACCTTGTATGACGTACAGTCGAAGCTCTCGTAAGCGGACAGCTCTACTTATTATACTTAACAAAACCCCGTTTGAACCGGCTAGCTCATACAAACTCTGTATTTAATTTTATTATCCATTCCCGTAAGCGGCCAGCTCCGAGGGTGTCCGCCTGCGGGAGCTTGGACTGTATTTTACATTTTCTTGGAAACATTCCTACAATCCAACTTTAATTAATTGTATTTAAATTGTATCTATTTTTTTTTTCTTGTATTGAAAAATGGAAAAAGAAAACAAGAGAAGAAAAGAGAATTGGAGGGGAAATAAGAAAGACGAAAGTAAGTTAAATAAATACTGAAACTCATTTTCGCTCGATCTTCAGTATATACTTTTTGTTGACTTCATTGTTTCATATCGAATTGTGTAATTTATCTGTATTTATGCTAACTAGAAAGAGCATACAACATATAGTTATCGCGCCAAGCTTCATAGGAAACTGTTTGAAACCTGCTCAGTCCAAACGATGCAATTAATCCAAGGTTGCAACCAAAGTTTGCAAATGTATGGTTCATGGCATGTTTTGCTACCAGCCCTAAAAGTCATACAAATGTCTGTAAAATTTGACGGTTTTCAAAAGGACAAATATTGTTCAACATTTTAGATATCTATAAGTTTGTTAGCCTGTTGAGTTCGTCTGCGACGCAGGCTATAAGTTTGTCAGACTAAATTAAATTTTCGGTAAATTGATGTTAATGAGAGATAAAATGAAGCCGACGTAAAGAAAGATCGCCCTTTTAGCGTTTTATTATACTGAACAAATAATCATATATGTATAGTGGGGTGGGGGAGGGTGACGGGAACCCAAGAGTAAATCTACAGCAAGTCCCAAGAGTGCGAGAAGAGGAAGAAATAGAAAAAATTTGTTCCATTATTATATCTCTTATATAGTATGCGCGCTGTCATTGGTCAATTTTACGGGCCGTATTCTACCGTACGGCCCGCGAAATTTGAGAGTGCGACTGATCTAAAATTTATTTTAAATTTGTATTTATTAATAGTTAGCAGGACCCCGTTGATAACAGTGCTGTTTGACCGAAGGGTCATCCTGCATAAATATTCGATTATTATTATTATTATTATTATTATTATTATTATTATTATTACAAGTGGAACCGGAATAAAAGCAATATATAATTTAATTGTCATAATGGAAAAATGGTAAATATGATACCGCCTACTGCCCTTAATTTTAGTTTTAGTGGGGTTTAGAAATTGCGAAAATCATGCAAATTTGTTAGTAAAATATCGGCCCTCAGTCTTTTCTGTATGGACCTAGTTGCACTCGATCTGTACTGTCAAGATTCTCCCAGTATGGCTCTCGCGCTTGGTTAATAATAAGATATATGTATTATATTATCATAGATACAAGACCAATTGACAGTGTTCTTTGTATAGCACAAACCAACAAATGCACCCTCAGACAACAACCCTGAGTTTAAATTGTGCATATCAAAAACTCCAGTAATGCAATTTGTAAAATTCATAGTCAGAGTAATATGTAAATAGCTCAGAATAGTGGATTCAAAAGCCTCATATGAAGGTAAATGAGAGCTTACATGTACAGTTTATATCAATGAACCAATGGTTCACATGAAGCTACTCGGAAACTTACATGTGCCTAATATTATTCAGTATCAGTGAATATGAATTATGGTGATGTCAAAAATTCCTGGAACAAAAAATATACTAAAGAACACCAGTGAAAGTCACTCAAATGTTGAACTCTGAAAATATGGTAGCAGTATTAGAAGGAACAGTAACCCGACACTGTTAAATTATCATGTTGTGACTAATATGTATTTTTTACATTACAAATTTTTTTTTGATTTCTTTTCTCTTGAATTTAATGTCATTAGCTAGCACTGTCATTAAGTACCATGCTCTAAAACAAAATAAAGACGAAAGGAAATAAATATCAAACAAAATAAATTTAAACCAAAATTAATTAATGTACATGATTTGAAAAATAAATTTGGAATGGTCTGAATTTTAACAGGCCATGAATTGACATAAGAGTCAGACTGGTTTGAATCAGACCAAAAGTATATGTATTTTCCAACAAAGGCTTGACTTTTCATACCATGCTCAATTACACATGCATGTACATGTATATTTATTAAAGGGGCAAAATACACTGACAGCATGTGCTAACATTTTAAACATTCAATATTAAAATCACACTGTTTAGGATCAGATTCAATGAAATCTAAATACAGCAGACAGCCACCACATTTCAAAAATCTTTCTTCAAATATTTATTTGGTCCTTTTTTTTTTCTGGCCACAATTTTTTTTAGTGTCATGATTAACTGCAACACCATCAATCAAGTGTCACCCACTGAATTAGTAAAACAAACAATTTTATATATTATATAGATTATAAATTATTTCAAACCAATATCAATTTAATTTATTCCCCTGACATCACAAGTGCTGCCTGATATTACAATGGTTTTGAAGTACAAATCTGAAGAGAAAACAAAGCAGAGAATGTAATTAACCATCAGGTCAGCTGGAGGAGAGAGGGCTTAAGTGGTCGACCAGTATACTGGTACCCAGTATTAACCCACCTCGGAAGAGAACATATAATATTAATTATTTATTAATTATTATGCTCTAGATCAAGGATAATTAATGAAAGGGATTTTCAACTTTTAAATAGATATCTATTTACTATGCTTTATTCTTTTATATACACCTAAAAAGGTTTGAGACGCAACTCCCTTCCCCCATTTCCCCCAAAAGAAGCCCACCAAAAAAAACCTTTTGAACAAATAACAGATATTTAGCCCACGTACAGCTTATATAATATATATTATTATACGGCATAGCATTTTGGAGTGCGGATACGCACAAAGACGAGCGCAGATATGAGACCGTATTACATGGGTCTCAGTCCCCCTGACCGCGCTACGGAAAACACTGTTGAAAGCCTATATTTTAGGAAAGATATTATGTCGTATAATAAACAATTTATTCAGCGGAAAGTTGTGTAATACGGCTGGGCATTTTTACTCGTCAGTGTTTATTTTTTCTCGCCTAAAGGCTTGAAAAAATAAAAACTGACTCGTAAAAATACCCAGCCATATTACACAACTTTCCGCTGAATAACCTCTATAAATTATAACTTTACAGTACACTCCCCTAAATGATGAATATAGCTCTGAAGACTTCAAAGTGAATTTTATGGGTGTATGTAAAGCCAAAAAGACTCCCGAAACACCCCAGAACACTCCGAAAACACCCAAAAATTACAAATACGAAAAAAGGAAATGAAAATAAATAAGATATTATATGGCTGAAGTGGTCCAAAAGGGGAAATGGAACATGGTCAGTGGTCTGAAATTTGCATTTAGTATATTTTGGTGGCGGAAGATGCAGTGGCCTAATGGAGTAATGGTTAGCATGCTGGACTCAGGACTGAGTGGTCTGGGTTTGAGCCCTGGCTGGGGTCAATGTGTTGTGTTCTTGGGAAAGATACTTTACTCTCAGTGCCTCTCTCCACCCAGGAGTATAAATGAGTACCGGCGACAAAATGCTCCAGGGTGGACTAACTTGCGATGGACTATCATCCCAACCAAGGGGGTTAAGGAATACTCCTAGTTGCTTCATGCTACAGAAACTGGGATTAAGGCTCCGGCTCCGGCAGTTTTGGGCCACTACGCTCATGAAGACTTTACCTTTTTATATGTTTGGTGTTCCTGGGTGTTCCGGGGGTGTTGACCAGGGTCACTGTTCTTGGTTTAACATACACCCAAATTTTAATCAATACTCAGTGTTAATGAGATAATAAAATTGCATGCGTTTAAACATGGAGCGAGCCTATCAGTCGAGGCTGTGGAGTTCAGCCTGCCAATCACAATGGTCTCATTTGATTGGTTAATTCACCCAGGTCTAATTATGTGCAATTATTCAGTATTGTCCAAGTTGTTTGCACAATCACAAAGCTTGTAATTCTGAATAATTTTGCAAATCCCATCAAAGTCATCTTCACGAGACTCGTTCAAGTTCTCGACAAACTCAGATAAATGGAAACAGGTGGCTCTTTGATCGCAGGCTTGAGCTTTGTAACAATTTTAGCTAGCCGCAAAATTTGGACTGTACTGTACATGTCGAAATGGGCGAAGGGAATTCATTGTTTGCATTCAGTTCCTCCTAACAGTGAATAGATATATTTGTTTTGCGCTCAATATTTATTATTATAGCTTGTTGTGTTTGACATAAATCAATTAGTTGTTTGGATAAACCAACCCCAACTTTTCTTGACCGTTGTTGTTCGACGTTTCAGCTTTCCCCACATGCCATTAATGATAAAAATAGCCAACAAAGTGCTTCAGACGGGGCGTGTCCTTTCCTTTTATAGGCTCGCTCCGTGTTTAAAAGATATACGGTATCCCTTCAATTTATGCTCTTCACTCTCACCTGTAAAATCCACTGTCTACTGACTACAATCAATATGTTTATTATAAGACCATGACCTCCATCTATGAAAAAGATGAAACAGAAAACAAATTATAAATACTACATTGCAGGGCTGCAAATAACAGTCGGTCATTGGACAATGACCGACCAAAATTTGCTTATGTCCGATGCAATCCAAACTGTGGCCGGACACAATG
Source organism: Desmophyllum pertusum (assembly GCA_029204205.1). Lineage (NCBI taxonomy): Eukaryota > Metazoa > Cnidaria > Anthozoa > Scleractinia > Caryophylliidae > Desmophyllum > Desmophyllum pertusum. The sequence continues at coordinate 333,773 of MU825893.1, read as the reverse complement.
TCCGGATAATTTTTTTTGCCTTCCAACGTAAACGCCAACAGGTTTTATTCTAAATGCAAACTACATGTAGTTTACTCTTCGATGACAACGCGTTAAATTAGCAGGTTCGCTTATCAAGCAATACTGTAATATGATGTCCGACCTCATTTTTGTTTTGTCCGACCAAAATTTTTCTTAGTCGGACACATGTCCTTTCAAGAAAAAAAAATTATTTGCAGCCCTGACATTGTGCATAGGAAATTCCTTAGTACTCCTATCATCCTGAGTCTCCTACGCAGCCGTTATTTGTGTCGTCACGCAGCGCTTCTCCCCACTAACGGCTGCTCTAACCTGGACCACATTCCTTTCCTTTTGGCCGCAGCAACTTTGACACCTATCGGCAAAACGTGACTGTTACCGTTTGCCGAAAATCTTTTTCAACATTATTTTTTAATATCATTCATTTGTCTTCAGTTAAACCATGTTTTATTTTGATGTTTGGTGTGCGTCAAATTTAAAAGACGGCATACTGGCGTTCGCTTGACGTTTCCAACGCTAAGGTCACGATAAGACACAATCTATTATTGGTGTATTGGCGCGAGCAAGTTCCGAAAAATGGCACTGCAAGACAGCAACTGTGATTGGCTTAAATCGGGAAAGGAATGTGATTCGGATTTGAGCAGACGTTAGTGGGGAGAAGAGTTGCGTGATGACACAAATAACGGGGCTGCATAGGAGACTACTATCATCCCAGTTCATCTAAATATACCTGATTAAATAGATCAGCTACATTTTGACTTCCAACTTTCATTTTACTGAAAACAATTTTCAGTTGATAACAAAATAAACTTAAGTTAAACTTAATTATTGCCAATTCTTTTTTATAATATTATACACTGCACCAAAGCGTCTGTATTTTATATCGTTTGTGATCAGAAAACTGAAGTTGTGTGACGCGTGACAAAAAGTGAAAAGTACAGTGTTTACAAACGCTTCACTCTTCTGATTGGCGTTAAAATCTCGAATTGTAATATATATAGTCTATTTTAATACACAACAGCTCTTCTGTCCAAAATTTAAATTAAAACAAGCCGCAAAATATTTTTCATAACAATTGAAGGGCCACAATTTTTTGTGATGATTTATAGCAAGCAAACATTATATTTAAATGTTGTTCAGCACCCAGATTTGACAGCATAGAAAAATAAAATCGCCGGCCTTCATTCAAACGCAGCAATTCCACTTTCCCTCGGAAAGTTTATTTTAATTTCCCAGGACAAGAAACAATATGGCAAGCAAAACATCGTATCGAAAAGAGAAGAGAAAACAATTCATTAGACACCTTTCCAGTATTTCAGTGAAAGCTGGAAGATTTCGTACTATTTTAGCCTAAAGACGCTTGTGAAAATCGTTTGTTTGTTTGCTGCAGAGCTCAGCTTTAGGACTGGGAATTTTAATTCAAAGATGCACAATTTGCAGTGACGATTTAATATTACTATAATTCGCAAGCAATACTGACACTATAAGCATAGAAACATAAAATCGCCTACATTCAAATGGAGAAATTCAATTTCCCTTGGTACGTGTAAACTTATTTTAATTTCCTTGGACGAGAAACATGGCAAGCGAAATATCGTATTGAAAAGTGAAGAGAAAAACAAATAATAATTCACTAGACACCTTTCCAGTATTTCAGCGCAGTCGAAAAGCCGTTAGATTTCGTACTATTTTAGCCTAAAAAAAGCTTTTGAAAATCGTTTGTTTGCTTACCGAGCTCAGCTTAGGGACTGAGAATTTCAATTCAAAGAGGCAGAGCTTATTCCTTCTAGTTTCGTTTCAACACATAGCTGATTGCATCGGATGTAAACAACAGATGATCAGTGTTAATTTACCAACGAAGGTGTTAAAAGCTTGGTCTATTGTAGTAGAAAAAAACTAACCGAAGGTATCTCTTGTCATAGAACATGTAAAGGTAAAGTAAAGGTAAGTTTTATTAATAAGCTTATAATTAAGCTCATAATATTTAGCAAAGCGCTCACATACACTGCCAGCTGCTTCACGAGCGGAACGGTGATAACAACTTAGCTTACTTACTTGATGGTGCTGTTTTGGCGTCATGTGATGTTATGACCACTTGAATCCACACTTTTTCTCCTGTCCGAAGGACTTTACTCTCTCTTTAACAGTAAAACGAAGTTTAAATATTCCACAAGACAGACGTCCACAAAAACGTTTTGTGGACGAACCTCGCGAGTAGCTGACGTGAGTCACATGACGACCGGCGTAAGCCGCAGAAAATGGCGCGAGAGCACAGTCTCGCCCCAATCCTCTCTCCTCCCCAGGCCCCAAGGAACTGCTAAATTACATCCCTGAGCCCTAAGACGGAGATTTAATTTTGCAAAACAGACAAGCGAACTGGAAAGAGGATACTCTAAAACCTCTCATAAATTTCTCTTTTTGGTTTTAAATTAATAAGTGGCTGATTTAGCGCCAATAACCAACTTTTCATGCGCGCTCATGCGCTGCTCTTCCCTGATATTTAAAGAAAAAATAATAATCGCGCTTTTGATAAACCTTACATCAATATCTACAACTGACAGGAATAAGGCGCTGTTTTATTGAGCATAATGTACTTTTAAAGCAATTTAAAATATTCAAAGCAATCTGGTCACGTGACTGATGACGTCACGTACGAAACGAGTTCAAAAATGTGTTCTTCACATAAACATCTATCCACATGTAGATTTTGGTTGCTATACACCTTATGCTTTATGAGATATCGCAGAACAAAATTTCCACATATTTTTGCACCCGTGTATAGCCCCCTTAAATTTAAAATGCCAGATGTCACCTGGCCATTTCAAAATGCCCCATTTCAATATCTTGCTATCTAGATTGATTGCTTTTCAATTGATAGCGGCCTGTTCTCACAGTAAACAAAAACGCATTTTCGGGCGTGGTCACGTGACTAATGACGTCATCACACAAAGTTTGATATGAGAGTTATTTTATGGTAAGTGTTATTACCTTGTGGTGTTTCACCCTTCTGGGCCGCAAATTGACAAGGTTATTTGTCATTGAAAAATTTCCAGTTGCAAAGGACTCTGGGAAGGTTCTTATCATTATTATATATTACTTTTATAATTATTATCATGACGTCATATTTGCAAGTTAGTTTCGATTAATTTCAAATTCTGCATAATAATATGTCTTAAAACGTTTGCAATCGGATGAAAGAGCTTTACTGTAGAAATAAGAGCGAAGCGAAGAGGATCTTCCAATCTTCAAACGCGATTTATCAGTCGGGAGCTTTTAGAAGCCGAAAACGTCCAAGATGTAGACCAACCCGGCGAGCCGGACTCGATTCAGGAACTTGACAGTTTTAAGGTTACTGTAAACCTTCGAGGGTGCCTTCCGGAAAATCTGTCCTATGCGCGTTGTTTTAGAAAAAACCCTAGAAAACTATATATCACTGTAAAGGTAACAGAATGAAGAATCCGATAAAAGCACTACTTTTGTCCGTTTTTGATCTGTTAGGCGCGCGCAAGCCTTCGAACGCAAAACTGACAGTGTCTGCTTCACTGAGTTACAGGCCTTCGCGTTAAAGCGGACATAAAAACAATCTGGACTATATCATTCAGGAGATAATGAGCTAACAAAGTGTGTGAGGCTTTTCCAATACTCTCATTGGTTCCCGAAAAAATCTATTTTAAAGTTAGACAATGGATATATTTTCGATGCGTGTCACGCGCTGGGATGCCACGCGAAAAATATGTCGAATTTCGTGAAAGCCTCACACACTTTGGTTTATTTATGTCTAACAAACATTTTGGCCAAATTTCAATAAAATCCAACAAATCTACATACCCTGTTAATTCATTTGAAGAGAGTGAACTCACACAAAAACAAATCCGGAGTTTTCGGGCTGAAAAGATTTTCGTAGTTTTCACACTTAATCAAAGCGGGTGTGAATGCGGTCATGCCGCCGACCAATAGAACACAACATAGGAATCCCCCAGAGAGCCTTGTGACAAGGCAGTTTATTGAAATTCGCGGGGAACGACATTTCCATGCTTAGCGACAGGAGAATATTGGGGAAAGCGAAGTCTGGAGCACAAAATTCATCGGCGAAACCGAATCAGTGGAAAAGAAAACAACCGCAGCGGAATGCACTGGAAGAACAAAGGAAAAAAAAGGCTGGCGAAAGTGGCGACGGAACTGGAATTCATCCAAAGCAAGCGTTGTTTGCGGCTATAAATGCACGCGGGTATTAAAGCTTTCCTTGATAACAGCCCTTTCCTCTCTTTTCTCCATAAACGGCGTACGGAAGCGTAGATTTTGGTGTCATAAATTACAAGACACAAGTATAAACACAAGAATCAAAGCGACGTGAAATACTTGGCGGGGAGTGATGCGAAAAAACGTCACGGGGAGCTCTGGGTTGACACATTCTAATTGCCTTATAACACTTAAGCGGATTTTTTTACTTTTAATTGAAAACACGTTTTTGTCGATAACTCGCGCGCATTTCAAGTTTTTCAAATTATTCTTTTTGGAAAATGAAGATAAAATAGTAGTCTTTAATTCGGCTTGAAAAACAAATTTTTCAAAAAATTGTCCCTTGAAGGTTTACAGTAACCTTAACTCTGCCGAAAAGTCCGCAAACTGACTGTGAAGAAGACGAATTCTGAATGGAAAAGGTTTGAAAAGGTCTGTTAACCCTATTCTGCCTGGGTTTTTTTTTCGTTCCTGAGCCTGGGGGGGCAGATAGTGCCCCCCCTATGTATCTCGAAAAGTATTGACGCTATGAAAATGAAACTTACATGGTGTGTAAAGCATCCGAAAATCTTTATTTTAGTGGCAGTTACGTGTCAATTATGACGTCATACACGCCATAATGACGTCATACGCTAAAAAAATCCGCCATCTTGGATCCGAAATCTTGGATTTCTAAATTGTCCAGAAATGTCAGAAAATCTCCAAATTTGCTTTGAAAAAAATCAAGAAAAATATAAAGATGCTAAAACGGCAAAGATTTTGGAAGGATTTCATCGTAAAAAGCAAAATTTTTATGAAAACTGAAAATTAAGCTAAAAAATCAACAAATTTGGGTAAAACGATCTGTATCTCGAAAAGTATTTGTGCTATAAAAATGAAACTTATGTGGTGAATAAAGCATTCAAACATGTTTATTTTAGTGGCAATTACGAATCAATTATGATATCATATCACGCCGAAATAACGTCATACTTTAAACCTGTCCGTCATCTTGGATCCGCCATCTTGGATTTTTCAATTGTTCAGAAATGTCAGAAAATCGCCAAATTTGATTTTAAAAAATCGAAAACAATATAAGGATGCAAAAATTGCAAAGATTTTGGAAGAAACTCTTCGTAAAAAGCGAAAATCTCATGAAAACGGACATTTAAACTGAAAATACCAAATTTGGCTAAAACGGCCTGTCAAAACTTGGTTGCCATGGAAACATCAAGTCACATGATCAAAAAATTGGCACATCAAAATGTTCCCAGATAATTTTTAGGAAAAGTCATAAAGTTTGGCTATGATTGCTTAAATGCTCTTTAAGTACGATAAATTTGAAGTCAGCGCGGGCACTTTCTGCCCCCCCCCCCCCAGGCTGCAGAATAGGGTTAAGAGCAGACGAATGGAACATTTAACGTGGAAAACGTAAGTCTTACCTGTTGATGTTTTTGACAAGCTCCTCGGCAAATTTTTCACCAAGTTATCAGTTATGCGACTTCAGCAGCAAATATTTCTCAGGACGACACAACAAAGCGCCACAAAATGGACGGCAGTATCTGAGAAGACTTTTGTTTCGTAGTTTCTTGACAATTTTAGTGTTCTCTCGTATAAGAAACACTCTCGTATTTTCACTCAGTTTGACGAACACGCTGTAAGTTGATTGCGGTGCTTTCTTCTCAGTCGGTGAATCAAATTTATTGTCCTTGTCTGTTTAACGAACTTCAAGAAGTAATTTAAAAGTAAACTCAAACTGTACCTAGTTTTCATGCTTTTACAGAAAATAACTAGGTAGAAATTGTTTGAAGACGTTCAAAGTTTGGATTCAAATCGTGTTTACAACTCGTCGAACTCGATCAATCGACTCGACCTTGCCTGTGATGCGTGTCAGTCAAATGAAACCTCGCGCTTGACTTGAAATGTTTTCCTTTTTCCAAAGGGAGAGATATAATAAATATCTTACTAACCTCGTCTTCTCGGTCCGTACTGTAAGCCCCCCGCGCGGGCCATAAATCGAAGGGGAAAAAACGAGGATCCGTAACTTACCGTACGGACCTCGAACTCGGTTAGTAATAGGTATATATTTTGTAACATTTCGCAACAGGAAAATCACAAAGACGGAAGCCACTAATGATGGGGCGAAAACTTGGGGTATATAGTACGGGACGCGGCATACCCCCCTGCCCTCCCCCTCTTCCAGTAGGATACGTTAACTTGCAGGCTAAGCTTTGATGTGAACATAACATTCGCCAACTCCAACATAACAATGTCGTGTTCCTTTGCACAGTTCTGTCCATGTTAACTATCCTGCATGTATATAAAGAGGATACGAAATCCTCTGAATACTAGTGGTCATTTGATTCGGGACTTAGCTAGTTACTAGATTAAACCCTCGTGGTCACACAAGCGTCCTTTCCTGTTCTTCGAAACTCACTCTTGTGAATGCATCATGTTTATACTTAAACGTGTTTCCATGTCTCTGTAGGTCCACATCGAACTATTGGAAACAGAAAACGAGAGATTGAAAACGTAAGTAATTATAATCTATTTACTAGCTATTGAATATCCTAAGTGATGTCATTATAACTTTTAAGCGCACGCATCGTAATAATACCTTCAAAAAGGATAGTTTGTGTTGGCCTATTAATTCTGCACTTGCAACTGAGCACTTTGTGAAGCAGCAGTTTGCCAACAGAACTAACAGACTAACAGGCAAACCATTCTTGGAGACCCAGGGGCAGATAATCGGGGCGGGAGGAATATAAAACGTGCGAAATCAGTGCGCGCGAATGAACCAAGGATGCAGGCAAACAAACAAACAAACAAACAAACAAACAAACAAACAAACAAACAAACAAACAAACAAACAAACAAACAAACAAACAAACAAACAAACGAACAAACAGACAAACAAACAACACACTGACAAATGAAGACAAACAAACATGTTAACACTTATACAAAAGCCAAAACACACAGAGAAAAACGACAGATACAGATAGCCAGGCAGGGAGACAGATACAGACAAGTAGAACAGACCAGACCAGAACAGACCAGACCAGACCATGCAAACAAACACATACGAACACTGATACAGACAGACAGACAGACAGACAGACAAGCAGGCAGGCAGGCACGCAGGCAGGCAGGCAAGCAGGCAGGCAGGCAGGCAGGCAGGCAGGCAGGCAGGCAGGCAGGCAGGCAGGCAGGCAGGCAGGCAGGCAGGCAGGCAGGCAGACAAACTGAGACAGACCAACAAACGTCACACACAACCAATCATCCCCAAAAACCGACAGAAAAAAAGATACCGATACATACACAAAATGAAAAACAGACACAAACAAAAAGGAACACTCAAACGGATACTTAGACAAAGCGACAAAAAGGCAAATAAACAAATTAAACAGACAGACAGACAGACAGACAGACAGACAGACAGAAAAGTGGATTTAGTGGAAAACACGGAGTGTCGTGAAGCCGTGGTATGTGGAAAAGAAATACAGAGAAAACAGGAAAAACAGACAGACAGACAGACAACATAATTATAATCCATATAAACAATAATAGGTATGCAATTAGTTTCCCATACTGCAAAATATTAATTGTATTTCATTTTCAGCAAAATCGTTCAGAACTACTATGCCGACTCAAGTCAGGATTATGTAAGTGGACAGATCTCAGTTTGTGTTAGGGCAAAATATACTAGTGCAAACAGAATCAAAGATATATGAACTATTATCAAGGAGAATTATAAGTTTATACGTCCAGCATAACATGTTAGTTATTCATAGTGTAACGTCGTCACCCTATGTTTTTCTGGTAGACCAAGTACGATCCCAGTGCGATCCCGAGTTTGTGAGAGTTAATAAGAAGTTTATAATATTGTTCTCTCTAACATTTTACTATCCGGCCGGAACCTGACAAAACAGTAACCGTTAGGGGTGGGGATAAATGCAGCAATTTACCGAGAATCATCAGCCAACTTTTATTTTCATGAAAAAATATCGCATAAGTGTTTCAAAAAGGCAGTGAGGTGTAGTCTCCTTGGCAACCGTTATTTAGGTCGTCGTGTAATCCTCCAAGGGTTACGTGACGACTATGGTTTCTCATATATCTAATGGCTGGTTAAAATACATTTTTTTCAGCTCTACTCCAAGAATGGTCTGTTTTAACAAGGTATGAGTATATTGTAACAGTTTTATGATGCATCTATACTCCTTACTCTCGACTCTAACTCAATCCAACCGTACCATGGTGTCAGAAGTTTTCTTTCTCCACTTTTTATCCCTTACGAAAGAAGCCGAAATAAAAACATCCGGGACCAGGCTATCCGAGGCGTGCAAAAACGTGATAGTAGCAGTCTTAATGCTCTGATTGGCTAAACACAGATTGCAGATTATTACCCGCTACCCTATGCTGTGCTTTAATATGTCATTGTTATGTATGAATTTAGATTAATAATATTTATTTGATCAGAATAAGAAGGTTTTAAATAACTAATTGTATACTTTTTGTAGAAAAGAAAATGAATTGAAAGAGCAAATTAAGGACAATACGAAAGAGGTAAGTTGAAATAATCATTCGGACTTTAATAACAGTTTTAATTACATAAAAACATCGGCTATTTACTTGGTAGCTTATTGTGGCTAAACTGGCCAGGAAAAGTTATTTGTGTGTTTCTACACTTATTATTTTTTGATACATGTAAGAAGTTTCAAAATGGTTCTCATTTAACTAAAAACTTTCATTGACACAGATATGGGAGTTGATGTTCAAAAAAGGAGATGCTATCCTAGCAGAGAAGGTTTGTTTTTGTTTACATTTAAAAATGTTTAATAGCAGTGAACTAATCCTGTCGAGTGAACATTGGACAAATCCCTTTCGTGGTTATTGTGTTGTGTTCATGGGCAACAGACATGTTTACAGCGATGGAGGCAGCGTGGACCAGTGGTTAAGGTGCCAGACCCGGAGGTCCCGGGTTCAAGCCCTCTACCTTTCAACTCTCTGTATTTGTTCTCGGTTGCCTCGAGTTCAACTCCTTGGCTTCGCTATGTAGAAAGCCAACTGGTCTGCCTCCTGACAGATGGGATTTTCAATCATGTTTATGTTTATTTGAAATATTTGTTTCTTTCACGGCCCCCAAGCTTCTAGTTTTAAAACACAAACCGTGTACAAATAAAGTTGCTTTACCTTTACCTGAATTGTTACCTGACAAATTGCTGGGGCCGGGTTACATGCTATGGTCTTGTATCTCATCCATCACTTAAGTTTCATGTTAAGGGAACCGGGATAAGCTCCGGAATTGTGAGCCACTTTGTACGAATTTATACGTTCAGAAGGTAAGCTTTTGAACGTAGTTTTGATTGTGAACAAATTATGGAGTGATCGCGCGGAAACGGCTCCCAACGAAAAAGTTTTCCGAAATAAAAAATTCCCCGACATATTTTTGTTGTTTATATGTTAATCTAGATACTGTCCAAATTTGAAGTCAATCGCTCAAATTCCCTTTGAGTTGTATCTCTTTAAAGACGCCTCTATCGGCCTGAAATAGATTTCGAGAAAACAGGGGGAGGAGTATTCACACTCCACTCACACCTCACTTCCGGTAAAGTCTCTCGCACTGTATTTCTCCGTTAATATTGATCGGATTTCCATAGAATTTTCTTTATATGAAAGTTCATCATGTAAACTACATATCTAAGCGGAAAAATGTTTTTGGACCAATTCTGTCCTTGAAGGTATATGGTAACCTTAAGTCACATTTCGGTTGCGTCATTTCTGAGTTGCCGTTTGCTTCTGTTTCAAAACGAGTCCTGGTGTACAACCTTTCATATGGAAATGAGCTTTGGATTTGCCAGAAGTAAAATTAATTTCCATACGAAAGGTTGTGCTCAGGACGGCGGACTCGTTTTGAAACAGAGACAAAACGCAACTTGAAAATGGCCTAGTATTCAAGCCGCAGAAATCTCGCTACGTTGCAATGCACCATGGAAGGAACGTGTTCTACTTTTCTATTTGTGTGGGAACTGCGCTGATTTAAAACAATTAATTTCAATTCAGCGAGATAATTTATAACAGTTGAATTACATTCGACACGATTGAAATGCATCGTATAAATTAAGACTAATTACGGAGACACTTATATTAATACTTGTATTAATCAGTTATTATTAGTACAGTGTATCCTCCGCCTAGTCGTTGCTAGAGAGTCACGTTGGAACCCGAATTTGGCCTTAAACCAGGTCTATATAGAGTTTATCAATATTATGTAGCTCTTGTGTTGTTACCTACAAAGCCACAAGTACATCTGTATTGTCTTTTTCAGGTTGTGGTCGACGCCTTTATAGCAAGTAAAAGGTAAAAATTGTGATTGTGATTTTTAAACTTACAACAAACTTCCCTCTATGACTCGGGAAACGTAGATTGCTGATGAACACTTTCAAACCTAAACTTGTACTAGGCTAAACTGCGCTTCATTTCCTATTCACTCGGGCTCGTAGGCCAATTGTTAATAGAAACTGAAAGTTTGGGAGAACGAGAAATGCTGACACGAGTCATGGGCGTGGTTGAACAGCTTTCCCACATCCATTCACGAGTAATTCTATAACTCAACAGAAACTCAGAAAGAAAGTTGGATATTTATTTTAAAAAAGAATCTAAATAAAATAGTAAGAAATATCCTACTTGTTGTGATAATCAGCGTGGTGGCCTAATGGTAAGCGTGTTGGACTCCGTGTCGAGCAGTCTGGGTTCGAGTCCTGTACAGAGTCATTGTGTTGTGTTCTTGGGCAAAACACGTTACTCTCACAGTGTCTCTCCCCACCCAGGAGTAAATGGGTACTGGTGAAGTGAGATGGACTAGCATCCCACGGAGGAGAGTAGCGATATTCCTAATCCGCCCTCATGTTATGGAAACCGTAGTTAAGCGCCGGCATGATAAGCCACTAGGCTTGTAGTACAAACTTTAACCAAAAGATTTTAACCTTGCGTAATCAAAATGCAGATTCTAGTTCGTTTAGTTAGGCCCACTTTATACGTTGCATTACGTCGCATTTCAGTCGCGTCTAATGTAATTCAAGTCCAAGCAGAAACGCACTGAACTCGCCTTAAATCAGCGCAATACCATGTAAATAGCATAGTGGAATCAAGTAATGCCAGGGAAATTTATGCGGCTTGAATTACATTCGACCCAACTGAAATGCGACTTTATGCGATTGTATACCTGAATTGGGCCGACTGCATCAAAAGCTCGCCCTAGTTCTACGATTCTGTAGGATAGAAACCCAGGTTTTTCTCATTATTGTTGTGCATTCTAACAGGGAGTTAAAGGAAGTGTCGGATGAAATTGGAAAACAGGTAAACAATATCTTTACTTTAATTAGTTTTTAATCACTTTCCAGGTTGTTACAAGTCCATGCATATCCGACATGTAGGTTCTGACCACAAAATCCGAATGTCGATACAAACCAACAAGATTCATTAATGGTTTGAGATCTAGACAATTGAACCTGCACATTTTAATTGCATTTCAAACTTTCTTTTTGCACAAGAAAACAATCACAACAGATCACGTGACCTACACATTACACATATTAAACAATAAATCAATTAAGCTGCTGCTCATAAACTTTTATATGCTTGCCAATTAAGTTTAATAACGTTTCGGTAATGTTATACAAAGTTATGATGATTAGAAAAGGTCCGAGCCATGCCTTCATGCTTGAGGTCGCGCTTGAGGCCGCGGTAGAGTGGTGGTCGTTGTAAAGAAATAGGCTACATTGTATACTAAACAGACCGTAAAATTGCAGTTGTTAATTGGTTAATGGTGCGAGAAGTCTGTATATAGCTAGAGAAAACAACAAATGACTTAAACGGTTTTAACCAAAATGATTTTAGTCTTTGACAGCTAAACTGTTTCTTCTTTCAGGAGGCTGAATACGATAGACTAGAAAGTGAGACACCAGACCTGCAAAGGTATGTATTGTGTTATAGTTAGAAAATCTCCGCATTTGCAAATAACTGCATTATTTGATAAGGTAGGCGAGTTTGTAAAATTAGAGTCTTCCATAGCTTTTTGGGCGGTGACGTTAAGCCATCCTACATGTCAATTAGAAGAGGACGTAAAAGAACGTAGTAGGGCACGAAGTTCAGTCCCGGTGTTGTGGTCAGGCCTTATGCATGTCAATGTGTTGTCCGTTTGCAAATCCATATCAGCAATATTGCTGTCACTACTAACCTGTGTCAACAAACAAACAAACAAACAAATAAACAAACAAACAAACGAACGAACGAACAAACGAACGAACGAACGAACGAACGAACGAACGAACGAACGAACAAACAAACAATCAAACAAAGAAACAATCAATCAAACAATCAATCAATCAATCAAATTCCTCCATCAGCTCATTTTAAGCTATGCTCGGTAAAGCATTTTACTAGCAAAGACAGTCTAACGTACAGTGCTTTTGTGCCATTTTTACCTCGATTTTAATGTAAATACATCATTTTTTAGCCATTTTCAACCTAATACTTAGGCATTCTTATTAATTCTATATCATATGTTTTAGACTAGTTTTTTTTAATTTGGTAAATTATATTGTAGACTATTTTAATTTGAGATATAGGGCCACTAGTTCATCAGTTTTTACTGTCATGTGTTACCCTTCATAAATAAAGTTGCTTACTTACGCCGAGACAACGTCGATTATATATTTAAAACTAATTTTTAAAATTTTACCGTAAAGAATCTCGCACTAGTCCAGACCCATTCAGTTTGTGTATCGGTGTCAGAGCTATCCTCTAGTTGTGTATGTAAATAAAGCGTTCAATTCCAAATAAAAACTTGAAAAATTCATTCGTTGTGGTTTATGTTATCCATCAGTAAACCGAAGAATTTGGCCATTCGACGTGTTTTTTTGTTTTTTTTTGTTTTTGCAGTGAACAGCTACAAAATGTTCCAACATCTATAACGCACGTGCGAAGCCATTGCTCATTAAGAGCCAATTTCTGTAATTATCGCGAATGCGGCGTCAGTCGTGAAATTTTGGATTTCTTCATATTTTGCCAAAATAACCTCTATAGTGAGTTATTTTCGAAAATACCATTCAAAGGTTCAGGAGCGCTTTCGTTTTTTCGAAATCGAGAAAAGTTTGAAAAACGCCATTTTGGCTTCCAGCCGCTTCCGAAATTAGGCGAAAATGATGCATTTTGTTTTCGCTCGTACAGATGAACGCGATAACATCTACCGCTGTACTTTGGGCAAATCATAACCCATCTCTTGCTCTTTCTAAATCACTGAATTATTGTGGGAAAGCTGCCGATATTATACTGTTTTGGGCTGTTACAATTGCCCCAGTTGTAACGCTTGAGCGAAAGCGCTAAATTTGGCTAACTTCCACACCATCGAAAGTCCATTGGTACATGGAATTTGAAGTCGAAACTCAAATTGTCTTAAAGCACATCCTTTATATTTTGTTGTGTGAAAATTTCTACCGCGGCCCGACAAAAGTATCCCGTCGAGAAAAATAAACGTAAAGTGTATTTTGGCACTTTGGACATTCACGAAGCGAACAATGGCCTTCCCTGCTCTGAACATGACCTTCATTAAAAACTAAAAATCAACCGAAAGGAAACCTTTTTCGCAATTGTAGGTGCATCAAAATGCTTTTTTACACAAAACATGACAAAACTGATGTCTATCTTGATAAAGAATAATATTCTGTCAACACTTGCAGTAAATAATAGACCCGTCTGAAGTGTAACAAATTATGTAATTCGACGCTGTAACGCAAAGCACACGTACACGCGACTCAAACGGCTTTTTCTGTTCGGCTATTATTCCCGAGGTGAAAAGTAAACTGAATAATCCTAGTACAATAGTACATGTTCTCGTTTGCCTCCATTTTAAACAATATTATTGATTTAATATCGGGAATTATAATTTCTCAAGGCGAGCCGCTGCCATCAATTCAGATTTCAGTAAACATACTACTATGCGACAACTGCAATGGAGGCCGAAGACAAGCGCACATCTTTTGAGTAATATTCCACCAGAAGTAGCTTTAAGTATTGTTTAGATTCTAGCAAAAACAAACAATCAGTGTTATCAAAGGTTTCATACGAGTGGCAATTTAAATAAACGCGGCTTTTGAATGAAACCCAACTGAGACATTGAACATTCCCTGGAACATTTCTATAAAAACACGATAAAAAACAATGAGAATTTCAATCTTACCCGTCTGTTAGTAATTCCATGTGAAAATATTGTGACTCCATTACTCAGTTCTGTTTCGTAATATTGGTTAACCTGCAGTGGAGTTATTCCCGCTCCGAATGAAAAGGCTGTGACATGATGTAATCTGAGTGTTACAATAACATTGCGTGACTCTTTCCGTGTGGAACCTGGGAATCAACATTGATTTTCCAGCCTCCCCACACCCACCTTTTGATTTTATAATATAACAATTAGTTTGAGGAGAGATTTAACTATTTTTGTTGGTCTGTCCTGCAGGCTCTAAGGACTAGTGTTGACAAAAGAGCGTTCAGTTCTAGTTCGGGTTTTTGCATTTCATGCTGGTGGTCTCCAAACTGAACTACATATAAAGGAAGTTTCGACAGGCCCATTGGCCAATTCAGTGAAAAGTATGGGGAGTGAATACATGCCCGGTGCGGGGGTAGCCGGAGTGAAGGTTGACATTTTATTGTTCGAAAGGGTGGGCGAGGGGTCAAATTTTTTTAAACAAACGGACCTCCAACGCCCCACCCCAACCCCCAGTTGTGCGTATGTGGTCGGTGCAGAAGATTCTTGTCCGTTAGCTATAATAGCTTCAGTCTAGACAGTCTCTCTGCGGCAGTTCTTTCGCGTGGAGAACTGATAAAGAGGTAAGGACAGTCAATTCCAGCAGTGCCCATTCCCCGCTCTCCCCGGGCCAATCCCCTACAATACCGTAAATGATCTAATAAACGCCCACTCTCAAATAAACGCCTCGTATCTAATAAATGCCCCCCCCCCCCCCCTGAGGTGTAAAGTTTGTATTAGACGCTCTACTCTAATAAACGCCCCGTGTCTAATAGACGCCCCCCCCCCCTCCCCCAAGAATCGCCTCAAAAACCGAGGAAACGCTCCATAGAGTAAAATCACGCAATTTATTTAGTTTCTTGCTTACTTGGTTAACAATGGCTTGCGAATTGCATCTTGTTCAACCTCACCAGTAACGACTCGACCTTTCCAGGTCATTACTGACTCGGACATCGAAGAGGCCAACGATGCCAACACCCACCCCCCAGTTGTGCGTATGTGGTCGGTGCAGAAGATTCTTGTTCGTTAGCTATAATTGCTTCCGTGTAGACAGTCTATCTGTGGCAGTTTTTTCGCGTGGAGAAAATAAAGAGGTAAGGACAGTCAATTCCAGCAGTGCCCATTCCCCGCTCTCCCCGGGCCAATCCCCTGGCAAACCCACGGGCCGTTCAAATTCCCCACGTTCATCCAAAGAAAGAAGGCAAATGCAATACCTCTCAAGTTTAAAATTAATGGAAAGAGTCAAGACGCAGAGAAATATAAATATATTTGTATTTTATAACTGTCAAACGCCCCGCCCCGGGCAGAAATCCGTAATTCAGTGCATGTGTAGGATCCGCGAATATTATCTAAATCCGATCCAAACCAGTGATCCGCAAATCTGTCCACCCACACTTCACTACAATTAGACCTGCAGCGCCAGTAACGACAGTAAGTAAGTGTCCGTCCGCGTTTGCGTTTTTTTCTAGCAGTGCCCATCTTCCCGGGCTATTTGCATATGTTGTAATCCCGAAGTGGGGGCATCGGTAGTTTTATCTCTGCCCGGGGCGGGGCGTTTGACAGCCACATGGCTTCGGTTTAAACATGGCATCGTTCGCTGATTTCAGTATTGGCAAGACGTTTCTTGCAGCATGGCTAGTCTAGCCATTGCTAGAAAACTGGCTTGTGGTACAAATATATTTATATTCTCTGCGTCTTGACTCTTTGCATTAATTTTAAACTTGTGAGGTATGGCATTTGCCTTCTTTTTGGCATGAACGTGGGGAATTTGAACGGCCCGTGGGTTTGCCATACCGTAAATGATCTAATAAACTCCCGGGGCGTCTATTTTAGGGGTCCTAGGGGGGGGGGGGGGGGGGCGTTAAATAGATATGAGGCGTTTACTAGAGAGAGGCGTTTATTTCACTTTAACTGTAACAACGTCAACA
The DNA here is from genome assembly GCA_029204205.1 of Desmophyllum pertusum. Taxonomy (NCBI): domain Eukaryota; kingdom Metazoa; phylum Cnidaria; class Anthozoa; order Scleractinia; family Caryophylliidae; genus Desmophyllum; species Desmophyllum pertusum. The sequence goes on along the minus strand of MU825893.1, from coordinate 317,306 downwards.
AAACAAATAAGACGCGTACTGTAGTTTGTTCGCGGAGTAAGATAGAAAACAGAGTTTGTGAGTAGGAGACTAATCTAATCTGCGCTAATGCAAAGCCTAGAGTTGTCGTTCATAGTTCGATATCGATGTCTTCATCGTCATCTGGGTCAACCATGTTGGCATCGTTGGCCTCTTCGATGTCCGAGTCAGTAATTACCTGGAAAGGTCGAGTCATTACTGGTGAGGTTGAACAAGATGCAATTCGCAAGCCATTGTTAACCAAGTAAGCAAGAAACTAAATAAATTGCGCGATTTTACTCTATGGAGCGTTTCCTCGGTTTTTGAGGCGATTCTTGGGGGGGGGGGGGGGGGGCGTCTATTAGACACGGGGCGTTTATTAGAGTGGAGCGTCTAATACAAACTTTACACCTTAGGGGGGGCGGGGGGCGTTTATTTGAGAGTGGGCGTTTATTAGATCATTTTAGGGGATTGGCCCGGGGAGAGCGGGGAATGGGCACTGCTGGAATTGACTGTCCTTACCTCTTTATCAGTTCTCCACGCGAAAGAACTGCCGCAGAGAGACTGTCTAGACTGAAGCTATTATAGCTAACGGACAAGAATCTTCTGCACCGACCACATACGCACAACTGGGGGTTGGGGTGGGGCGTTGGAGGTCCGCATGTTTAAAAAAAATTTGACCCCTCGCCCACCCCTTTCGAACAATAAAATGTCAACCTTCACTCCGGCTACCCCCGCACCGGGCATGTATTCACTCCCCATACTTTTCACTGAATTGGCCAATTGGCCTGTCGAAACTTCCTTTATATGTAGTTCAGTTTGGAGACCACCAGCATGAAATGCAAAAACCCGAACTAGAACTGAACGCTCTTTTGTCAACACTAGTCCTTAGAGCCTGCAGGACAGACCAACAAAAATAGTTAAATCTCTCCTCAAACTAATTGTTATATTATAAAATCAAAAGGTGGGTGTGGGGAGTGGAAAATCAATGTTGATTCCCAGGTTCCACACGGAAAGAGTCACGCAATGTTATTGTAACACTCAGATTACATCATGTCACAGCCTTTTCATTCGGAGCGGGAACTAACTCCACTGCAGGTTAACCAATATTACGAAACAGAAAGTAATGGAGTCACAATATTTTCACATGGAATTACTAACAGACGGGTAAGATTGAAATTCTCATTGTTTTTTATCGTGTTTTTATAGAAATGTTCCAGGGAATGTTCAATGTCTCAGTTGGGTTTCATTCAAAAGCCGCGTTTATTTAAATTGCCACTCGTATGAAACCTTTGATAACACTGATTGTTTGTTTTTGCTAGAATCTAAACAATACTTAAAGCTACTTCTGGTGGAATATTACTCAAAAAATGTGCGCTTGTCTTCGGCCTCCATTGCAGTTGTCGCATAGTAGTATGTTTACTGAAATCTGAATTGATGGCAGCGGCTCGCCTTGAGAAATTATAATTCCCGATATTAAATCAATAATATTGTTTAAAATGGAGGCAAACGAGAACATGTACTATTGTACTAGGATTATTCAGTTTACTTTTCACCTCGGGAATAATAGCCGAACAGAAAAAGCCGCTTGAGTCGCGTGTACGTGTGCTTTGCGTTACAGCGTCGAATTACATAATTTGTTACACTTCAGACGGGTCTATTATTTACTGCAAGTGTTGACAGAATATTATTCTTTATCAAGATAGACATCAGTTTTGTCATGTTTTGTGTAAAAAAGCATTTTGATGCACCTACAATTGCGAAAAAGGTTTCCTTTCGGTTGATTTTTAGTTTTTAATGAAGGTCATGTTCAGAGCAGGGAAGGCCATTGTTCGCTTCGTGAATGTCCAAAGTGCCAAAATACACTTTACGTTTATTTTTCTCGACGGGATACTTTTGTCGGGCCGCGGTAGAAATTTTCACACAACAAAATATAAAGGATGTTCTTTCAGACAATTTTAGTTTCGACTTCAAATTCCATGTACCAATGGATTTTCGATGGTGTGGAAGTTAGCCAAATTTAGCGCTTTCGCTCAAGCGTTATAACTGGGGCAATTGTAACTGCCCAAAACAGTATAATATCGGCAGCTTTCCCACAATAATTCAGTGATTTAGAAAGAGCAAGAGATGGGTTATGATTTGCCCAAAGTACAGCGGTAGATGTTATCGCGTTCATCTGTACGAGCGAAAACAAAATGCATTATTTTCGCCTAATTTCGGAAGCGGCTGGAAGCCAAAATGGCGTTTTTCAAACTTTTCTCGATTTCGAAAAAACGAAAGCGCTCCTGAACCTTTGAATGGTATTTTCGAAAATAACTCACTATAGAGGTTATTTGGGCAAAATATGAAGAAATCCAAAATTTCACGACTGACGCCGCATTCGCGATAATTACAGAAATTGGCTCTTAAGTATTTTATTCAGTTCTTGTTACAGTTGTCTCATTGTCACCCATCGCGATCGGCTTTGGCTCATGCAAAACACTTGATTCATTTTGGATATCATAAAAATCAAATCCATTTTTAAAGAACAACTTTATTGATGTATATTATTTCATTTTCCTCCGTAGAGAACTCGACAAACTTCAAGAAGAAAAGAAAGAAAAGAAAGAAAGCAAGGAGCTAGCGAAGCAGGTATGGGACGGCTTTAGAATTACATGGTGCGTGCTTAAACTTGAACCATGCTACTTGAAAAAAAACGCTAACTAGAAACAATGGATGGCGACCTTTTTCGTAAAAAGAACATAATGTCGAAGGTCTATACAATATGTATCTGACAAAGTGACAAATAATAATAATAATTATAGTCGTCATCTCTGGTGTACTTCACTACTATCTTCAAGTTTACGGGTTTCCTTTATTTTTAAAGCTTTGAAAACTAACTTTCAAAAAGTGTTTTCTTACATTATGTACAAAGAGTTCTGAAACTGCACGGGGATGTGCGGTAAGATTTAATCCGACTGAAAGAAAGTTAGCTGACAAAACGAGATCAAGCTTTCTCAAATTCAAACAAATTATAACATAGGAAATCATAACCGTGCGGCCTTGTGCGCCTACTGGCGCAAGAAGGGACGATAATGATGAAGTCAAAACCGTAACGGAGGGTTCTAACATTCAGGACAGTGTTTCATCCGATTTCCAAATGCCACGAATTGTCGTTAAAAATACTCCGCTAAGCGTCGTATTTTCAACTCTCTTCTCGGTGTTTGCAAATCAGATGAAAAACTCTATCGTGCTTGTCAAATTACATGAAATTAAGTTTTAACTGATACTGATCAGTGTTAAATTCAATTTTATTTCAGGCGTTAAAGAAGACCATGGAAAGGTAAACATTAATTAGCACATGTGTATGGAACATTTTAGACTGTGTAAGATTTGGTAGATTCGATACATTAGTTACTTTTAAATTCAAATTAGAGCTATTGAGCTGTAATTTAAACTGTTTATAGACCCTTTTTAAAAATGGCTGCCGATTTAAAATTATTTTGTATGTATTTAAATTAGCCTGACTAACCTCGCTTTTGAGTTGATAATTCAAAATAATTTATATTCTAGAACGAGGTTAGTCAGGCTAATTTAAATACATACAAAAGAATTTTAAATCGGCAGCCATTTTTAAAAAGGGTCTATTGGTCTTTATTATTCTGTACATGATGCTTCTCGAGTCTTTTTAAGTCAGTGGATGCTCAAGACTGTAGTGTATGACCATTCAAATGAATATCGAGTAGTACTTTTATGTGGTACTGTTTATAATGCTGCACAAGTTGGTTCTAAATTTAAGTTATTGGATAAAACCCCAGTGTGTTTTAATTCAAATGGAAGCTTAATGAGTTGTATTTTTATTCAAAACGAGTGATTGCACAGAACGTTCATACAATAAACATATATATAGTACTGTTTATTAAGCTGCGCAATATGGTTCTACATGTATCTTTCATTTCTGTGGACGACAATAGCACATGTTTAATGATGTGCAAGACAGAAGCAGGAAGTCAAAGGATTTCAGTGGATTTTCAACATGTGTTTAAATAGATGTTGCAAAAGTAAATTGATCATACACATTTTATCAGTAACTAGTAATTATTCTCTTTACAGAAAAATGGAGGCTTCAACTGCAAAAGACCTTCAAGTGCTTGAAATGCTGTAAGTATTGTTTTCCTTTGCAGACAGATTAGTCCATCTTGTTTTAGCGATCAATAAAACAAGTGGCAAAACCATTTACATTGAAATACCAATGCCACAACTTATTTACGCCCACTTCGTAACGCTATCTTCTCTCCTCGATGGCCTTTAACCCTATTCTGCCAGGACGTTTTTCGTTTGTGAGCCTGGGGGAGGGAAAGGGGGGGGGGGGGGAGGGGGGGGGGGGGGGGCGAAAGGTGTTGACGTTATGACTGATGAAACTTAAAAGGCGTGAATAGCTTCCACAAAATGTTTACTTTAGTGAAAACTTTGTAAAATTCTGAAAGGCCCAACGGAGTACGGTTGGGATAAATGTGGATATATTTTCCAATATTTCGTGAGGCACGGCCTGACTTCTTCAGGGAACTAACTACAATAAAAAAACGTTACAATTTTAAACACCAAGAGACAAAAGAATATAAGATTACAAGTAAAAAAACGTTACAATTCAAATAACTGAGAAACAAAAGAATATAATATTACAGGCAAAAAACGTTACAATTCAAATATATGAGAAACAAAAGTAAACATGATATGGCATGAAAGCTAAATACAATGTTTATAGTTCTTCACGCCTGTTGATACCCTTGGGTTCAAGGGTTTGACCACTATCGATAAGGTACGCCACTCGAGCTTTGCGTATAGCGTCACGAGATGAATGTATGAGTTCTAATGGGATACGTTCTATGTCGGCGGGTCAACGATTGTCGGATTGTCGGATCGTCGTCTTGTCTCGCCTATGTACTGTTTGTACATACCTTATCCTTCCAATTTTCCGCCATATTTGATCGCCTCGCCATTAGCTTTGACAACACTTCTTCTTCAAGAGAATCTCAAGTGATTTAATTGTGGTTTGCACAATAGAGCGGTTCTCAATTGAGCCAGTGTCGTAAAACCAAAACCAAAACCAAAACCAAAGCAATTACAATGGCCAGTCACAACAAGCGAAAACAACACAATGAACCAATGAGAGCTCGGAGCAAAGCTGGTTTTGGTTTTGTATCTGATTGGTGGAGAAGGTGGCGCGGGTTTTTTGAACCAATCACGGAGCGTAGTAAAGCAAAACCAAAGCAATTCAGCGATTACTTTCGACAGTCAATTGAAAACCGCTCTACTGCATTAATTTAAGATGGACTGAAAGGTTATTTTACCAAAGAAATATAATAAGAAGGGCTGCAGTGAGTGACCCTGAGCGGTATATGCCATATACTGTGAGTGATCTGTTTATTTCAATTCCGGAAAACACGTCCGATCCCGTGGGACATATGCATTTGCTTAACTTGAATGTCACTTAGATTGAGTCATTTTCTTTTTTGCAGACTGTACAGGCTAAAAATGAAAGGTTAGTGACATTTTTTTAATTGGTGTAATTTGTGAAAGTAGCAGAATATTTCGGAATAAGGTCTGATAAATTTAATTTTCCTCAGAGAGTATGATATGCAAGAGAACTAATTTCCTTACTCTTGATTCTATTTTTACACACTCACACTTATTTTAATTCGTATCTTTATTATTTTGTAGCATACCTGGAAACTACTTAGCCCAGACTAGAGGGGGCGGAATCTGCCCTCCTGAATTGAACCCGTTACAACGTTTTTTTTTTAATATTCAAGTAAAAGCCGCCAAACAATTTGTTATGACACGTCATTGTTCATGGAACTTGCTGTTACCATGGAAACCATATTTTAATAGACAAAAATAGGAAATAGGAAAAAATAACTATTTGAATAACTTTCTTACCACTTTAGATCAATTATAGCATTCTTTGAATAGTTTTGATTAGCAAATGTGAAATGAAACATCTCTAATTGGCACCAACCCACCCTTGAAAGGTACCATATGGATAGTACCCCCTCAGGTAATGACTACCAAGTCGAGATTATATAGGAAGCCTTAAAGAGTCAACAAGTCATATAATAAAAACACTCATTTTATTTACAAGTCACTTACTGATTTTCGATCTTTGATAGTTACTGAGCATGCTGAGTTAGTGCATAGACCAGATGTAGACGTTGTATAAAACAAACACTTTTGTGAACAGGTTTTTATCTTCCATTGTAGGAAAAGAAGGGAAGCCGAGGCCTATCGCCTTGAGGTAAGAATAAAAAATAAACCAAAAATGATGAGTTGAGTAATTACTTCATGTTCATAAATTCACCTCATTTCTATCCAAGATGCATTGCGGCACGGCAAATTTTTCATGTAAGAAAAATGTACGTTTGGCTTGAACACTGGCTTGATTGATCAAGCTGCTGAATATATCTCCTTACAGTTTTAGCATTTCTATGTTATTTTTCACTTTTGACCATTAATTTTGGCGATTTTCTCTCACATTTTTGACAAATCTTGATGGCAGATCCAACATGGTGGATCCAACATGGTCGATTTTGACATTGATGAAGTCGATTTGTTGTGATATAACGTCATAACTGGCACATGCTCGCCACTTTTAGTAAACATTTTAAAATCGCACACCATACAAGTTACATTGCCATCGCGTAAACACTTTGGGGATACAGAGCGGGGCACTTTCAGTCCTTGACTCCCTGGCTCCAAAAAGCCCAGACAAATGGAGTTGGCCAATATGTGCTTAAAACTTTCTCGTTTTATTTCTTTTAGGCCGATGAGATCATTACGAACCAGACAAAGTAAGTTCATTTATTTTCCTTGCTCGGAGCAATCTAAAGAGTAAAAGGATGCATAAAATATAATTGGATTGCTCAATACCGTTTGGGTCGTTGTTTGTGTTCTTTGGCAAGATACAGTAAATTTCTGATAAATCCCCCTCCCCCGAAAATTAGCCGTTCCGATAATAACCCATTTTTCCCATAATAATCACCTCTCACCTCGAAAATAAGCTACTGACAAGCCTTTTGGACAAATATAACACCAGGTATTATTATCGGAATATTACGGTACTTCATTCTCACATTTTCACGTTGATTTACGTAAGAAAAAATTATTAGGGCAATCTGAACAACAACAATAACAACAACAACAACAACAATAACAACAAAAACAACAACAACAACTAGTGGAGGTAACCTGCGCTGGATTAGCATCCCATTCAGGAAAAGTAGCAATTGAATAATCCTTAGTCCTAGTCACTGTAGTGGATATTAAGTTATTAATTCCATTTTATTTTCAACATTTTACAGTGAACTTGAAGATCTAAAAAGAAACTAGAGGACCTCAAAGCTGAAGTGAGTTAAATTAGATTTTTAATGTATCACTACACACAATAATGAAAACGAAATGAAAGGAGCTATGTCACGATATTGCTATGTTGATGTAAGATATCAAACACGAGACCCAGTAGAGAGTTGAAAATACTTTTTGTAGCGGAATATTTTTGACGAATTCGAGGTCTTTTAAAATTGGATGAAACACTGTCTCGAGTGTTCGAGTAAACGAAGAAATAAAATTGTAAAATTCTATGCTAATTAAGTCAATGGTTGTGATTTCCATTGTTACAACTTGATGATTGAGTTTGAGAAAATGTCTTCCCAATTCTTTGTTTTCATCTGAAGTCATCAAAATTCTAAAATCTAAACTGTCACTCCTACAAAGCTATTATTTTTATATATTCTAGACATGAAAATCATTAATCTCTATGCAAAGTTTGGTATTGATCCAGTGCTTCGTTTTGGAATTAGAGCATTTTGAAATTTGTGAAGTCCCGGATGAACAGTCATGTTTCTGAACTGTCACAAAAACGGGTATTTTTATGACATTTTTAAATTTTTAGACGTGATAATAATTTAGAAGTGATGTCTAAACAGGTTTGAAGTGAAAGCTAATGATATCGACGGTAGAAACTACTCTACTTCTTGTGCAATTTTATGGCGGCCATATTTGTGCCCCTCTGAAGGGCACAAACATGGCGACGGCATACTAAATACTGTAATTTTCTAAAGCTTCGTTTGGTAATAACTCGGTTATGAAAAACGCTACAAAGCTATAATTTGGACAAAACGTTTATTTCTGCCTGCTCTTTGACCTGGTAATTTTCTGGTGTTGTTCAGGCAAGCAAACAGTTTTTGTAACGTTGATGAAAACCACCAATAGAATTAAACCTCAAGATGATATTTTATAAGGTACAACAATATTAAAATACAATAATAACCAGAAAACGAATGAAAATGGCTAAAATTGGGAAGCATTGGGATGAATTATGAAAGATGAACATAAACATTTCCGTGAACGCAGATCCTTTAATTTCAACTGAAAGATTAATCTGATCCACAAAGTAGACAACGAAACGAACTGAAAGAAAATTGAAAATGAAAATTTATCCTTTCGACCAGCTATAAATTAACGAATCAAAAAATCATTCTTCCGTCTAAAGAGTATCATGTAAAACAAAGATTTGTCATTAATCCCGCAACTGAACGTCCTGTTCAAAACCTTACAACTACCTTGAAAAGTTGGACTAGCACGTGACCAGGAAATTCGCCTTGGTACTTCGGCTAATTTATGCGCGCATCATATCGATCAGAATAATGTCGAGTGAGAATAGAAAAGAGACCTATGTGGGTGATAACAAAACAGTAAATAAATGGCCCCACGGAAGAACTTGAGTTTTGTTTGTAATCGACCCTCCGTAAGTCTCGGAGAACCTACGTACGAAACCCGAGTCAAAATTAATTCATGCTATAATTTGTGTCAGGTCTCTGGTGAGTAAATTAATCTTCCATACATGTATAGGCAGGAGCCCATTACCCTGGTATAGGCTTATCAAAAATCTTTAATCGGTAAACATCTCTGTTATGTTTAAAAACTTATATTTCGATCTATATTTAAACCCGATCAAAACAATGAAGAACTGAACGAAGCCGGTCCGTCAACCAGAGGAGCCCCGGGAGGAGCCCAGGTAAGCCACATCACCAATGTTCTAAGTAATTAAAAGAGTACTTTCTAAGAAGATGAATAACATTATGCTGGCACGCGAGGTTCTGTTACGGTACCGTAGTTCCAAACGTGTGGCCGGAACGTCCTTAACCGAGGACTAATACTGAACCCCTGAAGAGAATTTTAGTGGGTTCAGTTTTTTCAAATTTTACTACGGGGTATTATTATACACCAGCACCCAGTTATTATTTAAAAGTGCTTTTATTGATTTGTGCTATACAGAAATCGCTGTAAATTATTTCGTACCTATAACAATACAGGAATGGGATTTGGGACCACAAACACAATGCAAAGAATTTAATGAGAACAATATTCACAGTGCATGCACTAAACAAAGACCAACAAACACAATGTAACACATATAGGAAAAATAAAAATAAAAATATTCACAGTGCTTGCGCAGTACAAAGCAATCTTCCTCACGAGAACAAATTAAACTCAAACCACCACCCTCCCCTCCCCTTCCCTCCCCTTTTTACTTTCCTAAACCACAATGTAAGTAGTAACTCCAAACATACGGAGAAAGAGCCTTTGCTGTGGCAGCACCAAGACTATGGAACACTATTCCGTTTGACATAAGGTCTAGTGATTCCATTGACATTTTTAAAAGAAACTTAAAAACGTACCTTTTTAAAGTAGCTTTTTAACGTTTTTCTTTTAATTTTTAACTAATGTATTTTTACACCTATTTTTACTACTTTTTATTGTTTGTTTTTTATCTTTTTAATATTTTTTATTGTAAAGCGCCATGAGCAAGTAGTGGATTTGGCGCTATAAAAATATCATTATTATTATAATATACACTTTACACCTTCTCTAATACATCTTTCTATGACGTTTTTCCGCAGCTCCCTTATAAGAAAGAAAAGAAACGCCCATGTCGTTTTGCACGACTGTTTCGGCGAATATTTCGCCGACATTAAATAATGGTATTTTTTTTGGGGGGGGGGGGGTGGGTGGGTGGGTGTGAAGGGATGGAGGGGGGGGGGGGTGGGTGGGTGTGAAGGGATGGAGGGGGGGGGGGGTGGGGGGAGCGGAGTGTATTTTTTCTACTATTTATTATTTAAAAATGATAAGCAATCTTCAACAAAGTCATGTTTTCCATGATGTATGAAGTAACTTTACTAATTTCTGATATCGAGAATTAAGAAAGATCTGTTGGTCAGTATCAGTTGCAAATACACTTAAAAATAATATTTCGGGTGAAGAAAAAATGTTTGGGAGTGGGTTGGGAGTTTCGTTTTGGGTTGGTGGGGTGGGGTGTGGGGAGGGTTACATGTGTTATCTTCTATTAAAAAAATGAGAAATGATGAAAACAAAATTACTTTTCTATAATGTATTACGTAACTTCTTGACAGTTTTATTTCACCAATAAGTAATTCTAGTTTTCGATAAATTATTATTTTTATTTTTATGATAATCTGATTATCAAATGTACCTTTTTGTTCGAAAAATACTGTAGTTCAGTCACTTTGCAAGATCTAAAAAATCCAAATTTATTGAAATTTTAATATTGTTTTTGTTATTTTTTTATACTATGGCAACTTACTGATTCTGTTTATTCAGTATTGTATTTTTTCGTTTATTATATTGACATTTATTTGGTCAGGAAAGTCAATATCTCAGCAAGTCCACTAAACCAAACTATCTGATCTGTTCTTGTATAACTTGAAATAATCGAAATTTATAATTAGTAAAAATAGACGAATAACTTGATAATCAAAACAATAGTGAAGGCAATTACTATTTCTACTCAATTCGCAAGTCATGAAAGTCACTAAACCACAGACAATGCCAAGTGTTATGTGACATTTTATAGTACTGTTACCTGCAATTACGATCTGAGTTTCGGCCTTTTAATTTGAAAATCAAATGACCTAAAAGTACTATTTTTTCAACTGAAACTTTTATTAAAGTCTTTCTATTTTATTTAATTTTTTTTTACCTTGTTTTGTTCCACATTCTTTTATCGCAAGAAACATTTTAATTTTTTAAATTTTATTTTAGGCATTTCCGCGTTTTTTTTTTTTGTAAGATTCTGCACTGCTTGTTCGCTTTTCATTAAGATCAGACTCTAATACTCTTGGCGATAAAATAATAACATTTACAAAGAAGTTCATAGCAGAACATGTGATAAAATACCAAACCTACTTTTCAAATAAGCCAACACTCAGTCATCAAGTGTCGCTCATCCTCAAGAAAGATTGGTTGTTAGTTGTTGCTTCGCTCTATTTTTAATGAATTACAATGCACAGGAAAGTTTGTGGTAGAAGGGTTATATGGCAAATGGTTGATGCGGAGAAGGGTCACAGGCAAAGCATTGTATCTAAATGCCCTCTATTCTTTACATTCTACTCATTCTATCATGTTCTAGGTATTCTATCTACTTTTACATATTATATTCTAAGTATTTTATCTTGCTTATTCTATCTATTCAACCTATCTTACCTAATATATTTTTCTCGTGAACTTGACAGAATGCACATCCTCTTCTTTCCAATTAGCCGGTATGTTTCGAAATAACAAAATCTTTCATAAGAAATGGTAATTTTACACGCAATTTGTCTAAATCGTAACTCCACATTTTAGTTTGGAACGCATTTCTATCGATATCTATGAAGCAGGCAGTGTGCGCTCTTTTATTTCAAACTCGAGTTTTAAGTTCCATGCAAATTATGTTTATATATTGTTTTAAGGAATTAAGGATTTCCTCTAGCTTGACGGTTTGGGTCTCTCTATGCCCTTCCAACACTTTTCACTCATTTAGCCCCGAAAGCCTTATTTAGTCTATACTCCTTCAGCGCCACGCGTTTCTGGTCCTTCAAAATGTAATTCCTATCTTCCTGCTTTCCAAGTTTTCGGGCAAAGGAGGGAAAACTGGGATAGCAGGAACATAGGGATTGGGTTTTGAAGGGCCAGAGTGGACTAGGCAAAGGTATGTGGTGCTGGATAAGTATGGGCTAAGGTTTTCGGGGCTAAACAAGTGGACAGTGTTGGAAAGCACAAAAAAAAATTGTTCCCCCTTTCAGCTTTCTTAAGTCGTTTTCCTATCAATTTCCAAGTAAATCAAATCTTCTTTGCATCCCAGTACGTTCTTTGTCGCAATGTCATGGCATTCTGGATGGAACCAGACTAACATAACAATAAAAATTACAAAAAAAAAATTACAAAAAATAAAAATACTTGGTGAAGCCCCCAAATTGGCCCCCAAAAGAACTTGATTCCCTTATAAGTAGGGTTACCCAAAGTAAAAAAAAAAAGAGAAAGAAATAGGACAAATATAATACAAAAAAAAATCAAATACAAAAGCTTAAAATTGATTTAAATAAAATCGTATTGAAGCAACTTAATTGCGGTCTCTGTCAAAGGCAAGTGATGCACGAAATTGACTAGCTACTATTTAAAAAATCAATTGCACAAGCTATTATGTTTTCTTCTTTCTTTGGTTCGTTCTGTCCATCCTCTTGTGTTCCTACAGACTCAGTCTTTTGGTGCTCTTGCTTGATTTGCCAGGTTAGTTTTGTTATAAAAACCAACCTGGTTCATATAGACTGCAGCCGATGTGTTTTCCACCCATCCAGTGGATACTTTTTCGTTTTTCTTATCTGCGACCTTTACACGCTTGTGTATATCCTCATCTGACATTTAGCCTTTCTTGCTGTCTTTGGATATAGGAACTATTCCGTTACTCTCTTTGGTCTTCTTCAACCAAACTGGCTGCATCACGTGATTGGAATATAATTGGCCTTCCTCTTTTCTCAGAATCGGAACATATTATGAAATGATTTTTCTCTCATCGCACACACAGCTTAGTAAGAAGTGATCTTTTCTGCTTCCAGCATACTTCCATTTCTTATTCTGCAGACCGTCCGTGAAACCTTTCAACTTTTCACGATGTCCAATTTATTCTCTTCTTTTTGCGTCAATGGCGCCCATAAAAACAATGTTTTTTTTTACCCAGTCGAATATATGAGTCATAAATAAGCGTTAAGACTAGTTGACACAAGACAAAACTTCACTCGAAAATTATATACTTTTAGAAACTAGCCACAGTGAACTGCTACGATCATCCATATTATATCCATCTACGTGTTTTCTCTTTCATTGTTTTTTTCTTCTTATTTTTTTTAATTTGCTGCAACTATGCTTTGTGGAGCTTTTAATCCTGCCCGTTCTCGCTCTAATTTTATTTTATTTACAAAAATAACTGAAATGCCACTAACACGACCTATTGTTCGAGCTACTAATTCATTACTAATTTCATAATTTGATCAGTTTAAAATAGGCCGAAACTTACACAGGGAACAAACTATCCTCACATAACTCAGACGGCATATATCTGTTAGTAAAGGTGATCTTCCATGTCACGCCCTGAAAAACTACTTGTTTCAAGTCTTTTCTTGAAGTAAGAGTTTAATCCGGCGTAACTGCTGGAAATAATGTCCTAAACATATTTCATTACATGTAAAGACAGCGACTGTTGAGATGTTGACAATCCTGGTCCTGTTAAAATATTATTATCTATTTTATTGTCCAACACAAACTTGTATCAGATATATTGTTGTTATTTTCTATCTAAAAAAAGATACTGTAATTGTACTATAATTGTAATTATTTTTCTCTGACCAGCACAAACTTGTATCAGATCTATTGTAATTTTCTATCTAAAAAAATCTAACTGTTAGTAACTGTACTGTTATTTTTCATTGACAAACACAAACTTGTATCAGATCTAGTGCTGTAACTTTGTATTTAAAAAAATCTACTACAATTGTAACTGTAATTTTTAACTAACACAAACTTGTATCAGATCTATTGCTGTAATTTTATATCCAAAAAAATCTACTGTAATTGTACTGTTATTTTTCACTGAACAACAAAAACTTATATCATATCTATCGTTGCTATTTTCTATGTAAAATTTTGTATTTTAATTGCACTGTTATTCATTTACAAACAGATACTTATATTACGTCGATTGTTCAAATGTATTATTATTTCCTTCTGACCAACACATCTAAAAAAAACATATTTTGTAATGGTACTGTTATTTTTCACTTGTAAACGCAACCTTGTGTCAGGTTAATTTATGTAATCTTAATTAGCTTTAAATCTATTGTATTTAATAAAATGGCAGTTATTTGTAAATTACAGTGTATGTGCATTGATGTAACATATATAACCTGACGAATGCGGACTCTGGCGAGCCGAAATATTGTTGATCAAATAATACCCGTTATATCGGCTTTGCAGTGTCCAGTATCCCGGCGTAACACATCGAACGAAATTTTAATCGAACTTAATCGAACACAAAATGGTTTTGTGAGTTCGTTGGGCCGAACCAAATCGAGCAGAATCGAATTAGTTCGATGTTGTTCAGTGTTTGGAAATCGAATGTAACAGACTAAAATCGATTGAAAAGCGAAATATTGAAAGATCCTCCGATTATTTCGTACAAAAGGGGCAGATCCTTATATACATTCGTTCAAGATAAATTGGCTATTACACGTGGATAGGAGTCGTGTAAGCCTGTCACACCCATTGTTATCACAAGCGACAAGCCAGGGAAATCTAAGGAATCCTTGCTACGATTTAGCTGCAGTTTTTGGAAACGACAAAAGAATGCATGAAACTTATGGAGTGGAGAAAACTATGATTAGACTTGCAGCCGGTCTATCTGTGGACAATATATAACAAAAAACTCTTTGGTGAACGAAATGACATTTTCACAGGCCCAGTTCAAGATTTCCCTTGTTCCTGTACGGCTTTCTTCCAGGCCTTCTCGGTCAATTCATTTCGGACGGTGTCCGAGACGGCCGGACCACGTGACCCATCCGAAACGGATTGACCGCGGCGAAATAAAGAGGCCTATGGGAACTAGGCAAGTTCAAGATAATGTACTAGAATAGAAACTCATGGCCTTGACTGTCTCGACTCTGAATCAATTTACGGATTTATAAACCAAACGTGCGATTTTGTTCGATTCACATTTTTTTGTGAGTTCGATTTCGCTCGATGACCGAACATAATCGAACGTTCCATTCCAATTTTTTTGTGAGTTTGATTTCGTTTGATGACCGAACATAATCGAACGATTGCCGGTTCGATTACCGAACATTCGATGTGCTACGCCGCGCTAGCCTGGCAAGGAAATAGGAGTCGTCTGCACGCAGGCTACGCCGCGCAAGTAACACCGAAATCGCGTGGTAAGGGTTAACTCTATTTTTACCGCATGTACTTTTTCTCCGTTCGGGTTAAAAAAAACGTTTTGTCGCCTGAGAGCTCCGGATGCTTGAACGACCCACAAAAACTTATAAAGCACTGCACAACCCAAAACATGAACTAACGTAGCGCTGCAGGAACGTTGGACCGTTCATACGGGTATCTACGATGTACTTGTTAGTAACGCATTACAGATCAGCACATGCGCGAAATTTCAACAAGAAAGCTACCACAAGGAGAGCAAAGCGTTGTGGTATAGAGCCGATGGATTTGCGTGGTGCGCACGCGTGCCCCACACGCAAGAATGATTGATAGTAGGTCTAATTGAACCATTCCAAAACTGATGCACTCTGCACTAAAAATGACATTAAAATATCTGTTTTTGCGACAGTTCAGAAACAAGTTCTTTCGGGACATCACAAATTTCAAAATGTACTGAATCGATACCACACTTTGCAT
Organism: Desmophyllum pertusum; assembly: GCA_029204205.1. Classification (NCBI taxonomy): domain Eukaryota; kingdom Metazoa; phylum Cnidaria; class Anthozoa; order Scleractinia; family Caryophylliidae; genus Desmophyllum; species Desmophyllum pertusum. The sequence goes on along the minus strand of MU825893.1, from coordinate 301,538 downwards.
AAGAGATTGTTATTTAACATGTGAAATAAATAACTTTATAGAATTAACAGTTGACATCAGATGAAATCTACCAATATAAACATGGAGATGATGTCACGTGATATTTTGTAGGTTTTATTTTATATATGTATAGACCGAATGCAAAAATGGCTGCCAGTTTAAAATTCTTTTGTATGTATTTAAATTAGCCTCACTAACCTCGTTTTTGAGTTGATAATTCAAAAGAATTTTTACTCTAGAACGAGGTTAGTGAGGCTAATTTAAATGCATACAAAAGAATTTTAAATTGGCAGCCATTTTTGCATTCGGTCTATAAGAAATAGAAAATGGCCGCTTTGTGCTCATATAATCTGATGTAAACACTCGAGGGAGTTTGGGATAATTCGACAGTACTTATGTAAACCCTCGCCTTTGTATAAACTTGTGAATTCTCCCAAACTACTTTGTGTTCGTATCAGGTTATGTAAGCACGCGCACTATTTTCTATTTACAATGTCTTTCACAGAACGTTATAGATAAATGGACAGTGGGAAAATATGATCCATGGGGTCGAACTGTGGTTACTATCCATCCCAGACGTCCGTGGACAAGATGTTTTTTTCAGCCCGCTTCACAGTTTCATTCCGCGTGATAACATTTTTGTGGCTCGCACGAACGCGTAAGTCGAAGTGCTCAATTTTTTTGAAACCGCCGAATGAATGAAGCTGTACCATTACAACATACTGTATGTTTGACAAATAAAGTAAGCAAGGCTGATACTACGTAGAACACTTAACGCGACAACAACATGATAGAGTCCAAACTGAAAAGCAAAATGCAACCGTGGACAGCTTAGTCCAGTTCTGGCCCCTCTCTGTCCAAGCGTAGCGTTGCGTGACAGAGAGGGGCCAGAACTGGACTATGGACAGCTGTGTTAGCCATCGCCAAGGTTACGAGGTTCAAAATGTTGCGACAAAGACATATTCAGCTTTTGTTTCATCTTTTTTTACAAAATTAAAATTCCTTATTTTTAAGTCAATGACTAGAAGTACATGTAGTTGTGACAAGTCAAATGATTACAATAACAAGAGAAGTCAGATTTTATAGAAAGAGAAAAAACAAAGAAATGTATTACAAATGATTTCTTCTTCTTGAGTTCCTGTCTGTTTGTTACATGAAATGAACACTTGCAAAGTATTCTTTGAAATTAATACAAGAAATGGAATAGCATGATCTTTGCTGACGTCATTGTTTACATTTCACCCAATTTAATAACAAATAATCATAACTAGAAATAACATGTAAAATTTTAGCCTATGAATAGGCTCCGCGGTGGGGATGGGGTAAAAAGAAAATGGCGTGCGAGCTAGGCGAAGCCTGGGGAGAGAGGGAGCCCTTCGCTCGCAGTTTTCTTTTTACCCCATCCCCACCGCGGAGCCTATTCATAGGCTAGTAAAATTTAGTTATTGTACTTCAAACGATGCAATCAAAGATTGCAAAATTTACAGAAGTATGTATGGTTCATGGCATTTTTTGCCACCCAGCCATAAAGATCATACAAACATGATTCTGTAAGTTTGACAATTTTCAAAAGGAAAATTTCTCATTTGAAATATTTAACGTATTCCTCTCATATTTGCTACAGTTACTAAATGGCACAGTCGCTATCATAATTATTTATAATACAGTGATTTTACTTACCCGTGAAATAGTTACTACACAATTACATACTAATGAGACACTAATGCTATTGTTTTCTTTTGTTTAGTTTTGACTATTAATTTTAGCACTAACTTTTAGGTGTCGTTTCACGGGTTAAATAGAATAACTATCTATAAATAGTATTATTTGTCAGGCTAAATTGAAGTTTCAGTAAATTTATGGAGATATAAAAGGATGCAGACGTAAACAAAGATCACACTATAAAATGTGATTACATCATCTTCAAATTTATAATTAAAAAATCAATTTACAATGTAACTTTGCAACATGCAAGAAACTGAAAAACCATACAATGTACAGTGGATGCCTCTACTGTAGGTTAGAAATAGAAATAGAAAAAAAAGGAGTCCTACACTTTATACAGTTAGGTAATAAATATGTTACAATGAAAAATGTTTGTAGCCTATGAATGAAAACTAATTACTCTCTCATCTCTCCATCCTCTTCTTCTTCGTCTACTCCTCGTACATAAAGAACATTGTTACACCTGAAAATATGAAATGAACATGTCACGCAATGTTTTCGTTGCAGCAAGCATTGTATTAGGCTTGATTTCCACTGCTTTCTCAAGTCTGGTAATCGAGCCTACATGTAGCATTGCATGATTTTTGCAATGATTGCGGCAACGCTGCAGCGACTCTTTGCATGAAACATTTTCAATAAATTGTAACAGCCTAACTGGTCTTTTCCTTTGTTTTTAAGCTCTTGTACATGTAAGTGATCACTTGTTGTGTTACACATTTATGAGACATTGTAATCATCTGAATAAGAGAAGGTTTAAATCTCTGTGGATGTGTGACCTGTACATTTGCGAGCATCTTCTGTGATAAGCAAATAATTATTTCATATCATTACAACAATACTTTGTCTATTAATAACCATTTACATATCCCAAGCTTTATGCTAAAAGCTCTCGAAAGCAACCAGCTTCTGTTGTTTCAGGGCATGGTCACTTACGACAGCCCATTCTCATAAATGACCAGCTCTAGTTACGACCACTTTTTGGAATTCCTGAGGTGGTTGCTTATGAGAGCTTTGACTGTACATGTATATACATGTATTGACTCAAACTTGACTCACAAGTCATGACTCGAGCTTGACTTGAGCTCAAAGTTTACTTGTGCTATGATGGAACTCATAACACACAGTTGCAATACAGTGGAAGCTCCTAAAGTGGACACCCTCGAGAAGCAGATAAAGTGTCTGCCTCTGGAGCTGGCCGCTTATGGGAATGATTCTCGTAAGCGGCCACTAACAGTATAAGGGATAGGTGGCTGCTTGGAGAGCTTGAAACGCTCACACTAAACAATATTAAATAATGCGAACAAAAATGGCATCGTATGAAATAAAATTAAAATTTTATTGACATAAACAGTCTTACTGCAACCAAATGCAGTGATGCAGTTCTCAAATATTTACGAATATCAGCAGGGTCATACAGTGTAGTGAGGCTGATTGAGGCTAATAGGATTGTTCCTTTGGTGTGTCCGCTTACGGGAGCATAGAAACCAGCTTAGAAACAACATAAAAATCTAAATCATACCCCTCAAAAGTGTCTGCGGCCACTTATGGGAATGGCCGCTTACAGTAATGTGGAAATACAGAGTTTGTATGAAAGTTCAAACAGGGTTTAAAATGTTTTGTTAAGGTGGCCATAAGTAGAGCTGTATGCTTACGAGAGTGTCCGCTCATAGAGAGCTTCAATTGTAATTATATTTTGCAAAACTCACCTAACTAGTATTTCACCTAAGTTGCCAGTCAGGGCACCTTCCATGTACTCTTCTGTATTAGCAAGCTGCAAGAAAATAACATCATGAATACAATGTACAATCTCACAAGTTACAAACTAGTGTACATTGTTCCGTAATGCCAACAGGCAGGAAATAATTTTCAAGAAGGTCGCAAATTTGTTTAATGTAAACATGTTTCGAATGATCCTTCATACTTCGTCAGTACAAGTAACAGAACACGCTAGTGGGTGTGATATAAATATAAGAAATACACTGGTATGGAAACTATAGCTACATGTAATATTACAATGTGGCAATAAATGTAGAACATATATAACTAATTACAACTAGACAAGAAATATAGAAAATAATTATGACTAATTACGGCATGACAAAAATAAAGAGAAAAACACAACAGAGAATAATAATTTTATACTGATAAACAAACTAAATATAATTCCTCGCGAAGCGAGGCCGAAGGCCTCGCGTAGCGGGGTTTATAATTCTGTCCCCAAAGAGCTCACGCGAGAGCAATTCTCGTGTGGCCTTTACGATCATATTTATTTATTTATTTGTTTGTTTGTGGAGTTGGGGGATGTCATGACGTCACACGCGCTCGTGGCCTAATGGCTTAAGGCGCTAACTTTTAAATCTGATCTTCGGGATTGAGGGCGAAAGTTCAAATCCTACTATGGTCCTTCTTTTTTTTTTTTTTTCGGTTCGAATCCAGGCCGTTTTTTTTTTAACCCCCTTTTCTTTGCTTAATAACATTGATTTCGACGTAATCTTTGTACACGTAAATGTAGAAACAGGAACGGCTGCTGAAAAAAAAGAATAACAATTTTTACTCCAAGTTTGTTTATCGAACGAATTTATATACGCCGGTCATTTGTGAAAAAAAACCCCGGCTTTATTAAATCCGTTATCAACAACAGGAAAAGGAAAGACGACTCAGGAATGTCTCAAAGTGCGATCAACATATGACTTAGTTTTCATTGTAGACGCGAAGACTTGTGTCTGAAAATAATTCGCCGATCCGATATTGCGAAGAAGATTTTACCTACAAAAGCGAGGTGGTTTCAGATCATTCGGACGGAAAAGTGGGGGAAACAGTACAATTTATTACAGATATCGAGAGACGAGCGAACTCCAGTCGAAACCAAAATCCGGTAGCATAGCAAAAACACGGCGTTCGTCCGGCGATTCTCAGAAACCTTGCAGAGATTCTTGGAAACCTAGCAGATCAAATCGCAGGCGTGCCCGTTACTAGGCAACAAAAGCTTCGCGAGGGCCTGCGAGTCACGTATTACTAGTATAATAATAATAATGTTTTTATCGGCGCATTTAAAAAACTCAGTACAAGTATATAAATAAATAAAATCATTTTAAAATGAAAGATTGACATGAAACATTTGCCTATTGAGTGTGGGTTTTTTACCAGTGAATATGTACAGCGCCTCCTTGATTTTAAGCTGGAAAGAGGTGGAGGCGGTGTCCAGGATGGAAAAACAATTTTCAGAACATAAAGCTCGGCAATAATCCGAGCTTTTGAGGTGCTGAAAAATGGGGGAATTCTTGTCAGTGGAAAGGTGCTCGTGGATTCGTGAAGCGAGATGTCGGTTAGTCTCGCCAAACATAACAGGCAGTTGTTTTTCAGCACCTCAAAAGCTCGCACCTCAAAAGCTTGGATAATTGCCGAGCTTTATGTTCTGAAAATTGTTTTTACTCATCCATTTAATAAACTGACCTGAAGATTCATGTAGCCATCAACAGACACAAGATATCCTTTGTACTCCATTCCCCACTTGAGTTTCACTATAACAGGTTTACCAGTCAGCCCATTGAGAAAGGGCTTGGGGTTTAAAGGCATCGTCTGAGGAGAAACATGTGATATGTTAAAGGAGCTACATGTACATTGTACGATCTTGAAGAAATTGGCCAATTTTTTTCAATCTGTTTCAATCTTCTCCATCCTCAACCATCCTTGTTCCTGTTTGGTTTATTATCACCTCTTTGGTGTTTTTCTATCTTAGTAAACTATTATTTTGAGGCTTTCTTCAATTTGAAGGTGATTTTGCACTTCTTAAAAATGACTTGAAATATCGTGACATAGCACCTTTAATACATGTAAGTACTGAGATTTACTCAGCTGACTATTTGCTCTGTAGATTATTTTTGATGGACAATATACTTGCAGAATTCTTTGCAGTTACAGTATGTTAAGTTAAGAATGCCGGCAACGGCAAATGAAATTTTTTTTCACTCAACTTTGTAATATTACAATACTCATATAATATTATTATTACATGTACTTTAGTTTGCTTGAAGGATGTTTATTCACTGTTGTGAAGAATATCAAACTTGCTCACTCGCTGCACACGGTCGTTCGTCTGCTATTCTTCACAGCTCATGAAGTAATCTCTATTATAAAAATATAAACTGTACCTAGAGTGAATTATAAGGATTTCTTCCACTGAGGATTTCAAATATTGTATCTTTACACTGTGCAAGATAAATTATATTTCAAATGTGAAGATATAAAGGATGTCACTGTAAGTTGAAACATCTTCAGATCTTCCTCACTCAATCCTTGATACTATCGAGTATCGAGTATCGAGTATTGTGAATCGAGTATTGCGAATAGAGTATCAAGTATTGTGAATCGAGTATTGCAAATCGAGCATCACAAATCAAGTATTGTGTATTGCGAATCGAGGATCATGTATCGAGGATCGAGCATAATGAGCTAACGCATCGCACCTTCATGTCTCAAGGGACGTTTTTAGCGAACTCGGCTTCGTCGTAGTTCAATAGAATTCTTGGTTCAATGAAGGTGCAATGGAGGCGAGTTTACATTCGGTGATGTTTACTCGTGCTTCTAAAGAAGATATTCGTCATGCCGCTCACTCCTCAGTCCTCACTCTCGTCTGGATGTCTCACCATCAGAAACAAACGTTAGCTACTTAGTTCTTCGGACAAAATATTATGAGCCTGAAATTATTTCACTCTTCATCAGTTCATAGCATTATAAAAGAGTTTGAATTCACTGAAAGGGAAGACTCGCAATGTTCAATGCGTGACAATGTTTGTTTAAGAACGCGACATAAAGTCTCGCTGCAAACGTCCGTGCGAAGCCAGTTGGAGCGCGTTTCCTTTGAAAAACAGTTTCAACACATAGTATATTTCACTCATAGAAACCGAAAGAATAGAAAATAATATGTACAATGGTTACCGGGAAATATTAAATTTATCTTCTTGTGTTCAAATCAATATATAATGGCATGCGTTCATTGTACTCACTCTTGAGATATCGATCAAAGATAAATTTAATATGTCTGTGCACTCATGAATACATGTATATTATTTTCTTATGATGTTACAATCCATCAACACTGATAATTACCACTATAATACTAAATTACTACTACCACTAAATTTCCCCACACAACAATTATTGTTGTGTGGGGAAATTTTGACAAGAACATGTATTGCAGGTACCTACTACAGTACATGTACAGTACGTACTATACAGTCATGTACCTGCCAACTTCTCACGCCTGCCGGTCAAAAACTTCGACCTCACGCCAGCTCATGCTTACTGACCGATTTCTCACGCCTGGCTGAACAATTTGAGATATTACAGCCTTAACTGACACACTTTCAAAAAAATATCTAAACTCGAACCAATGTGAGGAAACATACAATGTAGTCCTATAAATAACGCTATATGTTGTGTTTGAATCCTCCAAACCGTGTCTGAACGCATTGTGGAACTGGATACGAACTCTAAGTTTTGGAAATCTTCGGATGTCTTTGGCAACGTTCTGAAATCGTCGGAACATCTTCGGAAATCCAGGTACTCTGAAGACAAAAATCTCACGCATTTGACTCAGGAAAAGTTGGCAGGTATAATGTACTACAACAATGATCAACAGTCACAAACCAATTATTGCAAGACTCAAATAAATTTATGGTCAATGGAGTTTGCTCATATTTTATTTTAAGTGTTACACATGTAAAAACACAGTAACTAAGATCTGCAGATTTCGTCCAGAATACCCAAAGCATAATATTATTAGAAATGGCATCAAATGACCGGAAATTAGAGGATAAAGCAGTGTTGTCATGCGCATTATGGAGACTGTATGGGTATTTCCGATGAAATCGAAGTCGCGACGATTGCCATTATAAAACAACGATCTTGGAGATTGAAGAGACGATTTACAAATTATCGTGGTCAGATAGAAAATATCAATATGCGTCAAATGCTATCGAAAATTACCGACACAAAAACGACAACTTTTTTGTTAAAAAAGAACGACAAAATCAAAGCTTGCATGTGCTTTTGGACAACAAAGCAAAGGCTGCTCGCTCGATTACAGAATGATGGCTTAGTACAAAGATCACACAACTAAATATACAACAATAGACAAAGATCAATATTCATGCACTAGGTTTCAGGTACACTGTATCAAATTGACAGCTGATAATCTACAATCTTAATTAAACATTTTGACAAGTCAAAACAACCAAGAGAGGCTGATTATACATGTAGTGCTCTCTTGCTCTGACGAAGAGCAAAACATCAGTTATTTTATGTTGCAATACATCCTTATGGATTGCTTTTCTTTTAGCTGTTTGTAATTTTCTGTTATATTTATTGTGCCATTAAATTGTAATATTAAGAAATGCATCATTCTACTTTATCGACTGATAAAGCTGTGTAGACAGCAATAAAATAATGAACTTTATTATAGTGTCAATAAAACACATAGCAGAATGAAATCTACTAATTGGGGACACTATTTTAGACAGCAATAAAATAATGAACTTTATTATAGTGTCAATAAACACATAGCAGAATGAAATCTACTAATTGGGGACACTATTTTAGAAACTAATCAAGCAAGCAACTAGCAAGCATCACATCAGTGTAAATACATGTAAATGTGATCATGTGGAACTATATGAAACTACGAAACGGTATCTTTCTTCCTAACTACCTTGCATTTGGTAAACTGCAGTATAATAAGTATATAAGCTTAAAGTGTTGGAATCTTAAGTATCCAACGTTTTCAGTGCAACGTAAAGACACTATCAAACGATAATTTCGAAAGTGAGTCAAATAATGAAGACTAGCTTTAAGATTACGTGAACTCTTCAATAGTTAGATAGCCGTCTACTTCAACGAGACGAATATATTTAAGTCAGTTTGCAAAAAACATTTTACTTACCGCCATAGTGGAAGATTGCAAAAAGTAGACCTGTAAAATTTCTGTAAACCAAAAACCACGAGTTTCTTGTCACGTTGGAAACGTTTTTCTCAACTTGGTCAGCGGTGATGGAAATAAAGTAATGAAGGACTATGGGTAATTTATAGTATCCAGGCCATGTCGGCCGCCGCCATCTTGGAATTGAACGCTAAGGCCTGGAAACGATATTGTAGAAAAAAGAGCGAACGCGCGTGTGTTTCGATACGCTTCCATACAAAAGTGACGGGATGATCGTCGTACCTTTTAGGGGTCGAATTTCGTTATCCAGAAACCTTTAGGGTTCTGAAGCAGGAACAAAAAAAAAATATGACTGGAACTACAATGGTCAACTACAGCGTCTACAGTCATCTAATACTTCGATTTCTCGAACCCCCGGTTTCTCGAGCCTCCGGTTACTCGGACCAAAAGCCGTTTCCCTTGGCCGTTTGCTTCACTCAGCTGCTCAAACACTATAGTTTTACCCCCGATTTCTCGAACCCTCGATAACTCGAAACTCCCGCAAACTCGAACCAATTCGTGGCTTCCGCCGGGGAAAAACTTAACCGAAAATGTTCGAAACCTGGACGACAATCCTGCTGGTGAACGTTGGATCAAATTGTGATCTAATCGATTAATAAGAAGTGAAAAATATACCGTAGAAGCAGAGACCGATGCAACGTATATTTGTTATAGTTTTAGGTACTATATATATATTTCAACTGGCCAAACCACTCCTTCTTCAGCATGGTACAATGAGGGAAATTTACATTGGTATACGTGTTATATAGTAGCTACTAACAATTTTTGCGCAATAACGGAAATACGTAAGACGATAAATAAACAATAGCCTCCATTTGGCGAGGAAATATGCTCGGATATTTGTCCGCGGACATTATCTGTTCCGAGAAGCGAACAGTTTTCCGAGAGCGAAGCTCGAGGAAAACTGTGAGCCGTTCGAGGAACAGATAATGACAATGTCCAAGGAAAAATATCCGAGCATATTTTTGAAGCCAAATGGAGGCTATTGTAGTTATTATCCTTCAAGCATTTTTCACAAGGCCGCTCTGTTTGCCGTGGAAGATCTCGGTCGGCCAAGCTGTTAAACATCAAAATAATTATGTTGGCGTTCAAAAATAATTCTAGTCTGTTCAAAACAATCAGTTTTATTTAATTTAGCAATTTATTTGAGACGAAAACTGAACCTGCGAACGTGAAAAGCAAATTTTCAAAACTGGGGAATATCACTTGGGGAATATCACCCGGATATTCCCCAGTTTTGGCTGCGTCACGTGACGTGTTTAGACCAATCGCGCGCGAGAAAAATATTTGATGGATTATAACATAGATTGTGCCGGATTTTGATTGTGGACTCTTTTGCTGTGAATTTGTCTAACGTATTGAAATCAAGCTAAAACGAGGCAAAACGAGCATCATGAACGACTTTGGGTAACTGTGAGCATTATTTCTTCACTTTACAAAACACTTTAAATTAGTAAGATATTTTGGTGGGGTCACACCAGTTTGCTACAGTTTCACCTTCCTTCACCTATCTCTTTCGCGCCAATTGGCACATAATTAAGGCCTCCACATTCATCTTCCAATTTCTCTTGCCTTGTGCCGCTGCTAGGCTTTTGTCGATTGTGCTAGCACATTTTTTGGCATAATTTGGGAAAACGAGCATATTGTTGGCACTTTTTAAGGAAAAAGCACTGCTAGCATAATCAGCATATTTATATAACTTTCAGAGCAAAATACTGAAGCCATGACAAGTTTTATTCCTTATACTGGTGCTTTAAAGCTTTGTTCAATCTATTTTCATAGCGCTAGTAGCCCAGGCACTCCAGGGCAGGCCAAAAAACGTAAAAAACCGCCAAAACCAGGGATACTGGGGTAAGCACCGGAAGTACACTTAATATCGGACCCAGTCCGAAAATCCCCGCTCTCATCAAAAATCCAAAATGGCGTCAGCCACGCCGGAAGATAACTTATGTTGTGTTAAGTTAAGTTAAGAACAGTTCAGGACAAAGAAGTGATCATTTAAAAGTTAGAAACTTGCTTTCGCTAACAATAAAAGTTAAATTTTGAATAATTTTGACCTTTCTAGTGTATTTTGTGAATAGCATAATTTAATAAAAACGAGCATAATTTTTGTAAACCAGCATAATTCGAGCATAATTTAAACAACAAACGAGCACTGCTAGTAGCATAATGTGCCAGTTTTACTGGCACAATCGAGAAAAGCCTAGCCGCTGCAAGCACCTCGTCCCACGATTTACACCCCGCTCTGGATCTCTCGCTTTCTACCGTCCGCCGCCATGCATGTTGCCTTTGGCCTCCTTCTCTTCCTTCTCCCTTCTTGAGCCCAAGTTAGAGCCGTGACGCAGTTGTTGTGATGTGCTACAGTTTACTGAGGAGAAAATAACAACTGATAGGAAATCAGGACGACTGATATTTAGTGTAGTAAGTCTAAAATCTCCATACTACCTAGTAGTAGAGGAGCCTAGTAGCAGTTGCTGTTCTTCGTTATTTTGTTCACTTTAATTTGTTCTGCTGCTTGTCAGTTCTAGAAAAGGCGACCTTAATCAATTCATCACTTTTGTTAACTCATTTCATCCAGCCATTAAATTCATATGGGAAATTTCTGAATCTTCAATCGCCTTTTTATTTTAGACATCATTGTTTCTTTCAGTGGCAACGGCCTATCAACTAGTGTTCACTACTGACAAACCAACGGACTCTCACAGATATATTTACTTCATTCATCTTCTCACCAACCACATGTTAAAAACTCCATACCTTATTATCCCTTATCAATTCCTTAGACTACGACGTTTATGTAACGTCGACTCTGACTCAGTCATAGCCAAGTCAGACGAAATGTGCAAATTTTTCAAATGTCGCAGCTTTCCCGACTCCGCTGTCATTTATACAGGGAGGCATCGAGCACTGACAACAAATTAAATTGACCAACTAACAGCGCTAAAAACGTCACAAAGTTTCGTAAGGAAGAGATAATAATTCCATTTACACTTACCTACCACCCACAAAACCATGCCGTAAAAAACCCGTAATTTTAATTAACTTGAACTACTCCAAGACGACCCCAAAACAGACCGTGATAATTTTTTCACAATCAACACTTGTTTCCCTCAAACGAGACAATAATCTAACCGACGAACAACCAGGTTCTTTCAAATGCTCGCGCGCCCGATGTAATTCTCTTCCCTTCATTCACAACACTAGCTGTTAACATCTCAGGTCCAAATTAAAACGCTCAATCAAAGTCACCAATCGTTTTGAATGCACCTCCACTAACTTGCACTCTGTGCAAAATACTTACTATTGGAGAGACAGGAAGGAGACTAGGAGATCGCTTCCCCGAACATTTGAGACTGAGACGTTAAAAAAAACGACAGAGACGCCTCTAAACCTGTCTCTCTCTAAACATTTTAATCTTCCCGGTCATTTTTTTCAAAACATGGTCAGTGTTTGCGGCCTTTTCCTTCATCAAGGCAACACTGAAAGTCGCAAAACTTCAGAACAAAAATTTATCTTTCAAATCAGCCCCTTGGCTCCTCATGGGATCAACGAACGCTTCTCGTTTAATTAACTAAATTATTCATGCATTCTCCGTTACCATGCTTCCTCCAATCACGTTACTCCATACTCATACTCATAAACATACACACAACCCACAATCCTCCACTTTGCTCCGACGAAGGGCTAACGCTCGAAACGTCAGCTTCTCCAAATTATTACGGCGGTTAATTTATCTTTATCAACTTCGAGTTGATAATCAACAATGTATATGTAAATTTGTTTGCCAAAACCCAATATTATTCTTTACGACTCATCAATTTATTGTCATCTGTATTCAGCATAGATATATGTGGTTCAATTGTGGTTGAAAAATCCAACAAATGAAATGGTTAGCTAGAAATATTTCTTTAGTTCAATTTTCAATTTTTCTAAGCTACGTTCTTCGCTTTCGGTAGTTTTCAAAGCAACCGAACTTTACCGTAAAAATAATATTTAACTCTTCGTTATTTTAGTGACCATTTTCTCAGCTATTTTAAGGATTCCTGATCTGTTTGAAAAGTATCTTATTTATGGAGTATGGTGAATTTTAAAAGTTAAAGCATTTAATTCACAAAATTCATCAACAAATTGTTCCGTTGTTTGATTATTCTTTTTATAAGAAGTCTACCGCTGCGATGGTTTTACGAGGGTCCTGATGGGGTTTAACTGATAGCTGGGAATTGGCCAAAATTTTAACTGTTAGCTGAGAAATTACCAATATTTTAACTGATAGCTGAGAATGAGATCTGTCAAAATTAACTGATAGCTGAGAAATGGCTAAAATTTTAACTGAGAATCCAGCACTCCCATCAGGACCCTTTTTTATAACATTCCGTGTAAAGTCGTGAATAATTCATGACGTTTTTGTCAAACCAACTGTTCTCGATGAATTAAATTTTCTGAAGTCACCTTAGTACAGACTATCATAACTGTCTGAATCACTCTGTACTGGCTTTGCGCGAAAATTCCTGATAAAATGAAGAAAATGAACGCTTAGCAAAAGAAGATCATGACAATGTTACAGGCGATGGTTACGAAGGAAGTAGCTGGGATATTACTTATTCAAGTGTCATTTGCACTGGCAGAATTCTCTCTGCAGCGAAGCAGCTCCATTAGGATTGGCAAATTTGACACTCATATCAAAGGTACGGTATATTAATTTTAACCTGAAGTAATCTAAATAACCTAAATAACATTAGCGTTTCTTCACTGTTGAGCAAATATCTGCGGTCCCCGAGTTAACTGAAAAGTGTTAACCCATAACTATACATGATCCACTTTTTTATTATTGTAGAGGAATTAGAGTATTAAAATGTAACGACACCTTGTAATCCTTGTGAAAGAGTATCCGTATTGTCTATGAGTGATTTGTGATCACATTTTCCCAATGCTTTCGCGAGTTTTAAGTTGGCTGGCAATAAAACAACGATTTTCAATAGCTATAAACATCGTTGCGGGATGTAAGGGGGTACGTCTCATAAAATTAATCGTCATGTTTTGTAAGATAGAAAACTAAGAAGCACAATACAATTCTTGATCGCTATAACGTTAGAAATTCACCTACAATTGTTGGTTAACTTGCAGCTTCTAGATTAAAATAAATGATTTTTTTTTTAAATTTCAAATTATAACGAAGGAATAATTTAAACAAGAGATTTTTAAATCTAGATATGAAACTAGTCAGAATCAAGAAGCTATCATGGCTGGACTGCTATGTTAATGAAACTTTCTTCAGTTTCAAAGGCTTGATCGTGCTTAGTTTAAAATCAGATCATATTTAAATCTGCACCATATTCTTAGAAGGCGTATAAAAATAACTAATTCAGTAATTTTAATTAATATATATTTGATCGCAACACTGAACGGAGCGATTATATCAGTGTGAAGTTATATGAATGAAACAGGTGTCAATCCAAAGTCTTGCAATTAATCAGTGCTGATAAGTATAGGTACCTCACTTTATAATCGAGTTTCTTTCGACCAGTGGCAAATTTGCTACCTTGTTTTATGTGAACATGTATAAACTAGTCGTCAATACAGAGTTAACCAACGTTCAATTTTGTAAAGAGCTCCTTGTAAAAGCAATTTTTCAGGTTTCAAAGTTGAATTTTTTAGTCACGCTGTGTTTTTTAATTAATTTGCATCAAGCACCTGAGGTTACAGGTGATGGGTATCATCATTTTCAATATATTTTTTAACAAAAATATTTTGAAATAGATCGTAAATAAGGCTTTTGTCAGGAAACCCAATAAACCTTCCCAGCGTGAGGTCCGTATTGGGGATATATTGGTCTCGTTCTTTTTTTGCAAGTTTATGGACCGAGCCGAAGGCCAGGTCCATAAACTTGCAAAAAATAAAGGGGACCGATGATATTCCCCAATACGGATCGACCTCACGCTAGTTCAATAAAATTTTTATTATAATGGCTTTTTTAAAACTTTGCTGATAAGTAAGCCAATTTCGATATATTAAAATTCTAGCCTGGCTCCGGGGAACGTTTGTTCAATGTTTTTACGTACGTACGTACGTAATTATCCCATTTTAAATTCACTTTGCAGCAGACTTCTGGATCGATGATTTTACTGATATCATAAACGCTCCGACCTAGCTAGCATCTTACATAGCTGGGGGGTAGAGACAGGACTTACAGAGAGCTTAATTACTTCACCTGATATCCTCTGTTTTGGCATCTTAGATACTGTTCTGGCTGGTTATGTGATCTCCAAGTCCCAGGCCCCCTCACGCATGGACTGTGCGTTCGATTGTCTTAGTGATCAGCGGTGTGGTTCGTACAACTACGAAGAAGGAGACAAAGTACTTCATGTATGTGAACTGAACAGTGAATGTAAAGAATCTAAGCCATCTAATTTGACAGGCAAAGCTGGATACTCCTACTATGGAACAGGAAGAAACGTGAGGAATCGTGATGTTTTGTTTAGCTAGATAATTATCTTAGTATAATTTCAGAGTTGAACATCAGGGAAATGCCCATTTCGCTGATTCCTTCTTCCGTAACTTGAGCAGCGGCAGGATTCATATTCACTGCTAGGCGCTGAATATAGCGTCATAGGCCGAGTCGCTTAACCAATCAGATCGCTTAAAACTCTATGTTCAACTCTGAAATTATGCTAATTCTTTTTAAGTGGACTCTCTGAACCCGATTCTTGTATTCTGAGTCTTTGGGGCTCCTTAGTCAACGGTTGGTCGTCAGTGACCGATCATGCTGAAGTCTCTGGGTACTTACTGTCACGGATTCTTTTTTGTTTTAGTTGGCGTTACTCCGAGATTATTAAGACTAGCACAACGAAACTTGGTGGGTGTATAGTACGTCCAAAAATGTATCTTTTGACGCATAAATTACGAGATGATGACGTCATATAACGTAGATATTACGTCATAATTTCCCGACAGCCGCCATCTTGGATCCGCCATCTTGGATTACTTGATTTTTCCAAAAATCGTCAGAAAACCACCAAAAATGACTTAAAAGTATCCAAAACCAATAAAATAATGCTAACATGATAAAAAAAGATAACAATTATTTCTAACATTTAGATATTTAGTTTATTTAGTTTTAGACATTACGTTTATATGTACGTTTTATTTACCAGGGCCTCTATTGATAACAGTTTTAATTGTAAAACTGAAGGAGTTTATACCCTGTAAAAAAAACTACTACTATTGCCAGAAAGTTATTTTCTTTATTTAAAAAACACACACGGCAATTCCAAATTTGGAAAAGCATGCCTGTCAAAATATGGTTGTCATGGCAACAGCTAGTTCCATGTACAAGGACATGTCATACCACTTGTTTCCAGATAAATTTAAGGTAAAGTCGAAAAGTTTCGCGGCTTTTACTTCAAATTGAAAAAGCTATTTAAGATAAACGGGCAGATTCCGCCCTCCTCTTCCCCCGTTCTGAATAGGGCTAATAGCTTAGCTATAGACTGAAAGTTAAAAATAAATGTCACAAAATTATCATTGGAAGAGTGTGGTGTTCCATCTCCGCCCAAAATCAAATTTGTAAGTCAACATCCAACTTTAGCTATCAACATCGAACATGGCGTTTGGCAAAGTCCTACATTTTGTTTCGTTGACATGACAAAGTCCTACTTGATTGCTGTAAAGTTGATTGTTGAGTCAATAGCCCGATGTTGAAAGTTGGATGTTGAGTTACAAATGTGATTTTTGGCGGAACGGAACACTATAGAAGAGACCCATGCATGTATAGGGAACGCTTTTCGTAGATCCTCTCCTCTCTTGTTTAACATGAATAATAAACACAGGTGATTAGTTTGAACTTTTTTATTTAAGTTAAACCACATTTTGTGAATTTTCAATGCCAGGTGCCCAGTGGATGTCTTTCATCACCTTGTATGAATAATGGGACGTGTGAAGATTCTTGCATGGAAGGGACTGGTTACAAGTGTGTTTGTATTGACGGGAGGATGGGAGACAAGTGTCAGAACTGGACCAGTAAGTAGGCAAAATATCCCCTGTAACCCACGCTCCAGACATGGGTCTGTTGTAAATAACCACCTAACATTTACCCTATGGATTTGTTAGAAAGGGTGCAGGGATTTCGAAGTCATAATTAAGCTAGCTAATGTGAAATTTTATTTAATCAAGTTTTAATGCAATTGGATAAATAAAAACGCATATAGATACATTCAACAAAAGCATTGCACTACACACAACAAGGGATTGGAGTATGCACCTATTTGTCCTATTTCAATTAACGTTGTCGGATAGAAATGTTTTTACTGAAGCCCACAAACCATCTTAACCAACTTTATTTAAGTGTACGTGTCAGAGGGAGGATTTAGCACTGCTGTACTAATTGTGGATACTGTAAACGAACAAACAAATATTGTAAATAGAACATAAACTTATTGTAAATAGAACATAAACTTGTTAAGAATCCCGAAAGGTAGCATAGAAAAAGTCCAAAGTCTTTGTTGCTCTTCATGCAATTTGCTATACTTATTATTACTATAATTTCAACCCGTGAGGTATTTTTGAGCATCTGACGTCATTTTCTCTAATTCGCAACCAAGCTTTGGAACAAGATCAAGTAATGGCGGCCGTCAATTCTCGGAAATAAAAGTCCAAAAAAATGACTTCTAATGTTCGTAATGGATTGAATTGGCAAGATATGTAAGAAAGTCATATTGTACACGAAAATGTAAAAAAATGAATATCAACAATTTGATCGTAGGGGCACTTTAAGGATTTAAAAGGATTGCAGTGTCTGACACTGATTTATATATAACCCTATTCTGCCTGGTCTATGTATCCAAACACGTTTATTTTAGTGTTAATTATGACGACAAATCACGCCAAAAATAACGTCATACATTGAAGTTCACCATCTTGGATTTCAACGGTTATGTAAAAAGTTAAAAAAATCCAAATCAGCGCGGGCACTTTTTCCCCCTCCCCCCGCCAGGCAGAATAGCCTAAAGTTGGCATAAATTCGTAAACGAATATCATAATATCATTTTTGTCTTGGAGGTTATTTTTTATCACAATTTTAATCACTCGTTTATAAATGACCTTAGGTACTGCCCAAGATTACGAAGTTCTTTTCTCAAATGAGAGCACAACAGATTACATCGAGAGTGAAATTAACGAAGTATTACAACAGTTTACTTTGTGCTTCTGGATGAAAAGAATTCCTTCCGGTTGGACAACCTTCTTTTCTCATATGACACCCGAGGGCGAAAGGAATTTGAGGCTCAGATGTAGTAAAGAAATGGACAAGTGTCATCTGACGTTGATAAAAGGCTCCAGGTAGGTTTCGTTTCTTCCTTTAGACTGCTTAAGGTGGCCCACGGTTATTTATTGGAGCGGAGGTTCCCTTTTTAACGAGTGAATGCTTAGCATGAACGAAGTTATAGTGTATAGCGGACAAATTTCACTCGCTCGATCCCTCGCTCGATCCCTCGGTCGATGGCCACAAGTTGTAAACAATAATGTATGCGTAGTGCGGTAATTTATGCATTATCAGTAAACAAAATGGCGTCTGGCGCGGATCTGTTCTATTTTTCAACACGGTATTTTCACTCCTACAATTGCAATTAGACACCTTTTTGGAGTTCGAAATTGAAAGAAATAACCCTAAATAATACTCGACCGCCCAAAGAGGAGACATTTAGAATATTAAAAGTGAGTCACGTTTGAAGTTCTTCGATCGATTCAAGCTCTGATGAAGACTCCAGAAAGCTGTCGAAACTTTTAAAAACCAAGCTGCGGACTTCAAGACTTAGGAAAACACTTAAGTATGTTAAATGTTGTATCTTCTTTATACCAAGTGTATGAATAAAATCTAATTTATCTGAATCATTCTATATTTTCTTTTGTACCACTATGGAATTCTATGATATTTTCTTTTGTTTGCGTCTGAACTTTAAAAACCCTTCAATGCTTTTTTTCCAGCGTATATATTTAAAGCGAACTGATATTAGTACCTGTGTTTCTCATACTTGCGGGGAATAAAAAAAAAAAAAAAAACGTGCCTCCACCGGGATTCGATCTCGCGACCTTCGATACGAAAGATTCCTTTTTTGACTCACGGGGGACACCCACGGGAGCGACAGAGGCCCTGTACTTTTGCTCCGCTGAACGAATGAACGACTATCGCGGGCTCAAATGAGATTCACCGAGGACACCGAGTTGCTGTTGTTTTGAGCTGGAAGTGGCTTGATTTACTCACCAAAGGACTGGTTTCAGTGGCTATGTTCATCTTTTCTATTCATGGATCTATTTAGACGCTCTACAGTGTTTTTTGGCTCACCCCCCATATTTCCTTGGCGCTGGCGAATGGACTCACATCGTTTGTTGAGTTATTTTTTTTATTTAAATACCTCTTAGCTAGTCAGCGCGATGGACGATGTTATCATATGCATGTATGTTGTTTTAGTTGCATGAATGGTTGAAATAATTGTAAAATATTATTATCGGAACGACTGTGTGAGGAAGCGTTGCGTGACGGGGGACAAAAAACTAAGATTTACCTGTCATTTGCATATGTTTTTTTAATAGGAGAGCAAACCCATTTTTGATAATTTAACTGTAGCTAATTTTAGTCCAAGAATTACAACTTCATAGATAACTGAAGTATTTTTCTTTCCAAGAGTTTCGTGTATGACAGAACTGAAGACGAATTAGACTTTCTAAAAGCCCCTTCCAATATTATTTTTCCCTTTCGTTGGTTTTGGTTTCCTCGTTGGAAGGGACTTTCCCACTTGCAACGCGCCAAATTTACCGGTGGATTTTTCTACCGGTGACGTCAATGCATGTTAGCCAATGAACAAACAAGTCTGTTAGTACGTCATAGCCTCGCGCGCGATCATCGCGAGTTTTCTTCGAGGAAGCGCCGGATATGAGCTGATATATATAACCAACGAGGCGCTTCGCCGAGTTGGTTATAATAAGTCCTCGAAGAATAACTGTTTTAGTAAATTTTCAAACACTCAAATAACCGGAAAATGAAAAAAAAATTATTTCCGCTCCAAGAAAAATACATGCCTACAAATGAACAACAAATGCAACTGAACGAGCACCGAAGGAAGCCCGAAACAAACTTTGTTTACTAGAAGTCCCGAACTGAAACCAATACAAATCTGCACAGATTTAAACTGAATGAAAACAGAGGTAGACCTCTGATGAAAACCTGTTTACACTACAATTTTAAGCTTAACCATTCAGTATTGTTACCTTGTATTTCGAAGAGGCTTGTCAATTTCATAAGCTTTCAAAATCAGCACAATACAATACAATACAATACAAAGCCTTTATTTCAACACGATAAGTATAAAAGCTACAAGCTTATGGGGTCGTGCATCTAAAAGTAATAATTACATACATTCGGAACCATATAGTATATACTATCTACATTATTTTAATAAGGAGGAAAAATAAATAAATAAATAAATAAATAGAACAGAAACTGTATTTTTATTAAATAAATTTATCGGGAACGAGAAAGCATAAATATCGCAGTCGATCGTCAAGCGTTGGTGATGGTACAATCGAGGACCGCTTCACAGTGAAATTATCTTCGAGCATCACTCTTTTTCTTTCCATCCATGTAGATATTGACGTTTTCCTTTGCTTTTTACTTCAGTGAACGTGATTTTAACTGGCTCAGTTTCGCTGGTTTCAACACAATTGATTCTGTAGTCGTGCACGATTTGCTCGCCGTAAACAACCCGTTCAGCCGTTCATTCAACTTGTAAAATGAATATAATGTTCAGCTCCACAATTATTTCTGATCTTCCAATTTTAAGCTAAACCATTTGCACAATTTTCCAGAATATACGAAACTTTAGAAGACACAGAGCGAAGATTAAAATTCTGTTTTGCTCTCTTTTCATTCAACTTGCAAACGGACACCGCGCCAGCAGTCTTTGCCGCCGTTTTCATACAAATCATGCTTCATTTAGATTGAACTGAAAAATCACTCAGTCGATATATAAATTTTTAAAAAGTAATACCGAAGTTTTTATAAAGCTAGCGACGTTTTTAATCAAACAATTATTCCTTTCGCCCTTGTTGGATATACAAGTACAAGAAATTCATAATTTTTCCATATTTGGTCAACTTAAGGATAATGGCTGAGATCCATAGAGGAGGGAACCAATCAGAAAGCTAGAAAATCATTATCCAGAGGTACAAATTTACTAATCAGGTTTACTCAAAGCGATCGAAGCAGAATTTTCAAACACAGCGCTCGCTTGTACGTCGCTTCGGAGTTTGACTTCAGTTTCCCGAGCCGTATTCGATGAAAAAGGAATGGAAATCCGGTGATAGCTTGGAACGAAATTCCGAAAGCTGGATCTCAGTGTTTCACTCGAAACAACAGAAGATTATTGCAATTGAAAACTAGAAAACTTGCATCAGCTAGACACAATTCATTCATGGCGGCCAACTGAAGACTAACTGACTTCTTCGCTTCACTTCGGGCTTCATCGTGTGCAACCCAGAGTAAAGAGCATAGATTTTGTTCAAAGAAAGAAGAAGGACAAACTAAACGGGATAAATTACCTCTATAAGTTTGTTTGGAGTCGTCGTTTGCTGTTTTATCGATGTAGAATTGACAGCGGAAAGCTTCAAAACATGCAAACAGGTGAATAAAATTACGTTTTACTTGGCTTGTGTGTAAGCTTGTTATTTTTTTTATTTTCACGACTTACATAACAATCAACGTTATCCTATTCTGAACGTAAGGGTTTGCTCGATCTCGCTGTGATTCTGTGTGATTTTAGGAAGGAATATTTTCGTTCCGCCGGCTGAATTTAGCTTCGCGTCTTGAAGGTTTTCCGAAAATTTTACCGTTTAGTTGCCGTTTCTCCACGCTTTTCAGTCAATAGAGCTTTAACAGAATCAAAACTTTCTGAAACAGCTTCCTCCTCTTGTCTGCATTTCTACCCCGCACTGAATACAAATTATTTCTCTCGAGTTTGGCGATATATAGAAACAATCTGGGAAATGTTTTAAGCGAAATTTGAGAAATGTCAATCATTTTTTCGCGCCAAAAATCGAGGCTCTGATTCAAATCCCTGCAAGTGAAACAAGTCGTCTTCTCGCGACGTTCCTCGATAGTTGTCGCGCGTCGCCCGGTTTCGCTCAAAGAAGACGACTTGTGGCAAGTCTAAAGACGAATGAATGTTTACATATACAATTAATTTTATATTGTGCGTGCGAAGCACAGACTACACAAACAAGATCAGAATGTTTTGAAATGATTGAAATATTTTATTTCACGAACAGCAACATGCTTTAAAATAAAACTCAAACCAGTTCGAACATATTGGCCGAATATTTAAACAACGTCTAAAAAGTTAGTTAATGAGGTCTAAATCAACTTATAAGCAGGTCAGTCTAAGTCGCTAAATGTTTTTTTAGTCTGTGTTTATATACACCTTCTAAACAGGGTTAACGTTTACTGTACGGTTATGAGCTTAAATATTTAACAAATAAAGAAGCCAAAACCATGTATTATACTGTCATAAAACACGACGGGAATTTGAGAACACGAGAGAAATTTAGAAAACACGAGCTGCAGGCGAGTGTTTTCTAAATTTCTCGAGTGTTCTCAAATTCCCGGAGTGTTTTATGATAGTATAATACATGGTTTTGGCTTCTTTATGTGCTTTAAAATATAGATTTACGAGCGCGAAACGATAAAACACGCTTTTCTATGTTTTATATAGAGGATATTTCACGGCGGCGCGAAGATATGAATTTTATTTTCGAGTGGTAAAAACAATATTTTACGAACGAGCGCATCAAGCCACCGTGTAATTTTCTTTTTATTATATAGACAAACGACAAAAGCACAAACTTTATCGCGAACTCTTGCAGCTCGGTGGCTGGACTTTCCGAATTTCCGTCTCCTTTCGTCTTCACTTGCAAGGAACTCCTTGAATAATTTTAAGTCATATGAAGTTTTATTCTTCGTGTTAACATTTTTCTACTCCTCAGTGAACGATTTCATGTCGGCTTCAGTGAATTTCGCGAATCTATCGCTCGCCATTTTTCAACCGGAGTTTGGCAGCTTTGCACAAAAAGCCATGCAAAAGCGGGAAATGACGTCATCGATATCCTCACTAGTGAGGATATGGAAAATACGCCACTCGGGTCCCGGATGTAGTTTCGTATGAATTTTACGAGTGGTCTATTTTCCAGTAAAACACTCGTGTCTATATAATAAGTATAGGAAATCGTATGAACGCGAGTGCAATTCGTGATTTATGGGCACGAGTGATGTTTTGAAAGTTCTCAAAATTGCACGAGCCGTTAGGCGAGTGCAATTTGAGAACTTTCAAAACATCACGAGTGACCATAAATCACTAATTGCACGAGCAGTTCATACGATTTTTTGTTTATAATATTCTCAACAAAATTTTGCTGCGGCCATCACGCTACTCTGCACATGAAACGCTTCACTGGTTTCCAAAGTGCTCACATGTTTTATTTGAACGCGCAGGCAAACCAAACGGGAACTTTTTGAAAGAATTACAGTACTATAGTTTAGAAAACATTTAACCATTAACTTGAAAGCTTATTTCAATGCCATTAAGGGGCAAAAACGTCTCTACTTGTCCGGAACCGTTTATCACAATTCCGTATTGCACTCTATAACCTATTTATGCATTCGTCATTGACCAATCAGAAGCTTCATATTTTGTTGAGTATATTATAAACTCTGATAAAACATGGTTTTTAACCAATCAGAGCGCGCGAAATTTTCAGTTTATATTTTAAATACATTTAGGTTGGCCAGTCAGTTTAAAATCGTATTAGGCCATGGTTTTGTTAAACCCTGTGTAAACCTTGTTTAAAAAAATATTCGGCCCATAAAGTTGGCGATTATCGCCCGGGGATTATCGAATATCAGTACGATTAAAGACTTTTCGTTTGAGTTTCCCTCCCGACCAACACTGATTTGGACGTGAATACGAAATACACCGGCTTGCGTGAATGCCGCGCAGAATCTTATTGTTCTGTTTCGAGGAATAAATCGTTTCATCGAAATCCCTATTCGAGTCAGACTCAAAACTCGAAACTCGATTCTCAAAAACATCGAGGACGAGACTGTCAACTTACATTTACCCGGTACTACATTTACCCGGTACTACTGCATATTTCTATGTTAATTAATTTCTTTACTTTTCCATTCACGAGTTGGCACATAGTGCCTTTTGATTTAAAACTACTTTTCGACAGGAAAGCGTCAACCGATTTCTGTAATTTTTGGCTGATTCAAAATAAGGAATCTTTAAATTTTAGAAGGCTTTTAATTTTAGGACAAACGAAATTTAAGATTTAGAGATACAAGCGCTATTAGAAAACCTTATTTTTTACGAAATCGCGAATATTTTCATAAAACGAAGATATATTTTTTTCTAATTACGTTCAATAAGTTCCAAGACTTCAATGTTTACTATGAGCGAGTTTCCCGGCACAAAAACGTCTGCATAGAAATTGCTGCACAGTTCACTGCTGAATTTTAGCTTCAAAATAATATGCTCGTGTATTTGCTTCATCTGTTGCAAGAACACTTCAATAATGCTAAGATCGCACCAATTATTAGAAAGCTTGATACTACCTAAACCTTTGCTGAATAATCGGAAAAGATCGGAAATTCCCAGTAAAAGTTATAAGCAAATGAAGAACAAGATGTTTATAGTGCGTAAGTTGTGAATTTCAAAATATTCACGTTTGTTCGACTTGTGAAAAAACTACCGATTTGTTTTCCGTAATTGTTAAGTATGATAAAATCCAGCATATATAAAAACGACCTCGCCTAGTTTTGGGCGTGTAGCCTAGAGGAAGCTCGGCGAATTAAGTCGTCAAGTTAGCTACTTCATGTCCTCCATTTTACCAATGCTTTGAAAACCCCTCGTCTTCCGTAAATTATTCAAATATGCCGCGTTGTGGAATTTATTGTTCACTTGGGAATTACGGATCATCGAAAATTTCCTTGGGATGTCATTGATCGTTCATTATCATTAAATTTTCGATGATCCGTAAAATTCCCAAGTGAAAAATAAATCCCACAACGCGGCATATTTGAATAATTTACGGAAGACGAGGGGTTTTCAAAGCATTGGTAAAATGGAGGACATGAAGTAGCTAACTTGACAACTTAATTCGCCCAAAACTAGGCGAGGTCGTTTTAACTTAGCCTCCTCCGCAGGCAACTCTTACATAAAGGCACGAGTGAGAGACTGGTACGGAGGACAAAAAGGTGACTGAGTGGGGTGGGGGACAGGCCCCAGTGCCCGCTCTTTTGCCCCTTTCTTGCCCCAGACCCCGGAGACCCAGGAGTTGCCTGCGGAGGAGGCTAGTTTTAACTATGGTGGAGAAAAGCACTGTGAAAGTAGCCTATGAATAGGCTCCGCGGTGGGGATGGGGTAAAAAGAAAACTGCCATCCCTATACCGCGGAGTTATTCCACGAACACAATGCCCTCGGCCAGCGTTCGAACCCGGACATTGATCCCTATCCGGAGTCCAATTAATGCAAAGCGCTAACCATCTGGCCACCGTGCCTCCAACTACCAAGCTGCTGCCTCAGTTATTTCAGTGCTTTGCAAGTAATTATCCACCGTTGTCTTGTTGTCAGGTCGCTTGATATGGTTCCTGTTAATGACAACTTATGGCACCATATCTGCGTGAGCTGGGAGAATGTTGAAGGACGATGGGATGTACTCGTTGATGGAGCCCTGAGAGCTCACGGAAGCGCCTGGAGACAAACTCTCAGCCTTAGTCCTGGAAAAGTAGTTGTTGGTCAATCACAGGAAACTTATGGCGGAGGATTTATATTGAAGGAGTCATTCACTGGAAAGATTGGATCTTTTAACATCTGGAGCACAAAAATGGCGAATAATGAGATCAGGGAGAAGGCAAAGTTATGCAGTCAAGAGTTGGGGAATGTGATCGATTGGCGAATGTTCCGACATGGCATTCACGGGAACCCTGAGCTACTTTCACCACAAAGTTGTGTTTCTCATGGTAAGTATAGCTTCCTGACAGCTGCAAGAAAAGTGTACGCGCAGTCGATGATGACGTTAATTATGAATCCTTCATCAAAGTTTAACTCCTCGGCCACGCTTTATAAATAGCCAACTGGCTTATTAACTCCCGGCCACTACGTTAAGATTCTAACATGTTTATGTTCAATTTACAAATTTTCTGGTCGATTTACAGTGTCCACAATAGACCGTTCTCCAAAATGGCCGCCGCAAATTCAAAATGATTAAAATTAAAACTGAGCGGAAAATCAATACCAACACCTGAAAGACCACCTCTTGGTTGGTAATCATACGACGTTTCGTTAGGTTAGGTTCTACCTGAGTCGCGAAAACGGAAGTTGAAACTGGAAAATTTAGAGTATGACTGGGGGTATGGCGTATACCCCCAGTCATACAAACGTCTCTAAATTTTTCAGTTTTCAATTTCCGCTTTCTCGACTCAGGTAGAACCTAACCTAACGAAACTTCGTACGAATACCAAACAAGAGGTGGTCTTTCAGGTACTGGTATTTGATTGATTTTCCGCTCAGATTAACATGAATTTGCGGCGGCCATTTTGGAGAAAGGTCTAAATAAAATTAGCGCAGCAATGCTAAATCCACCGACTTAACAAATACAGAAGCCACAGCACTGTTGCACGTGTATTATCGGTTAATACCAGGGCGGGAGAAGACTTAGAAGACATCTTAGCGCCCTGGTTAATACATGTACGAGTCAGCTTTATAATGAACTCGGCTAACGCCTCGTGCAGTATGGAAAATAAATCGAGGTCATTATAAAGTTGACAATTGCAAGTACATGTACATGTATTTACCGATAACACACGCGCAACAGTGCTTCAACATGAATACGCTGAAACTGTAATGTTTTGTTGGACTCTTAGAATTTCTTTCAATTCCGCGAGAACCTATGGAGATAGCAAAAAATCGTTTTAAGAGTTTAAGTTTAGTTCTTAATGTACGCGTAGCATTTGATCAGTGGACGGAAAGCCTGGTTTCCATATGATCACAACGATCGAAACGATCGCAGTCGAAACGATCGCAGCGATTGATGCGATCGTTGCGATCATATGGAAACCACTCTTGCGATCCTTGCGACTGCGATCGTTGCGATCATATGGAAACCAGGCTTAAGTGTTGGTCAGGCCACGACAGTAGATAAAAAGTGGCCTGTACTCAGGCCGGCGAGGTGCAGTTCCCACTCGTCATTAACATTTTCTTCCCGCCCTTTTGTTTGTAGTCGCTGCGAGTGAATATATCTTCCATTTTCCCGCACGAAATGTTTCCAGCTACGTCGAAACAGCAACCCTACCGACTCTAAAGAAATTTACCCTTTCGTTTTGGATGAAGCAAGGTTATAATGGTCTTCTTACCACGGGTATCATCTCCTACGCAACAGCACAAATGGCTAAATCACTCACGCTTACTTTGGGTTCCATTGGAGCTATACATCTCCGCATCATGGATTCAAGGTAATAACTGCTATTTTTACTCTCTCTCTCTCTCTCTCTCTCTCTCCCTCTTTCTCTGTTAGGAGATACAAATATAAAAATAGTCTACTCTGTCGAATTTCTTCGTGTTTATATAGATGAAAGATTATCATGGACCACTCATATTAATTACATGGCAAAAAATGGTTTCATCTACAATTGGGGGCTCTTGAGGAAAATAAGACAATATATAAACGAAGACACCCTCGTAACTACCTATATATAATTATCTTATTCAGCCCTCTTTTGATTACTATGACATAGTATGGGATAACCTATCAAGCATAAAGCCACACTAATGTATAAAATTATAACGGGTGAAGCCCCATCCTATTTAACCGGCTGAGTTTTCCAAAGTTAAGGCAAGTACATGTAAACCATATGATATTAGGAACAGTGAATTAAATGTCAACTTACCAAGGCTACCAAAAACTGCGGATTACTTGAAAAAAGAGCTTTACTTGTGCTGGTACTAAATTGTGGAATGCCCTGCCTAATTCTATAGCCACCTTTAAAACAAGAATGGAAGATTTTGACTTTGATTTTTTGCTTACTTCTTATCCCGATAATAATCAAACCGTACTAATTTAATTAGTTATTTATATTGCAGACGACCCCATATCGTTTAAACAACGTCTGTTAATTGTGTTGGATCTAAACTAGTCATTATTAAATTCCATGATTAAGTATCAA
Organism: Desmophyllum pertusum; assembly: GCA_029204205.1. Lineage (NCBI taxonomy): Eukaryota > Metazoa > Cnidaria > Anthozoa > Scleractinia > Caryophylliidae > Desmophyllum > Desmophyllum pertusum. The sequence continues at coordinate 273,552 of MU825893.1, read as the reverse complement.
CAGGATTCTGTATCTTCAACCACTAATCGTCGGCGATATTTGGCATCACATGTGCATCACGTGGAATAATGCAGACGGCAAAACTCAGATTTTCTTGGACGGAGTCTTAGAATACGATGGTTCGGGATATAAGGTCAATATTACCATTCCCGGTGGAGGAATAATGCGTATTGGGCAGCATCAAAGAGCACTTGGAGGAGACCACCACCCTGATTTTAGCTATCGTGGAAAGTTCGCAAAAATGAACATGTGGAGTACAGTGCTACATGGTTCGGCGATCGTGGCGTTATTGAGGAGCCCTGGTGCTGAGAATGGAGACGTTATGTCTTGGAAAGACATGCAAACTGCAATAACTGGGAACGTCATAGCGCAAGACGTCGCCGACATGCAGCTTACAGGTAATATAGCACTAAAGGGGGGGGGGGGGGGGGGGGGGGGGGGTCATTTCAGATTTCGAGAGATAAGTGAGCCGGTGATCGCTCAGTTAATCTTACACAGAAAGGGGAGTGTATCAAACTTGAAGTCATTGATTTCATAATGTAGCACCATGATGAGTTTTATGCCGGAGATTTACCTTACCCATAATAGCTTCGATGCTTGAATTGTCATTCGTAGTCCGATAAATTTCACAACGCGTGGCATTTTTGATGCATTTCTAGCCACTCCAAAAACAATCAAGCCAGCAGGGTACAACATCATGGACGAGTCATGAAAAAAGGACAAAATCGAACTCGGGTCAACCGTCCCAACAATAAACAATAGTCCTGCGTGCGAATTCGTTAAAGGGGTTAAGTAGCATTTCGAAGAGTTTTGAGATCCTTACAGAGATCTTTATCACCACATTATGTCAGACATAATCTACAGCTACGAACAAGAATGTGATCTTCGCAGTTATATATCAACTTAACTAAGCAGTTGAACGAAAAGCTTGAATACAAAATTCAACGTCCAACCAGATCATCTAACCCATGACCTATGCAACTTCGATGCACACTCTCTACACTGAGTTATGAAGCCACTAGACTGTTCCAGGCTCTCTGATAGTGGAGACAAGCGAAAGAAAGCGAACGCTATAATGACACAGTCGTGGACTCCAGGCGAGAGAAGGGATTAAGAGTTTAAGACGAGTAAGGACTGGGGAAAGTCCCCGTGCGTTTCATTTTCGCTAGTCCCCACTATACGAGAGCCTTGAACAGGCTGAAAGCTGGCCAATTGCGAGTTACAGCTACTTCACATTAGAGTAATAACCCGTCTGCACCGAACCCTGCAAATAATCTACACTGAACGACTCCATTTTGATTGTTTTGTTTTTTCAGCCAAAGAGAGTGACTTTGATCTGGTCTTTCCAGCCAAGTCCACAGCTAATTATGCTGAGTACAATTCTATGCCGTCACTAACTGTGTTCACTGTCTGTTTATGGATAAGGATGACATATAACCTAAATTCGCACCATTTTTTCTCCTACGCTACAAGTTCCGGCTATGAAGACATTGCAATGGGTTACTATCCTGGAAACTTGAATCTGTACTTTAGTGTCAGCAGCGCTGCCTGGCAGTAAGTAGGCATTTTTTTTTCTTTCTGACTATTTTAAATATGTCCGTTTCATCCAAGACTATGGATTCCAATAAACAAATTACTGAATGAGTGAGTGAGTGATTGACCCCGTTTATACCGACACGGTTTCAGTTGTAACCGTACCGTTTCCGGATATGGTTACGCCTTCCGGCCGTTTTCACGGCGAAGATTTAAAACCGTATCGTTTTGTAAACGCTGTCAAAAGTGGAGCGGCAAAACGATAAGGCTACGAATGCTGTTTAAGGTGGCTGGTAACGGTTTACAGCCCCTGTGTTTTGATTGATCGATACTACCATCCTACATCAGTTGATGTTAAAATAAAGGTATCAAACGATTTCCCAATCATTGGTGAACACGTTATGATCATCTTCCCGGTATATTAGGTTACCATAGCAACAGTATTACCTGTCAAAAACACCCTTATTTTTAGCTTTAAGTGCTTATAACTCAAAAACGAGCCCGGTGACCCCCATTTTTTATAATTGAATAATAATCAGCATGTTAAGATACAACTTTTTGCAAAGTTTAAAAAAATTATGCGGAGGGAATTCAGAGCCACCTTAAATTTTCGAATATTTAAGGTGGCTCTGAATTCCCTCCGCATAATTTTTTCAAACTTTGCAAAAAGTTGTATCTTAACATGCTGATCATTATTCAATTATAAAAAATAGGGGTCACCGGGCTCGTTTTTGAGTTATAAGCACTTAAAGCTAAAAATAAGGATGTTTTTGACAGGTAATACTGTTGCTATGGTAACCTATTATGTCATAAATATTATCATAACTTGTTCACCGATGATTAGGCAATCGTTTGACACCTTTATTTTAACATCAACCGATATAAGATGGTAGTATCGATCAATCAAAGCGCAAGGGCTGTAAACCGTTACCAGCCACCTTAAAGGAGTGACTGCAAGAATTTGAAAACGATTGTTCTTTTTTGCTTTTCTCAAAAGCAACTACCTTGCGGTGTAGCATCGTTATGTCAGCTCGAATGTATTTTCCTTGTTGTTTTGTTTACGTTTTGCGATGTCAAATAGAAATGACGGCGTTTCAAGGTATTATCGTGTCCAGATCCCAGCTAACAGAATATGTCACGGCCATGATATAACAGAACAGAAAACGGAAAAAATCGTTTTCGTGTAAGCCCTTTGTATCCGTTTACTTCTGGAAACCGTTAAACATGACATGAACGTTTTCTGAGCTGTCATGTCATGGTCGTGACGTATTCTGTTAGCTGGCATCTGGACACGCATCTGGACACGCATCTGGACACGCATCTGGACAAACTTAAACAAACCAACACGGAAAAGACCTGTGTCTGAGATAATGAAACTATAAAGTATATAGTGCACGTCAGGGCAAATGAAATATTATTCCCGACAAGATTGACGCCTGGGCCCCGTTGTTCGAAAGAGAATTAAAAGTCATTCGAGGCTGTAATTTATCTTGTATAGAAATGTTTTCACTGTTAATGTTTTGCACAGTTTGAGATTACTCAAAGTCAAAACTAAAGGAAAAAAAATAAACAGAAAACGTCACTGAAAAGTTACAAAACTGAAATCAATATTTAAGCTAATCCTGGATTAGTTTAAACGTCCTTTGAACTACCGGGCCCTGGCTTTTTTCGCGCCTAAAACCTGTCATTTTCAAATCTAAACGTTTGTTCCCGTTTATATACATGGCGCTCTACTTAAAAGTCTTAAAAGTGACTTAACAATTAGATTAGTCGCTATCGATTGCTATGATCGAGGTGATAGTTGATTCGGTCTTCGGCATAGAAATCTCGAGCTCATAATCTAATTGCTAAATATTTAACGCGCACGAAACGATATAAAACATGGCGTTTGTATGTTTTATACTCTCACTGATAAAACTTTAACCAATCAGAACTCGCTACTAAATGAAGCTTGATATAATTTATTAATTTCTTTATTTTATCATTTAGATATATCATTTTGTCAAGTGCGTTACATGATAGTGCCTGGCATCATCTTTGCTTGACATGGAAAAGCTCCAATGGACATACGTGTTGGTTTACTGAGGGAAACAAGTTGGGTTGTATAACTGACTTCCAAACTGGTCAGACTATCAACGGCAATGGAAAGTTTATTCTTGGCCAGGAACCTGATTCTTACGGTGCTGCAGCTGATCAGTTGTAACTAAAGAAATTTTAACATGATGTCCAAGTCATTTAATTGTTGCGAGGCGACCCTTGCAACAAATGATAGGCAAAGGACAATTTTCCCAGGAATAAAGCCCGGTTCTCGTATACCTCTGTGTCGTCGTCGGCACGTGCACTGCAAATTCGATGAGAGCGCATGCTATAACAACATTTTTTAAAGACTCGAGGGTAGTACCAAGCTAACTCCTATGCAATGCCGGCGCCGGACAAAATTACAAGCATTCCGGAGGCATTTTATGAGAACCAGGCTAATAAGTGAAGGAATTTTTTTCCCGAAAACTAGAGTTGACTTCACATTGTTTCTAGTAATTATAACTGAGCCACCTGTGTGTCTTCGGCTGCGAACTTGAGGAATTTGGGCAGAAGGGCGCATTTTGACTACTGGACTTTACTATAGTTATACACTTCACCAAGAACCCCACAAACTAGTTCTGCAGGCGAAAGAAATGAAATGAACCAATAGTAATATTTACTATAAATTGTTGCCACAAAGATATCGACAACGCTTTACTGTATTTGTGTTTCAGTGTATGGTAATGTAAAGCCGTTCGGGCCACACTGGCACGCACTGCTGGAGCTTATACCGGTTTCCGTAGCATGAACCAGACTAGGAGTATTACTACTCACCCTGTGTGGGATGCTAGTCTAACGCCACGTTACCTCCAACATTTTGTTACATTTATATGTTGCCCTAACAGTTCGCCGATACCCATTTGTACTCCCGGGAGGAGAGCCCAAGAACACCACATCAATCTAGTGAGGCCGGTCAGGGCTTGAGCCCAGACCGCTCGATCCGGAGTCCAACGCGCTGACCCTTAGGCCCACTGCGTATCCCACACGTTTGAGTGTATGGAAATATATAAATTATACTGTAGAGTGCTTAAAATAATAACACATCTTTATCATCTATCTCTGTGTGTTTCTGTTTAAAGGAGGCTCGTTTGACGCTACCCAGGCGCTTTACGGAAAGATGAGCCGATTGAATGTATGGAGCTTTGTAGTGTCAGAGACTGTGATAGAGCAGATGGCCAAAGGATGTGGATTATGGACTGGAGATGCAGTCGCTTGGTACAACTTTAAGAACAAGATTTTTGGAAATATTGAAGTCATCACTCCCTCATCGTGTTCGCTGGCTGGTAAGTCTGAGATGCTATTGCTGCAGTAGAGTTTTTACGTTAACAAATGAATGAGTTTGACTGAATGAATCAGAGATATGCAGTCCACTGGTGGTAATAGAGCTTATGCTTATATATTACATACAAGCAAGTTTATTTTGACAAATTTTCATATGACAAGTTTTATTTGCTAGTGTGTACGACACAATATAGAAAGTTTTCCCTGACAAGTCACCATGTTCAAAAACTGGCCTGAGTTATTGAACAAAGATTATATTGTGGCTTCAAAGAAAAACGTAATAATAATAAACTTGTAAATGGAACGTTCTTATAAGTTTACATGAGCAAATAAATCTTGCTGCTCATTCCTAAAATAAAATTGAAAGGGAACTCGAGTCTCGAAACCAATAGACCAAAGACTGGCGCCAAGCGCGGGAAAACGCGTGTGGCCAAGTCATGATTAGCTTTGGTTTTGCATCTGACTGGTTGGGGAGGTGGCACGAGTTTTTTAAACCAATCACAGAGCGTAGAAAAGAATAAAAGAAACAATTCTGGGTTGCTTTCTATACTTGATTGAAAACCGCTCTAAGATGTTATTAAAAAGGCTATGTCACGGTATTTTTTGCTATTCTTCCTTGCATTATTTTTTACGAGCTCTAAACTAAACATGTGAAAGAAATGTTAATTCAAAGATGGGATCTCACTTACCTAACAAACACAGATGATTTCTAAGCATTGTCTACCACTTGTTTCATACAAATGGACTTAAACTTGAAAAACGTTGGGCGGTCGTTTTTCAAGTTAACCTTTTCGCAATCCGTTTTACTCTTGCATGCCCACTTCAGTTCAACATCCACAATTCATTGCGGCTTCCTAGTATTTGTTTCGTAGTCTTCTATGGTTTGAAATCATTATTTAGTGGTTTCAATAGCTTGTGTGTAACAGAATAGACCAATTGAATGATGTAATGATGTATGTAAATTGACCATTTCAGACCACGTGATGTTCTCAAAAGAATTGCCCCATTGTCTATCTAAAAAAAATTATGAGATCATATACACGTTTATATGAAACAATTTGAAAGAAACAATTCTCTAGAGTAACGTTACATGGTCTGAAATGGGGCAACAAACAAACCAAGCTAAATAGGTCTATGGCCGAAAAGAGCGTGACATAGCCCCTTTACAGTGAAGATGACGCTACCGTTGCCACTCGACAAAGATTTTGATTAATTTTTGACATCTTTTGACAACTTTTTGACGACTTTCGGATGGGTTCCGTTTGACTTGACCAATCAAAATCCAAGGAGTGTTGGAGGCGGAGTCGTGAAATTTGAATGGTTTTAGTTTCTAGTCTAGTTCAAATGTGGCGCCACAAAACGGAACCCATCAAAGTTGTCAAAAATATGTCAAAAATTAATCAAAAACTTTGTCGAGTGGCAACGGTAGCGTCATCTTCACTGTAAGTTACATGATCCAGTATTTCAGTAAATCACTGCGGACGAGGCTAGACCAGGGAACCTAAAAGAGCATTGTGGGCTCTACCAAGTGACATGTTTGGGCAGCTTAGTTCAGAGCTGAGTTCAAGATGTCGCGCCAAGTAGATAAATAACTATGCTCTTAGCTAATTCTCAACCTGGGTATATCATTAATAAGTTCTTAAATTTTTGATCAATCTCTGTCAGTCTCAACGTTCATATAATAAAGGTTCCTCAAAAAACGAGGGAATAAATAGTGCTTTTCTTTTCGATACCGACAGCGTCATATATAAATATAACTGACCAAAGTGTACTCGATTCTATTTTTCAGTGACTACATTGCAAGCTAAAAGAGATGCTTACTGTCAAAGCCGATACTCCAGCGCTCAATGTGGAACAACTTCAAGAGCGCTTTTTGATAGAAAAAAAGAACATGTTGGGAAAAAATGGCGCTGCTTTTATGATGCAGCACTTACCCAAGATTCGCAATCCAAGTTGTATGTTTATGACACAGACAAAAGCTCGGGATGCCAGCGTTCTATTGAAGGAGACCTGTTGGCCATAGTTGAATAGCACAGCATGGTAAATGAGCCATGTTTGATTATTAATCGTCAACACATCAAAACGTTACAATATTTACTTGCACGATATAATTCCCTTCATACTCAAGAACGTAGATACAACCTAAGACAAAAGTAATTGGGAAAGCGTTACAAAAAAAATTCAAATGTCTTTTGTATTCAACTCAATTAACATCAAAGTGAGGTCACTGTCAGAATAATATCTTTCTCATATTTCTGCCAAGCTTAAAATATGCCATCATTTCTTTCCATCACAGTGAGGTGTTTGAGAGAGCGAAGTGATTAGTTTCTAATGAAACTGTGGAGCTGCGTCGGCGGACAAGTAAAACACTCACTATGTTGATTATCAACTCGGAGTTGACAAAGGTAAATTAACCACCGTAGCGAATTTCTAGAAGCTGACGTTTCGAGCGTTAGCCCTTCGTCGGAGCAAATTAAAGTGGAGGATTGTGGGTTGTGTGTGTATTTATATAGTAGAGTATTAGGAGTTCCGTGATTGGAGGAAGCATGGTATAACGGAGAATGCGTTTTAGAGATCACCCTTCCTCATAAGGTCTAGAAGAGCAAGACAGCCAATTAAAATAATGATCTAGTGAAAATTGACACTACGGATGCGAAAGCGGAAGCGCGGAAGATAGTAACAAGAATTTGCGTGTAATGAGTTTTTTGATTGACTTATTCCTTCCGTTCATCTTTTTCACTAGATGGACGCGGAAGTGGAAACGGAAGAAAAATAAACTCTTCTAATCCTTCCGATTCTGATTACGTTGAGCTTCCGACTCCGTCTTTTGATTTTCACTTGGTCGTAGAGTCTCGTAACGATCCTTTCGCTTCCGATTCCGACTCCGTTAATATAGTGTAAATAAGCTTTTAAGTAAATAGGATTTATGCATAAGAGCCCAAGGATATAATCAAGGTGTTTGCAAAAGAGAATCACCGTTATTGTGGGGAAAACTATTAAGCTAGGCACGCTTTACCGGTGACTATATTAATAGCTAAATAATAAATAATAAAGGAGACTAATAAACAATTATTTGATTCGGTTTTTGCACGATAGTGAGAATTATAAAATGTATAAGCTGATAACACAAACCGAGTCGGATAACATAAACCGAGGCCTAATGATTTGCTATGTAAAAAAAACCGAAACCAATACTTGTTTTATTATACATTTAAAACATTAAATCGTCATTTTGGCGTAAACTTTGTGCGCTTTGTAGCTTATTCTAGTTCCCGGATTGTCGTGGTACGTGTGCATAACGTACTAATTTCTGCATGTATAAATCTCAAAATGTTTGTAGTTATGACGCGTAATTGCATGCACAAGCCTAGTTGTTTTATGTTGAACAGAGGACGATGCGTGACGAGTAGATGAATACTTCAATTTAAAAATGAAATAAAACGTAAACAAATAATAAAAATAGAGAGAAAATGTCATAATGTGAATAGTCACAAACGTGCCCGAAACGTTTGTGAATTTTCACAATATGACACTTTTCTTTATTTTTATTCTTTTTTATATTACGTTTTATTTCATCTTTAACTTGAAGTATCAATCCTATAGTGTCTGCAGATAGGATGTCACAATTCGATGCCATCGTAAATTAGCGCAGCTGTATGCTCTCATCCAATGAGAACACGAACGTGACTCTTGCTTATAACTGTATTGTGTCGCAAAGACTCGATTTATAAGGGTTCGTATGGGAACGCAACGGTTTTGTTTTTTAGAACTTAAAAATTGTATAAATTCGAATGCTGTGAAACGAGAGAGGATAATCCTCTCTTGTGTGTAAATAAAATTAAACATTGACTTACCCTGTTGCAATTGCTGTGTTGTGTTCTTTGTTTTTACCTAGGTCGGTTTGAAGAGATTTCGGTGAGCTACCGTTTTTGCGATTTTCTCGATCTGTTAATAAAGTTTATTTAGGCTAGAAATTAATTTCCAATGCTCCTTGCTCGATGCTCGATAAATTTCATAAAAATGGTGAAATCACCACAAACAATCTTGGATGATTTTTACGCCCTCTCGTTGTTCCTAGGGTTCCAAGTGTCATATATATTATTCATAAATGGCTAACCTCCATTTTTTTGTTTCACTGGGTTTTCAAAGAAATTGATGGTATCACATTAACGAGCACTGCAAAATATATTATATATTTATAAGTTTTATTGTTTTTGATTCAACCGCTGCAAAGTTGTAGCTCATTCAAATTTAAGGCATTTGTACGGGAAATCACAACCCATCCTATATCGAAAAATTCTGACTATCACTAAAGGCCCTGAATGAGTTGTGACTTCCGTGAAAACGGAAGTAATATAAACATACATAAACGTTCCTTTATCCCTAGCTATTCACCGGTCTCCCGTGCCCTATAAAGGCTGAGTTATGGAGACTCTATTCTAGACCCCATAGAACAGAAAAACCCAACACTCAAAACTCAAACATGTTTATAATATGTTTAATCATTTAGATGACGTAATTCAAAACCTGGGAAAGCGTCAGAGAACAATCTTAAATTGTTGGGGTCTGAATACAGCACAGATTGGCCATCACTCGGTCACAGGAAGACAAAGCACTGACACCGCCAACACTCAAAACTTCGGAGAGCTTTAAATAGTAAAGGGAAGTTTTGTCGTTTCGCCATCCAACATGACTCATAATGTCCGCCAGACCCACACCAGAGATGGTTAAAGTAATAGCACATCCCGAACGGAAACTATGGCGGGTTTCACCTTCATTGAGCTTGGCTTCGTGTAGATAAATTTTAAGGCGAGACTCATCGGACAAGTGCAAGAAAGGCTTATCAACTTACAACATTACCATGGGGATCAGTAAGACGGAAAAAGAACCCTCGAGTGAGATCAATTCCTAATTCAGCGAAAATAGCGACGTACGTCTCAACAGCAGAAATGGGGCAAAAAGAAAATCAAAGTGGCTACGAGCCACTGAACTCGGAAAATTATGTTAATATTTGAAACACAAGTTGCTTTAATAACGTGATATCATTCTTATATCTGTATATGAAACACGCAGAACTCAAATTACGTTTTCAATTTATCATTGTAAATCGTTTGAACGTCTAAACAGATCTACCGAAATTAGAAACATTGCCACTATAAAAGACTACTAAAACAAATCACTTGATGAGTAAATCGTGTCACGTCCACCTCAACAACCTCGGCAACGAGCTATTTGCAGGGTTAAAAACAGCAACCGGCACGTTCAATCCAGCACTCCAACACTTCGGCGAAAGTTCGCCACTATTTCAGTTCTCAGAACTCACTTGAGGCTGTTGTGATAGTCAAATAACTCAGCGGCACAATACAAACCCAGTCGTTAAATGATTTTTTTCCCAAAGATTTTCCGTTGTGGTGACGTGGCGCAGTGGATACAAGCACTGCTTTGGAGTTTAGAGGTCGTGGGTTCGGCGCCTAGAAGGTCCCTTTTATTTTTTTCTTTCTTTACTTTTTTAACGCGTGTTTATATCATGGGAAACCCTTTTTTTGCGGTCGAATATTTCGATTTCGAACTCAAACAAGGTGTATGTTTATTAGTTGCAGGATGAAATAAATAATGAAATGTAAGACGGCTTCTCGCCCTCGATTACTGCTAGTACAGTGGAACTTCTCGAATCCTCAATTTCTCGAAAACCCCGATAACTCGAACCAAACGTCGTTTTCCTTGGACTTGTTTCACTGTAATTTTACTCCCGATATTTCGAACTTCCTGATTTCTCAAACCAATCTTCGTTTCGCGTGGAGAGTTCCACTGTATGTCCCATTGTATATTATGCGCAATATATGCGCAAGCGTTATGCACTAGTCAGCGGATTTACAAAATGTTTACTGACAGGAATCGAAGGAGTGAAATTAGCCTCCCACAGCTACCGAGTTAAAAAGGAGGAACAATCACGAATTTTAAGCATTTTTTATTGTAAATTTCTTATTAATTCAGTATTGTAAATAGTATTTTAAATATCATTAATTTTTAGAGTTTTTATAAGAGGGCCACAAGTTTATTAGCCTATTACGTGCTACCCTCTCAAAATAAAGATACTACTTACTTACTTACTTACTTACTTACTTACTTACTTACTTACTTACTTACGAAGAGTCTTACCCCAAATATGATGAAACAAAAGACCTCAATCATCAGGAAAGCGAAGAATTTCAGGAGTCTCGACAACACCAAGATCAGAACCCCTTTTCACCACTAAAAAATGAAGCTTTGAAAAAAGCTTGATCCCTAGCAAAAATGAAACGGTTATAAGGGCTGACGGAAGGGGAAGACATCTGTTTTGAGATAAAACGAGACAAGGTTATGAAGCAGTTTTTGCAAGAAAAGAGGTTGTGGTTGCTTGGGAGTACTGACAAGAGCTTGCAGCTGTTTAAAGAGCATTCAAGCAATCATAGAGAAACCTTATGACTTTTCCTAAATATTATCTGGAAACATTTTGGTGTTTCAATTTTTTGATCACGTGACTTGATGTTTCCATGACAACCAAGTTTTGACAGGTGGTTTTACCCAAATTTGGTGTTTTCAGCTTAATTATCAGTTTTCATAAGATTTCCGCTTTTTACGAAAAGTTTCTTCCAAACTCTTTACACTTTTTGCATCCTTATATTTTTTGATTTTTTCAAATCAAATTTGGTGATTTCAAAAATCCAAGATGGCGGATCCAAAATAGCGGATATTTTTGAAGTATGACGTTATTTCGGCGTGTTATGATAACATAATTGATTCGTGATTGTCACTAAAATAAACATGTTTGGATGCTTGTTTCATTTTTATAGCATGAATACTTTTCGAGATACAGATCGTTTTATCCAAATTTGGTGTTTTTAAACTTCATAAAATTTTCGCTATTTACGATAAAATCCTTCCAAAATCTTAGCCGTTTTAGCATCTTTATATTTTTCTTGATTTTATCAAATCAAATTTGGAGATTTTCTGACATTTCTGAACGATTTAGAAATCAAAGATTTAGGATCCAAGATGGCGGATTTTTTAAGGTATGACGTCATTATGGCGTATACGACGTCATAATTACTCTTGACTGTCACTAAAATAAACATTTGTGGATGCTTTACACACCATATAAGTTTCATTTTCATAGATAGATGGGGAGGGAGTGCCCCCCCCCCCCCCTCCCCTGCTGCTGCAAAGTGAAATTTACAGATACGCACCATTAAGGTAATTCCATCGAAATAGAACTTACAATAGATTTTCATTCAAACTTTGCCTATTGGTTGTTTATCTTAAGAGAACTTAAATTTTGAAATAAAAAGGGGGGTCCCGGTATTCGTTTAGGAGCAGGAGGACCTTGTATATTATGGCGCGTTTTCAGGGTCAAAATTAAAAACTAACTTTTCCCCATTTTCTTACCTGCGAAGTAAAATGTCACGCATTTCCTGTCTTTGAAATAAGACATCGTACATCCCTTTTGACCTACGAAACAAAACATGCCGCTTTCCTTAAATTCCAAAACAAAACATTCCGCGTTTCCTGACTTCTCAAAATATAACGTCCGGCATGTTCTGACTTTCACTGTAATAAATTACCGCATTTGCTGACTAAACGATACAAAATATCCTGTATTTCCTGCTGAACAGCAATTTTACTTCATAATGAAAATTATCTGGTTACAAACTGACATTCGCCTTCATTGCTTCATTCTGACTTGTGAATGCGCGTGTTCTGACTTCTCAATTCTACCAGGCGTTCCTTGTCCGCGCAGGCCTGGACCCAACAATATTAAAACATGTGACCCCGGGCAACTTTCGCGCCCACTTTCGTCTGACAACACTACGATCACCGCGAGGTTTTAATATACTAAAGTTATGGCTAATTCCCCGCAAAATATTTGAAGAGAAGCGGCTGATCGTCTTATTCAGACGGCAGAACATCTAGCATCCAGGTCTTCGACGACTTCTGCTGGGGCAAGTTTGTCTGCGACAAGTCAGACAAGTTCTGTTGTCACTGCGAGTGGCACTGAGAATACGGGGGAAGAGGTCGATCAAGCTCCAGCGCCCCCTATCACCTCCACCAGCGAGGACGTCTCACGTGGAGCAGATCGTTTGTTTGCTTGGCGTACAGCAATCAAAACGCATCCACCAACGCCAAGCGAACGGGTTGAGTTAGCGCTAAACAACCTGGGGGAAAAGCGGATAGAATTCCCTCGTGAAGGGAACGGGGCGCAGGTACACGAAGCTATCATTGGTACCTTCCCTTCCCTTACAAGCGAATACCAGCTGGTGGAGGTGGTAGGGGGCGCTGGAGCTTGATCGACCTCTTCCCCGGCTCTGCCTCTGGTTCCACGACTTCGGATATTGCCTGCAGTTGGAGGCCTGTAACCAAACAACCTTGCATGCTCGGTAGCAGCTGACGAGGCGATCAGTGGTGCACTGTTCGCGGATGCCACTCGCAGTGACAACAGAACTTGTCGCAGACAAACTTGCCCCAGCAGAAGTCGTCAAAGACCTGGATGCTAGATGTTCTGCCGTCTGAATAAGACGATCAGCCGCTTCTCTTCAAATATTTTGCGGGGAATTAGCCATAACTTAAGTATTAAAACCTCGCGGTTGATCGTAGTGTTGTCAGACGAAAGTGGGCGCGAAAGTTGCCCAGGGTCACATGTTTTAATATTGTTGGGTCCAGGCCTGCGCGGACAAGGAACGCCTGGTAGAATTGAGAAGTCAGAACACGCGCATTCACAAATCAGAATGAAGCAATGAAGGCGAATGTCAGTTTGTAACCAGATAATTTTCATTATGAAGTAAAATTGCTGTTTAGCAGGAAATACAGGATGTTTTGTATCGTTTAGTCAGCAAATGCGGTAATTTATTACAGTGAAAGTCAGAACATGCCGGACGTTATATTTTGAGAAGTCAGGAAACGCGGAATGTTTTGTTTTGGAATTTAAGGAAAGCGGCATGTATTGTTTCGTAGGTCAAAAGGGATGTACGATGTCTTATTTCAAAGACAGGAAATGCGTGACATTTTATTTCGCAGGTAAGAAAATGGGGAAAAGTTAGTTTTTAATTTTGACCCTGAAAACGCGCCATAGTATATACCCCATAATTCCGTACAATATCAGCTTCCAGAAACGTTTTTTATTTTAACCATTAACTTTACGTTTCGTGGGAGCAGAATAAATAGGGAGAAAGCAAAACGTGAAATATAACAATAAATATACTGCATCGACTTCGAGGAACAATTTAATGTATGTTTTATGATAAAGGCACGCATTTTTAATCGACACTGATTCAACTTGTTCCTAGCATGCAGTGTTCTCGAGGCCACAATTATATTTTCACGAGTACCGGCTAAGTTCACGTTTCCGGTGATTATTTATTTATTCTGCAATAGAAATTAGTCTATATTCATTTTATAGAAAGAAGGTGATTGCTAGACTCAAAATAAGAGAAAAAATTGATAGGTCACGGTACTCGTTTACGAGAAAACGACGATTTATCTCTCTGGCGAGCTTAGCCGTAAAGGAAAAGCCGCCATTTTCTTAATGTGCGCGCGCTAATTACGCGTGAAATCATGCGCAGTTCTATCAGTGTGGTTATTTCTTCGGCTTTTAATTCTCTTGCAAAGCGATTTGTGGCTGCCATTTTCTCGCTGTCGAGTTGCTCGCGGAGAAGCTGAAAAAATTCAGCTCTCTTCGTCGCTGACGCGTTCATATTTGTTGGAGCTGATAATTTGTCTCCGTTTAACCAATTAAAAAGCTAAAAATCCTGATAACCGAGATCCAGTTTTTAATAATAATGGTTATTACTAATTACTTTTAATTTTGTTGATGGTTTTTAATGGTTATTACTATTAATCTTGAGCTAGAGTGAAACTCCTGAATAATAATAATAGCTTAGATTAGTAGCATTTTAACTTTGTTGGTTATAGGTATTGTGATTAAAATAATGCGTGTACGGAAACCCTTTTGCTTTTTCTTCTCAGTTGACTAATTTTAAAGGAGCTATGTCACGATATTTCAAGTCATTTTTGCGAAGTGCAAAATCACCTTCAAATTGAAGAAAGCCTCAAAATATCAGTTTACTAAGGTAGAAAAACAACAGAGGTAATAATAAACCAAACAGGAACAAGGATGGTTGAGGATGGAGAAGATTAAGACGGATTGCGAATGGCGAACTTGAAAAAAATGGCCAAGTTTTTCAAGATGCACAAACCGTGACGTAGCGCCTTTAATCTCCTAGTTTACTTTCCACAGGTGATGTCCCTTGCTGTTATACTTCCCTACAAGCAAGCAGGACCATCTAAAGCCAGAGAACATTTTAATGTAATAAAATCTTATTAATTGTTGAAAAATTATGTCTTTTTTGTAGTTTACAAAACTTGCCGTTTTAGATAAAAACACTATCGTACAATTTTTTTGTATCACTAGTTATCATCGCTAGCTGCCAATAACTAAAAAAACCCAATTAGAATGTTTTTTTTCCCGTCCATATATATCGTATTAGACATTTTGTGTAGTATCAATGTATATTTTTATGAATCTTGTGGTATTTTGGTAAACCCGTAGGGCGAGTCAAAATGCAAACGAGGAGTGAAAATATACAGCACCTAAACGCTAAAATGTATTTTTTAAGATATTTATTATACAATTATTTGGAGTGAACGTGTTTTTTGTTAGCTGTCATGTGACCATAAATCAACCAATGGAAAAATTGCAGATATAACACAAATGCACTTGTTTCGCGCGTTATTTGTACCCTAGTGAGTGGATTTTGATACTGAATTAGACAGAAATGTCTGTATCAGTAATTATGTCAATATATACTTTCTCGACTGCGTTAAACTAAGTGGTTTAATTTTAATTACAGCCTTGAGCCTTCCGATTAGCACCTGCATGGAGCACGGATAGACAAAACAATTGCATAATTTAAATAAGAATATTCCAATATGCTATGATTGAAATAGATGGTCCGCGTTAGCTATAGTGACATTTTTAAAATATCTGAATAATGGTTCCGAATTGCTCTTGGAATAGTTCCGAGATGTTTTGGACTGCTTCCATAAAGGTCAAATTGAATCGTTTTCTTTAAGGCCATCCCCATAAAATGTTTTGTTTCCCATCGCCCTCTCTCTCGTGATTGTGGTCGGTCGGTCGGTCGGTCGGTCGGTCGGTCAAAAAAAAAAAAAAAAGCCGAGAAACGAAATATTGACTAATAATACATAAATAATTCCAAGCGAGCCTTGATTATATCTTCCCCGTGATCACCATTAATTTCATGAAACGAGCCGATATCACTCTGAAAGGTGTTCGAAGACGTCATTACTGTGCTGATTTAGATGTCAGAATGATTTTAAGATATAAACAAAGCATTTTAAGCTTGATAACACCCGAGAAAAGGTCGCAGGCAATGAATTACTCTTTTGTTTAACTTTTTGAAAGAATTGGGTCGGTCGGGCGATGGGAAACAAAACATTTTATGGGGATGGCCTAATTACAATAGACCCTATATCTAACCCCAACTATCTCGAGCTTAAACCCGTTTCCCTTGGTTTTGCTTACTGTTTTTCAGCCACTGCTATTAGCTATATCGAATTCGATTATATAGAATCCTCCGCTATCTCGAACAAAGTGTGGCCTAAATTAACACTCCCTGTCTCAAACTGTGGTAATCAGATGTTGATTAAGAGGGCGTTGACTACCTGGCTACAGAACATAACGTTGTACACAGAGAGGCTTGAAATAATTGACGATGTTCGCTAACAGGAGTATCCCATATCCTACTCTGAGCACGTTTTGTTCACTGAATGGATGGTCTAATATTTCGAACACCACTACACGCCAATTAAATCACAATGCGTAAACTGCTATTTTATTCACGTTATCGTACTTAATTTCCATGTTGTACGTTAAAGTCAATATAATTCACCTTTTTTAAAATAAACAATAACATTATTTTTTAATTAATTAATTTTTATATATATTACCTACAACACTAATTACAATTTTGCTTACAATTGCTTATAATGAGTGCTTAGCTATTTAAAATAGATACAGTACTTCAAACACTATTGGAATTATTAAGGTTATTAATGTGCTTTTCTGTGTCATATTTGTTTTTCAAAATTATTTTCAAAATAAGTGGCTAAAAGAAGGTTTAATTCCGTTGTGCCTACAGGTCCACAGATTCAGATTTTATTATTACTCGATTTAACACAGTGGACTTATGGAAAGCACTCCATTAAGTACTTAGGCCCACAATTATGGGCCAAGATACCCAAGAGCATAAAAACGGTTAGCCTGGGGAATTTCAAACGATTAATTAGAACAAAGGACTTGGGTATTTTAATTAATACCCATTGTGGGCCTGCCTGTAATTTGTGTACAATGTAATATTATTATCATTTTCATTTTAGTGTCATTCTTAACAGCAGAATAATCTTTTAATATTTTTATTAGCTCTTATATTAGAATTGTAAATAGTTTTTAATTTGGTTTTAGTATTGTAAATTAAAGGGACACTGTCCTGATTTTAGCATGATTTGGGGAAGCTCAGAAACATATCTAGATCATAGTAATTTGAACAATAATGGTTTTATTCTGTAGAATAGCACTCGACAAATGACAGGAACCCATTAGGAAGTGAGGATGACAAACGACAGCGGGGATGGAAATGGATTGCAATATGGATTTTTGAAAAAACGTCAGGATGTCAGTTTTTCAAAGTTTCAAATTTGGCTCGGAAATCTTTGAAATTTTGCAAACATTTTGTTGCAGTATGGAATTTCTTGAAGAAATTGCTTTTTATCATTTAGTTAGAGTTTATTAAGTTCTTATTTCATAGATTTAGGGACCATTTCATGCATTTATAACAGTTTTGAGCAAATACGCCTGGACAGTGTCCCTTTAAGTGTCCACAATTAGCAGAAATGCTAAATCCCTTTGACACGAAAATAAAGTTATTATTATTATTATTATTAAAATTAATACATAGCTAGCCGGCTAGCTGGCCAGATCTCCTCCTTCAAAATTCCTATAATAACATCATGCAGTGACAGGCATCTGCAACAACTAAGTTTATTTAATATATATATGTTAGAGAAAACTTCATTCCAAAAAGAATTTGAAAAGGAACACTCGAACAAGAAATGGTTTAAAGTTTCTCAAGTCTCCCGACAAAAATAACATTTAGGGTTTGACACGTACCCTATTTTATATAATCGGTCATTACTGCATACACGAAATAGAGTTTAACACAATAACATACTTACAATACTTTATTTCACCAGATTATACCCAAGAGCTAACACAAGCTCGTTCAACGTGAACGCATTCTCGTCGGACTCTGGCGGGGACAGATAGAACGAATTTTTTGATTGGCTGTTACAAGAGAAAACGAGTACTCTGCGCAAGCTCAGAAAATCGGTACCAGCCAGAGGTCGTGATTTCTTGGTGCTGACCAAAAGGATCGCGGACTCTGGGGACGAGAATGACGTGAACGTAGAATAATATAATAAAAAAGAAATGCGAATGAAAGGACAATTATTAACCCCAACCCGCCAGTAAGAAGTATCAATTAAATTTAAATATAATTTGTTTTACATATTATTATTTAAAATTCTTTATATAATTAAATTACTTACAAATACCACAAATTACTTGTTATAATAAGTGATTTTGGTGAGTACAACATGAGGTGAAACTTTGTTCACCTGAAATGGCGGCGGAGGTCCTTCTTGTCTCATTGGAGCATCGACGAACCGAGGAATTATGCGCAATTTCCTGATCTGTTTTACAAACTCATTTTGCCTAAAGGCACATAGAATGGGATTTATACAAGCATTTACTCCAAGGCAAGCGATGGGGAACCAGAATCCAAACACAAACAGAACCTGAGTTTTGCGATCACTGTCCAGTTTAATTATGTGGTGGATATTCTCGACAGGCACAAATGTTATGATCATGGTCAATGGTGTCAAAAGAAGGACAAAGTTACTACCAACAACAAGAGCAACCTTTTTTAGGAAGGCCGCTTCCCGTTTGATTCCCACATGAGCGCCTGACCGACGAACAAACATAAATATTCCCAGGTACAGCGGGATGTTGGCGATGTAGAGTGCGATGAGAACTACCAAGCAGATTAGAAAAGTGTTTTTCCTTGCAACTGGAAAGCTGCACATCATATTTGGACTGTAAGAGAGACTCGATACGTGGAACAAAGGGGAGAGCGCATATCCGAGTGACACAACCCAGAAGAACACCAAGCAAACCACAGCAACTTTCTTTGTTAAGCGACGGTCAGGGTTCATACAGTGCACGATCGAATAATACTTCTCAACGGTGAGTAGAAGGGAAGTGACCGCTGCAACACATTCAGCCGAGGTGAATATTGCAGTCGCAAGTGGACAGAGAATTCCTCCTCCAAGAACAAGCTTCTTGTCTGTCTTGAATTCCACGTTGGACAAAAAATTGAAGATGTTCAAATTGCCAATAATTATGGAGTAGATTCCAATTAAAAAGTCGCAGAGGGCCATGTTGGAGATAAGTAGCATTGATGTTGATTGGAGGAGGGATCTTGAGGATAGAACTGTGATCAAAATGACCAGGTTAAGCAGAATGGCGATTGTACCCAATACGTAAGAACTGTAGAACAGTTTCTTTGGTACACTTGTCATCCTTTCAAATTCGTCTGGGAATATGAGAAATGATGGTGAACAAATCCGCCTATTGGAGCAAAATGGATAAAATCCATGTTCGTCAAACTTTGTTGTTAAGTTGCCATAACTGCGTTCAGAGTTGGAGAAAGGAGTTTCAAGGTTTGTCTTGAACAGTGTACAGTTGGCGCATTCGTCACTCCATGTAACGCCGATGATGCTTGCGAGGGATGGTACGCTTAGGATGTTGCTCCGGGGCGTCCAAAGACTTCCAGTCACCACCAAGGTTACGAGTTTTGGAAGCTGCTTCATGACGTCACCTTCCCATCTTCGTAAGGGATTAAAGCTAAGGTCTCTAGGGTGTAACAACAGACAATTTTTGGATGAGGTTGAGCATGATAGCGAGAATTATCAAGGCCGAGGTTTGTGTTATCGGCCGAAGCCGAAGGCTGAGGCGGATAACACAAACCGAGGCCTTGATAATTCTCGCTATTATGCGAAATTATTATACATTTGAAAAGCTAAATCATCATTTCGGTCGGGCTTAACTTTGCAGCGTTTTGTCGCTTTTTCCTTCGCGGATTGTGGGTATTTTAATTTGTTTTTCGTTGCCGCTAAAGCCTGATTTTCACTAGCGACGCAAGCACAAGCGCAAGCAACATACGCAGACGCAGTAACGCGTTGATCATCAGTGCCTTTTGTTTAGGACAAATCAACACGTTACTGCGTCTGCGTATGTTGCTTGCGCTTGTGCTTGCGTCGCTAGTGAAAACCAGGCTTAATGAAGCGATGCGTGCTACACGTGCATGACGTCAATCGAGATGCATTGTCTCTAGGTTTGACGCGTAATAACACGCATACATCCTTGTGTCTGTAGTTATGACGCGTCAATTCGATGCCAGCGTGAATTAGCTGTATGCTCTCAGCCAATGAGAATATAGATAGTGAGCAAAATGTATAATAATAATTATCGTCAACCAGAACTGTAGGCACGTTGTCGTCCAGTAAGCCAACAACTAGCTCAATCGTAATATTCTTTATGACAAAAATAGTAATTTTAATGGCGGAAACGTATCAATTACGTCAGCAAATTTCCAACTTTGATTAAAAAAAAAAATTGGATACGGATAAAACAATGAAAAACAGTGTAAAGATTGAATAAAATTCTTATTTAAGCGATTGTTGTAAATAAACAATGGGTATAGAACAGCCTCTCAAACCATAGTTGCTTTTGAAATTTCACGTCACATGAGCGACAAATTTATACGCTAAAAAATTCCACGAAAATTTGTATGAAAAGTCACTAAGTTTGGTCATTCTTGCACGATGTTTTTATAAGAATCAGCACATGCATGGGCACTTTTTCACACCTCTAATCACCGTCCCAGGCAAAACCTAGTCAAACAGAATGTGTGCATTGTCCTCTATTTACTAAATATTATATTGATGTTAAAACCTGAATTTAATTTCCGGAACTTGAGCAGTATTGAAGTGCATTTTTCTGATGTTGGATATTTTTAAAAAAGGCCTCAAAAGGCCTCAAAAGGCCTTAAAAGGACTTTTAAGTACTTTTAAAAGGCTATTACTTGGATTAAAATAAATTGAATCAATGAAGAAAACGAATACTTACAGAAACGAAACATTATAGAGTGTTCCAAAAGCACCATCTGTAATAGTGGAGATATTGTTGTGAGCCAGTGTACTAAAAATGAAATCGTATAATTAGATCATGACTACACTTGTTTAACATCAATATTACAGAAGGAAAGGGAAGGCAGCAGCCCTAAATCCACTAAACCAAACTCCACCACATTTCGATATGTTACCTGGTCTCAAAGCTATGTTGCTCAAACTGTGATTTGGTGATTTATTTTTACAGGTAGTCAGTGCACATCACCAGAGAGAAAAAGACTAGGGCAAAGCACGCGATTTATCGTTTCCATGGCAATCATGTTTTGACAAGGTGTTTTATAATGGGGGTAATTATATTTTTTTATGAAGAGTTTCTTCCAAAATATTTGCAGGTTTTGAATTAATATATATATTTTTTGGAATTTTCAAATAAATTTTGGAGATTTTCTGACATCCAAGATGGCGAATCCGAGATGACAGATTTATTTTTTGCAATGTATGAGGTAATTTTGGCGTGATATGACGCCATAATTGACACGTGACTGCAACTAAAATAAACATTTTTGGATATTTTACACACCATGCAAGTTTCATAACTATAATGTACTGCATGTGGTGAATACGTTTGGTGAAACATAGGGAACGAGCGCCATCGAAAGTCCGGGCAGATTATAGCGGCGATTGATTTAATGATACGAAAATAGCCCCATGTGTGTAGCCTAATGCACTGAATATTTAACATTCCTAGAGAGAGACAAGACTTATAGAAAAGTACTTACAGGTTAGTTAACTGACTCTGATAGAGCAAAAATTCTGTTGGTATGCTTTGAAGGCTGTTCCAGGACAGATCCCTTTTAAAAAGAAACAAACAAAAAAAGAAACAAGCAAACGAAAAAAAAGAATAAATAGTTTGACATATACTGGAATAATGTACAAATCATTGCCATCTTAACGATATGTACCTGTATTTACTGTTTATTTTACGTTATACGGCATGTTTTGTAGCGGTTGTCTGTATTATTATTTTATGTCTTGTAAGAGCTCTGTTTAAGCTAGCTTAAGTTAAATTATATTTACCTGAATAAATCAATATATCGATAAATCAATAAATCAATATATCGATAAATCAATAAATCAATATATCGATAAATCAATCAATAAATAAATCAGTTTCTCTAATCGAACGTGCGTTTTATATTTTATTTATATTGTCCTCTTTTCACATTTCAGTTCTTTTATATTTTATATATTATGTTTTAAAATTTGCTTTATAACGTTTTTCATTTGCATGTTTGCGCACGCAATTTACATGTAATTTGTTCAACTGCCAAAACAAGCCACAAATATTAACACGGATTCCGCTCAACGTTCGAGCAATAAGTGGAAAAATTAATTACTAAAAAACTACTCATAGCACGGTAACATTTTGAATACTATTTGAAACATATCACTTTAATTCACTTCTACAAGTGACCCCGCAATTAAATTCTCAAGCATTCTCGAGAAAATTAATGTCAAACCTCGTAAAAAATGATAAAAACGCACGCCATTTTGTTTTGAACTGACATGAAGCGTCTTTTTAATTAAAATATGTAACGACTTCTCTCGCGGGGCCAGCTTGGGAGCTAATTTATCGATAAATTCTGTCCCCATAGAATCATGAAATTTAAAACAATTATAAACCCAGCCTCTCCTTAAAAAGCAAAAATAATTAATGTATGAAGTAAGATATTGCAGAATAACTCCTCGTTTCTTGCCAAAAATAAAGCAGCTGGTTCAATTATGGAGATCAACAAGAAAAAAACTGTAATTTTAAATTAGCGTCCACGGGGTAATAA
Source organism: Desmophyllum pertusum (assembly GCA_029204205.1). Classification (NCBI taxonomy): domain Eukaryota; kingdom Metazoa; phylum Cnidaria; class Anthozoa; order Scleractinia; family Caryophylliidae; genus Desmophyllum; species Desmophyllum pertusum. The sequence goes on along the minus strand of MU825893.1, from coordinate 250,522 downwards.
ATGAAATGAAATGAAATGAAATTAAATGCTTCCTTACAATGATTCAAAAAGAACCAAGGGCGCTAATGGTTTTAAAGAGCCATTTAAGTGGCACTTAGCGTCCCAGAGTCCATTTGGATTTAATGTGCCGTTACAGCGTTGATCAATGTGGCGATGCTCTAGATGACTGCCTTGGTAGGCCCTCTGGTGAGTAGAGTTTCTATCAGAGCCATGTTCACTTGTTACCAGGTGACGAAGCAGCAAGGCACCAGAAAGAAGCCAAAGTGCCTTCACCATGCTTATCCTATCGAGAAAAAACAATACATAATTTTATTATACGACATGACGTTTTAGAGTGCGAATACGCACAAAGAGGAGAGCAAATATGAGACCGTATTCAACGGGTCTCAGTCCCCCTGAACTCGCGCTACGGAAAACACTGTTGAAAGCCTTTATTTTAGGAAAGATATTAATAATAATAATAATAATAATAATGGTTTATTGAACAATATATCCACATAGTGGCTTTTCACTTGTCCACTACCTAATATACAATAAGATTAATAACTTAAATTATAATATATATATATGTGTAATACAATTAAAAGGGAATTGAAAAATATTGACGATATAGAAATACTAAAAATTACTTAAGACGCTCTAATGCCCTGGTGTAAATGATTTTTTAGTGTCATTGCAGAAAGTGTTAAAGTCAGGGCACGATCTCACATTATTGGGTAGTGTGTTGAATAGGTGCGAAGTTTGGTCTTGAAATGTATTACTGACTAAGGGTCTCTCTAACTGTATGCTATATATATATATATAACTATTATGTCGTATAATAAACAATTTATTCAGCGGAAAGTTGTGTAATACGGCTGGGCATTTTTACTCGTCAGTTTTTATTTTTTCTCGCCTAAAGGCTCGAAAAAATAAAAACTGACTCGTAAAAATACCTAGCCGTATTACACAACTTTCCGCTGAATAACCTCTATATATTAAACCTTTTCAATACAGTCACCATAATAAATTTCTCTTCAACTCCAAATAATTGATAAATTATTAGTTTACGATGCTTAACAATACATTGTTAAGAATGAAGAAGATTGAAATGGGTATAAAAACACCAAATATTATTTTAGAAAATAATGTTTAAGCCAAATGCAGCTGAGCAGAAGATATCCCGTTTCATGTTTGTCTCAACAGACACAAGGTGCAAACAATTACGTCAACAAAGATCAAGCTTTAAGGCCGTGGCAACGAGAAAACATTGTTGCGGAAACATTGCTGTGGACGCAAATGTTTCCCCGTTTGCCCGAGCGGGCGTTTTGCTTCCTTGCTGCGCAAACGAACAAACATTTTACGTGAAACAAATGCTGTGAACAAGCGATATTATGCGCGCGCAATGCAAAACAAGCCTTGGAATCTAGTCAACATTGTTTCCTCCGCGAGCAAACGGGGAAACATTTGTTGCGGACGCAAAATGTTTCCGCAACAATGTTTCGTCGTTTGCCACGGCCTTTAGACTGTGAGGCACCAGGAGATCTTAGTTATATTAGATCGATTGACAGCATGCTTGTAGTAACGTAGGTTTCAAATGTTTGCAAAATTAAACGTTAGGAAACCCTCAAAAACGTAAAATACCGAACGTTGATTTTTAATTTAAAACGTACGTAACAAAGCAGCTTAAAAGGGCACTATCACTTGTACTATCACGGAGATTTTGCTGCTTTTTGGTCAAAACGGTGCTAAAAGTACGACTAAGTGGCTTCACTCAACAAATGTAGGGGTGGCGAATGGTAAATCCGAGACTTGCCGAGACGCCGAGACCCTGGTTTAAAAGTCCGAGCCCGAGACTTAGCGCTCCAAAAATCCGAGCCCGAGACGCAGTGATCCAAAACTCCGAGAAAATAGAGTATAAAAGAAGCTGCATTTGCGAGATTCAAAATTCAAGACTCCAAGATCGTCCTATTTCTGGCGAGCCCGAGATTTCGAGACGCTTTTTTTAAGCGCCGAGATTCCGAGACACGGCTTAAATTTGCCGAGATTCGTCATTTTTGATAGACTATTCGCCACCCCTAAATGTGCTTAGAACAACAAGAGGAATATATCAAGGGAATTTTTGAAGGCAGAACAAACCGGAATTAGTTTATTAGCGATTTTTAGAAGACACAAGGACAGAACTCTAAAAAGTCTGCCGACTGTTTCAAGTTAAGATCAAAAGCTCCTCATGGGTAACTCATGACAGCATTCCATTTATAGCTTCAGCACACTAACAAAGTATAAAACAAAACTGGCCATTCTTTTTAGATTTCCATTCATTTTATAATGTATTTTGGCTTTTTACTTCCCCTTTAAGTAATTGCAACGGCGGCGACTCAGAATACTTTAAAGAACTATACACCAGCTTATCGCGTAATGCGAGACAACTTTCATTTTTAAATAGAAACACTGAGAAAAAGTAACCATCGTGGTTCCCGTTATCGTAAACACGCAGGGAAAATATTCAATACACAAACTTCAAAATGGGACTGTTTTTTACGTTATATTTTTAAGGGAGGGGTCTTGGCTTAATAGAGGCCATGAATGTTCATGACTGTTTCACTAAAGTAAATGCGAGAAGCTACTCGTTAAAAAGCGAGAAAATAAACATCGTACCTCAGAATATGTATTCGTCGTGTTCACAAGCTGCTTGATCCGAATGTAGAAACTGTATATCAGACATGGTGTATATATACTGCAAAATAAAGATAAATACATCAAATTACTACCGGATGATATTTGTAAATAACCATTAAAACACGAAGCTTTCTAGATAATTCAACTAAGTGGCTCTAAGTATAGCTTTCCATTCTCCCCGTTAAATACCTCAGTGGACCATCGATAAACTATACGTGACGTGAAGTAATGATTATATTTCGTAAAGTATTAAATATTATAATTTCCTAACCCACAGATTTGGATAGTTTTCACATAAAAAAATGATCAACCCGAAAATTAAGATTGAATACTCGTGGATAATCTGCTAAGAATATGAAAAGTCATGCGTGGATAAAGTATTTCACTTCAAAACCACCCAAACATTGACAAAGGAAGTCCACGAATGGACTCAATCGGTTTTCAAGAATTAGTGATTGCTTTGTATTGTGTTTGACGTGTTCAACTGTACTTATGATGCCGTGATCTTATCATTGTCGTGAAATGTTTCAAGTGAAAATAAAATATTTCAGTGAATATGCTATTAATATATATTAATTTAATTTAATTTATTAAAAATAATAAAATATAGATTATATTTTGTCGTAGATCTGTTCGACTATAGTTTCACAGATGATATTAATATTGTAAGAACATTCGTGGCCCAGGAAAGGAAGTTATTTCAAAGGATGGATAACGCTATCCACTGGATAAATCACTATACAACGGATAGCGTAGTTTGTTTTTAATTTTGGATAGCGTTATCCAGCTTTGAACAACCGGGCCCTGACGAACAAACATACGAACGGAAACAAGGCATTTGTGTGTAAAATGGACGCTTGACGCATGTAGCATTAAAAAAAGCGTAGGAGTCGCTCGAGGCGAAGCAGGGCAACTTTAACTTCCTGCATTCTTAGCTAAGTACCCATCGTTATTAGCTATGGTGTGGGTGGCGAATGGTAAATTCGATACTACAATTCCGGCCACATTTCCTTGAAACACTTTTGAAAACTTGCAAGTTTGATCCTCGCGATCGTAACTACTTCAGTAATGAGTGTTGTGGGGAGGGGTGCGGAAGGACAAGATGTGTCAAACATTAAGTGTTTCAACAATTATTATAAAACCTTCAGTTATTAATATAATTTTGGAACGGGATAAAGCAAGCTAGACATGTTCAGGTGAATTGAACATTACAGTTCAGTATTTTAAAAATTCGTTTATGCAGCAAAATGGAGCCTATACCTCTTTCGTTGATGGTGGTATTATCTCATACAGTCAAAAGTTTGGCTTTCGTTACTTTTAAGGGACTCGCGCTCTATTGGGAAAACAACCGTCTAAATGCACGCGTAAAATGGCGAATTTATTAAATACGCGTCGTGTGTTCTGTCGCGCTTTGTAATAATCGTCGCACTTTGTAATACCTATCGCACTTTGTAATAATCTCGTCGCACTTTGTAATACCTGACGCACTTTGTAATAACAAGTTGTCCCACTTTGTAATAAAGTAAGCTGTCCCATTTTGTAATAACAGCCGTCGCACTTTGTAATAAACTTTACCAGAATAAAGTACACTCTTTTTTATATATAATAAAGTCCACTTATTGAGCTGAGGCTGATCAAGCTTTTTTTTTTGGGGGGGGGGGGGGGGGGGATTTGAGCCTGAACCCCGGCTTTATTAAATGCGGTTCATTGCTGAGACGTGAAGACTTGTGTCTGAAAATAATTCGCCGATCGATATTGCTAATTTGCCAGGTGGCTGAATGCAAAAATGAGTAAGAGAATATTTTAGCTACAAAAGCGAGGTGGTTTCAGATCATTCGACGGACTTATCGGTTTAAAATAACATTGACTACAACATCAAATCGATCGAATTTTAGATGGAGGACGGAGGCTCACACCTTCAGACTACCACGACTTGCGTCTAAAAATAATTCGCCGATATTCTGAGTGACGAGAAGCTAATTTGCCACTCGCGGTAAATCCTGGATGCAAACGAAGAGAACGGTCGTCGATAAAACAGCCGAACTGTCGCCGAACTGCAGTATGGGAGGCGATTGTGCTCGTATTATCTAGACACGTTTCGCGATTCGAAGGCGAAGGATATCGTGTTGTTTTTCGCCTATTTTTTCTCATGTCATAGCAGCATCGAGAAAGCACAGGGAATCAGAAGAAAGGTAAGTGATTAAAGATACCGTCTGGGGTGTTTGTTTCGATATTTTGGTGACATAACTAGGAATGATTTTGCCTTAAACTGCTGGCTCCCAAAATGGCGTCGTAATTTTATAGTCGGGTGATACGATTTATGCATCGAGGTTTAAAGGATCGAAGCCAGAATTTCCTTGATTTTAAAGTTCTATTAATGAGGTATACTTAAATTGGGTCGCACCTCATCGCACCTCTTACGGTTTTTTCGCTATTTGAGTTTAAAGATGGCTGAATTTTGAAGGAAATAACATACAAACAACACCTTGCATTGTGGATGTCACAGATAACCAGCAATGAAACAAAGCGATTGTAGGAGCTTATTCAAGCGCCAAATTTATTTTCTGTCGGCCATCAATCAAGGAGATGGCAGTATAATAATTGTAAATAATAGCTTTATTTGCATGACTATATTAGTTAAAGTATAATATATCTGGAGAAGTGTAGAGTACATTTTTGTGTCATTCTCCTCAGGACTGTTTGGTTGCATTGAAGTTGTTTTTATAATCCTTGCAAAACTACTGTAGCACCATGATTTACATGTTATTTTCCTCTTATATTTTGAAGGAAAATCAATGTTAAATCACCTATCTAGCTATATTATATTCTAGCAATTTCCATCTTATTTTTGTGTTTTTTATCTTTTGACCAGTATATGACTGTTGACAAAATAATTTCAGTCAATATTCCATGTACAAGTAGGTCAATATTTCTTTTATTTTTTTTCTCAACAGGGAACTGAGTATATGCAGTAATTGATTGAAGAAGTGATAATTTCCATGACTGAAGAAACACATTCCTTGTTTATATCCAGTCTGAGTTTGCTTGTAGTTGGTCAATAATCTGCTAGTGTCTTTATGAGGATGAAACAGCTTCCATGTAACTGATTTACATTTAAGTTTTGGAATAATATACCGATACTCCAATGAACATAGAAAGTTGTGAACTGTTATGGCCAATTTCTCCCGGGGAGAGGGGAGGGGACTCCTTTATGAAAGGGATGGGGATGCTCATCGAAAATCTTGAATTAAACCCCTAAAGGAGACCAATCTGGGTGTGGCTCAAGCTTTATTTGACCCCTAAAAGATACAAAGATACCGTTCTAAAAAAGACAGACAAACAAGGGTTATAGTGACTTTAATTAAGTTGTAATCATCTCCGGTAATGAGGCCACCAACACAGTATGACAGTGTTTCTTTATTATTTCTTCGCGTGCAACCCTGAACGATACCTTGATGGCTAAAAATATCAGCAGTTACGTCCTGAACACCCTAAGTGATACCATAATCCGTAATTTAGACCCCCTTTCTTGCATGGATACGTTGGATATGTGGGCGTATTTGCGGCATTTTGTGCTTGGGATAAATTATTTTCGCCCCATATCTTAGTATCTCCGCGTGTGCCACAGAGGTACAGCATATCAATGAAATGTTCCTACTGTCTTGACGATCAAACCGTCCTGAACAAAATTGTCGAGCTAGCGCTTTATACAATGTATCATATTTGGTCACAAAGGGTGTTACATTTATAAATTACCAGAGTAGGCAGAATCCGTGTTATGAGCTGATAACATGGGCGCAAGGAGCCAATCAGAAGGCCAGAAATGCAATAACAGTGATTCGAAGTGACTGAGTATTTATTAAAAAGATAACAAAACACGGCCGACTTAAACAAATATTACCCTATGCTAGGGAGGAGAAAGGCACTGTGACAATAAAGTGTCTAACCGAAGAACACAGCACGGGAATGTCATTAACTGATTAAATAATATAATTTCGCTCACTTTGGTTGCTTATACGTTACCTCATACATGGCACCAGGTGGACAATCATGCCTCGTGCACAGCAGAAAAGTACTACAATCGTTCGCTCGCTTGTGATACGCCATATTTTTTCTACTATTTTTTTTTTACGTGAACGCCGACGGTTAGTTTAGAAAAGCCACTTGTTCAGCAGTATACTTGGGGAGGGGGGGGGGGGGGGGGGGCAGGGAAGGGAAGTAGAGGATAATATCAAAATTGCTCACTTTACCAACATTAGTAGCTGGATTTTATTCTAAGCGATGACAAAATAATTGCCGGCGAAGCCGCAAAAGCGAATGGGACGCCCCCTATCATCTAGTTACCGATAAAACCTCCACAAACTTGTTTTCCCTACTCGTGTTTTTATGCTCGGAATTATTTTTTATTACCTTTTTTCTTTGTATGCAATTTTGTTATTGTAGGCGTGCCTCTACGAGCACTGTCATAACATGCTGTGTAAAGCCATTTATTTTGACTGTATGTAGCCATTGTGAAGATGAAACCACCTGCAGTGGGCGCAGCTTTAAATATGTATTATTGTCCATCACAATTACACACAAAATGCAAATATATTCAGAAAATGTGGCTTTGAATACATTTATTATGAAACGCTTTATTCATCTTTGTATTTGGACGAGTACGTAGACGAGATCACGAGAAATCTGCCAAGACTACTTTGGTGAGTTCTAGTATCGTGCCGACCCCAGTTTAATACTAGTCAGGATGCTAGTCCTATATAAGGCGGCTAAATGAATGGTTTCGAGCTTAAGAATCAATGCAAGAATGTACTAGCAGAATGTTTGATCACCGATGCAAGAACGTACTAGCAGAATGTTTGATCACCGAAACGCACAGAGCACGCAGGTCAAAATGTGCTGGGACAAATTTAAACTTTCACTACTAATATATAGTGGTCTTTCTACGCATAAGTCAACAGTAACCATAGATTTGTTCCAGGAGGTTCGTTTGACTATTCATTTGATGACTAAATATGAGCTAATATGTATATTGATAGAAGGACGGGTGATTGTTAATATGGCGTGATGCGCTGTCTCTAATCGGAAGTTTCCCGGGGGGTGCTCTCCTATATAACCGATGTAGGTATGTGCCACCCCAAAGGGTATGATTTTTGGGCCGTTTTGGTCTGAAAGCGGGTAAAGATTTCGAACATTTTGGTCTCAACTTGGGTACATGTCTGAAATAGGGCATAGATGTTTGCCATTTTGGTTTGAAAAGGGGAAAATTTTAAGGATCAGGCCTGAGTAAGGAATATCGCATTTTGTCTGAAAACGGTTAAGGGTTCAAGGAAGCGGGCGACACACCCCACTCAAACTTCTAGAAGTGTACTCCCCCGGGGGTAGTTTACATTATTATTCTATGCCGCTCGTCTTTTCTGACGATTTCGTGCCTGCGCCGGCCATGGCGATATATACCTTATTACAATCGAACTTATTGCCTGATCCGTGGAAAAACACGTTAAACACGTTTGTGTCGATTATCGCTGATAAATGTTTACAATCGAAACTATATCTATAACCATCTGTGTTCTATTGCTTTGTAAAACGTACGTGCTGAAACTGAAAAAAAAAAACATTAGCTGACTCGTTTAATAGTTAGTGCTCTGACGTCAGGTGCCCTTTAATGAAACGCACGAATTAGAATTTGAAGTTTCTCTCTGATCCTCTCTCTCTCCTATTTTTACACCGTGGTGTTTAGTGATTTAAAATGAGGGGGCTACATCTACAGGGAATCGATTTTGCCACAAAGCGAAGTGAAATTTATCCACCACTAATCGAGATGTGAAACTATTTATAACCAAATAGCATTTTATATTTTATTAATAATTGATTTTAGCTCCAAGGTATGCTGAATAACAGCACTGAACTCTGACTCTGTACGAGTTTTAATTGGTTAGTATTTTTGACGCCATTGGAACTAAAAATACCAACAATTACTGTGTCGTGGATTTACTTTCACAGTGGCGGCTGTGAACGGAAAAGCTACTATTATTAAAGTTAAGTTTGTCTATAACAAATTACTGTCTACTGCAAATTCATATTGGGCGGAGTGATTCATCCTTGATTCCTTGACCAATATCCCGGATCTTTTTATTTAAAAATAACATTCGTTTCGGATATACAGTCCGATGACCACGAACAAAACCTACAGCATAGTCAAGATTTTCAATACCGTATTCTACTCTAAAAATAGATTTTTAATGGACGATTGAGTACGGATAACATGACTTTGCCGTTTGCCTGTCTAAAAATATACTTGATGCAAGCCTTTAATTGCAAATGACTCCTCGTATACCGTCCCACGCACATGCTAATTTTCATGCAGTTCCTTTCTCATAACCGAATTCATAATAGAGACAGAAAACCGTCTAAGACAGGAAACTCGTCTTAAGACGGAAAACTCGTCTGATATGAATCCGGTGAAGGACGAGTTTCTCGTCGTTAATTTATCCGTCCATTTTCCCGTCTATTAAAAACGTAGGGATAATCAGACGGAAAACTCGTCTTCGACGGAAAACGGTCTTAAATTCACATTAGACGAGAAAACCAGGACGGGTTTCCTGTTTGCTACATACTTGAATTGGAAATTCAGCAATTGCTTCTGGGATAGAAATGTAGCCTGGCCTCATACTGGTCCTAGTCTCCGACGGCTGTAAGTCATTTATCCGTCTCATTTTACCGTCCTTAAATTCATATTATACGGAATTTTGTCAGACGGAATTTGCTCTGAGACGAGTTTCCCGTCTTCTAATATGAATTCGATAATTTTCAGGCTTCGTTTTAAAACAGACTAAAACGTAACTATTCGCTTATGAAGTCAAGTCCTTAAAATTTTACTGACAATTGTTAGTTTCTCAAGATCCAGACCTTCCTGTATTTGGAGCTACAACCAGATACAAAATTGTAAGACAGAGCGTATACACTCCTCTGAAAAAGCTGTCATAACCATTAATTGACATTTATTCTATATTAAGAGACTCACGGCAATCTATTAGAGCTATCCCACCTCCAATTAAATGTTCTCTCCTAATATAACTCAGGTTTAACATTGGCACGAAACCAAACATTGATAAGGAGACGTACGGTTTGGTGATCATGGCTACATCGTTTTCGAGAGCTTCGACATAATACGAAACCACGCAAGTGTCTCAGGTCTTTATCTGCATGTGATTTTGAGCTATTCTTATGACGAACAGCTATTATTATAAACTTGATCTTAACATCGTTGTCAGTCTGCGTAGCAGGCACTGGAGTAAAATACAGAGCGCGTGATAGCGTGATATCGTTGTCATATCACCGAACATAATGGATCCTACGAAATCCCAATTGCTTGCTATTTCAACACTACAGAGCGTGTCGATCACGCGTGCGTACGCTATTTTCTTAACGTCTTGTAACTAGACTGCTCTAGAAAATAAACTTTTCTACTATTTGTCAATATACAGAAAAAATAACATTTGGTATGTTAGTTTTAATAGATTTAAGGTAGCTCTGTGCTCATTAGGAACTTTTGAAGGGCAAAATCTAAACATAATTTGTCGCTGAGAGACCGGAATCACCTCCACTGCATCACGGAAACAGAAGCTTTTCCTACCAGTAAAACGGTTAGTTTCCAATCCCACAACTTTTGAATCAGCTTAAACAACAGATCCGCTATCTACCACAAATATGTTTCCATGGATACATGTGACCAAGAGATTTTTAATAATTGTGACCGATGTTGTGGCCCTTCTTGTTTTTTAAGGTACAGATGATGCATCCAGCCAGCTCAGTGCAGAGTATTTTGTTCAAGACGATATGTGTGATCACTCTTATGTTAGGATTGTAAGTATATATATTTTTGTCTAATTTATTAAGGTGAATATAAAGAACTGCAAATTACGAGCTAAAACATGAAAAACAATACACGCCGCGGTAGTTACATCGTCTACATATCAAATTAAGCAGTAAAATACACAAAAGAACACTGCGAAAAAGACATTCATCAGGTACCTTTGTTTAATCGTTGCTGATTACATGAGCAGCTGTAGATATCTTCCTGAAATAGGTACCTTTAGGTATGAAGAGAAGCAAATTTCTGTCACTCCATCCGACACAAACACAGCCGCCCTGGTTGGCCACACAAAACCTTTGTTTTTGACGAGTTTTAAATGCGTTAAAATAATTTCTTGAAAAGGGTTTTCGTCTAAAAGTCTTGGTAGTCATTTACCTAAATTCCCAATGCTTTGAATATCCCGAACTTGGAGTGATGTATTTAGAATAAATGAAAATTTCATTCAAAAACGAGTCGCCATCTTTACTTGCCAGTACAAGAAATTTGGCTTAGCTTAGCAGCAACGCCTTGAAATCCTATGTTCACCGCCTAGCGCGGTGAATTTAGCGTCTTATAATACAGGCTGCGAAATTTCTGAACGGTGATTGGTTCGAACGAGCTGCATTTATCTCAAATACTGAAATACTTACAAGTAGAAATTACAGTTTCCAAATATGGCAAGTGTAACAATTGACTCTAAGAGTCGGACAAGATGGCGGACATTTCTATTGTTTAGCGTGTGGACTAAAGTGGGAATTTCAACGAGATTATTTGTCAAAGTGTCCAAAAACCTATGAATATTGAAAGCAAAACACTTTTGTGTGGTATAACTAAGCTAAACAAAGCATTCCATTGCTTAAACGTTTCAAAACGAAGCTCCAATGACATCTGTGAAGCTACGATCGTCGTACATGCTCGGGCAGGATACCTGCCTTGTATTATAAACAAATAATAGCATGAGTTGTACGTAGTGTTTGAAAAGCGGCTCGTGATATTTTGGACAATTTTGAAATATTACGAGCCGGTATTATTTCCAAATCCTACTACAACTCATGCTATTACCTATACAGATTTCGAATTTTTAAACCAATAAGCTAAGTCGGATTATTTATATTCACCTTAGTAAATTATACTAATTAATAATAATGTTAATAATAATTTTAGTCGGTAGTAATTATATGCGACGTTGTTAATCAGTATAACACATTTCTGAGCTGTTGTACTAAATATACCATTTCCGAGTTGCCATTTGAACCCATTTCAAAACGAGTACTAGTGCTAAATCTTTCATATGGAACTGAGTTTCATTTGCAAGACAATGAACGTGCGAGTAAAATACATTTCCATACGAAGGTTGTGCACCAGGACTCCTTTTGAAACAGCTGGGAAACTGACAACTCCGAATGGCCTATTGCTTCTTGCAGAACTGATGGTGATGTGATTAAAACGTTTTTCTACAACTACGATAAAGCCATCAGACCTGAATTTGGTAAGTAGACTGATTATTTAAGAAAATTGAAGGGCCGTAACCAGGATTCATAATAATATATATAAAAAACGTTCTCTGGTTAAAAATTTTAAAACTATAAGCTTTCGACAACCGTCCTGTTGTCTTCAACGGATAAAAATGTGTTCTTTCTTTCTGGTGTTAAATGACCTCCCACATTGCACCACATGTCCGTGGAGTTACATTGGCGAAACCGGGAGGTCATTTAACACCAGAAAGAAAGAACACACCAGAAATGTAAAAATGCACACCAAAGGCTCTAATGTCGCGAACCATGCTTGGTCCAACAATCATCACATCGACTTTGACAATGCTTCTATTATTGACAAAGGCAATTATCGCCACCTAAAACCCTTGAGTCTTGGCACACTTCAAAAACTGCTTACGCTGACAATAACTCATGCCCGCTTCCAAGTCAATACCGCATTCTTTTAAAGAAATGACTTTCGCACCTTTTTACTCCCTAGTTTTAAATTCTTTCGCGTATGCTAATTCTTTTACTTTTTATCATGTACGCACATTCGCTTTCTCCACATTTTTATCCGTTGAAGACAACAGGACGGTTGTCGAAAGCTTATAGTTTTAAAATTTTTAACCAGAGAACGTTTTTTTAAAATATATATTAGACTGATTATTATTTTAATGCCACATGATCGACCTGCCCGCCTTTGACCGGAACAGGGGCTGACTCATATCCGACACAGATTGAAATATTTTGTTTCATTAAAACTATCTCAAAGTGTTCATAACTAAGATAGATATATAAAAATGGCAGATAGAGGCAAATAACTATACTGGCAACAATTTCTTTGTTTGATTAAACTGAACTACCTCAAAGTGTTAGCCAAGATCGACATACTAACATTCTTGGTCGATTTTCCTAGTTACATAGATTTTGATGAAGTTAACCTTTTCTTCAGAAAACAATAAACCCACGGTCGTCAACTGCAGCTTGTATGTGGAATCTTTTGGAAACATCGAAGAAGCTAATATGGTATGTACTGACATGTACAAAGAGGTTATTTAGCGGAAAGTTGTGTAATTCGGCTGGGTATTTTTACGTGTCAGTTTGTATTTGTTCGAGCCTTTAGGACCTTTAGGCGAGAACAAATAAACACTGACGAATAAAAATGCCCAGCCGTATTACACAACTTTCCGCTGAATAAATTGTTTATTATACGACATAAAACATAGGCTATCAACAGTGTTTTCCGTAGCGCGCGGTCAGGGGGACTAAGACGTACTCGTGTAATACGGTCTCATATTTGCTCTCGTCTTTGTGCGTATTCGCACTCTAAAATGCTATGTCGTATAATAGTGTACTGTACTATGCTGTGCTGACATGTACCAGTGTGGCTTTTGAAGTTGGCCACTCACAAACCTTTGTTTACGAGTTTTAACCCTTTCACTCCCAGAGTCAAACCGTGAATCAATAAATGTGGCTGTACCTTTTGAGTCTATGGATGAAACCCTTGTGTGTGAAAATTCAAATGAAATCTTTTGAGCAGTACTTTCAAGTGATCCTGTTTGTTTTTGACAATTTTGCAAAATGAAATTCAATATTTTTCTCTCAGTTTTGAGCTCAGCACTATTGCGAGTGAAAGGGTTAAATTAATTTCTTGAAAATATTTTCCGTCCAAACGTCTTGTAGTCATTTACCTAAATTCAAACTAAAAAAGAATGTGTCATAACCCCGGAGAGAACTCATTTATAAAAGTGCACGTCGGGGGTGATCGTTGTAGGATCTTTTGAGGGTTAAAATTCGTGGTTTGGTACCGCTAAGGGTGTTTAAATCTAAAATGACCACCGTTAGAGTTATGCCGGTACCCATTAGAGTATTAAGCCAGAAAAAATAACTATGACGAGAACTAGTTTTGTATTTTACAATTGGCACTTCTTAGAAGTGAAGATGAATTCAAGCCCTTTTAGGGTTTCATATCAAAATTTCCGACGATCGCCCCCATCACTTTTATTTGGGAGTTCCCCTCGAGGACATAACGTGGCGACGTTAAGCACCCCATCCCACATAAATAATTTAATTTGCCGTCAGTAACTCCGTTGGCTACCTTCAACCAGGTGTATAAATGATTGCAAATAATTCCATAATGTACTGATAGCGCATCCATCCACGTCACGTTTTGTTCATCTTGAAATATTTAGCCTAAATGTTTCAAGTACGTCCTTTGCAATTCGTCTTAATCTTCTCCATCCATAGCCACCCTTGTTCCTGTTTGGTTTATGTTTTATATCTCATCTTTGGTGTTTTTCTATCGTAGAAAACCGTATTATTTTGCCTGGGGGGGGGGGGGGGGGGGACAGGAACATTTCGGTGTGCCAATTTTTGATCACGTGACTTGATGTTTTCATGGCAACCAAGTTTTGACAGGCCGTTTTAGCCAAATTTGGTATTTTCAGTTTAAATGTCCGTTTTCATGAGATTTTCATGAGACATTTCTGAACAATTGAAAAATCCAAGATGGCGGATCCAAGATGGCGGACAGGTTTAAAGTATGACGTTATTTCGGCGTGATATGATATCATAATTGATTCGTAATTGCCACTAAAATAAACATGTTTGAATGCTTTATTCACCACATAAGTTTCATTTTTATAGCAGAAATACTTTTCGAGATACAAATCGTTTTATCCAAATTTGTTGATTTTTAGCTTAATTTTCAGTTTTCATAAAATTTTGCTTTTTACGATGAAATCCTTCCAAAATTTTTGCGTTTTAGCATCTATATATTATTCTTGATTTTTCAAAGAAAATTTGGAGATTTTCTGACATTTCTGAACAATTTAGAAATCCAAGATTTAGGATCCAAGATGGCGGATTTTTTTAACATATGACGTCATTATGGCGTGTATGACGTCATAATTGGCACGTGACTGCCACTAAAATATAGATTTTCGGATGCTTTACACACCATGTAAGTTTCATTTTCATAGCGTCAATACTTTTCGAGATACATAGGGGGGGGGGGGGGGGGGGGGCACTATCTACCTCCCCAGGCTCAGGAACGAAAAAAAAGCCCAGGCAGAAGAGGGTTAATATAATACATTATCGTAACATAGCTCCTTTAAAGCCTGGAAGGATATAATGGCCTAGAGAAACGATTTGTATTTTGATCCACAGGAGTACAAAGTGTTCACCTATTTCCTTCAGTACTGGAAAGATCCTCGACTCGCCGGAAAGCTGAACCGCACCCTTACCATAAAAGGAAGTGATATTAGGAACGTTTGGGTTCCAGATCCCTACTGTTATAACGCGCGTGAATCGAACATGATGATACCAGACGAGGAAACCCACAGCAGTCTTAAAGTTAAACCCAATGGAGAAATAAAATACAGCAGAGGGTGAGTTAAAAACTCTTGCATGAAACCATTTCTTAGGAGCACCAATCATGCTCTTTTACGGTGTTTCGTCTCAAGTAACTTGAATAAGAAGAAACAATCGTGGACAAAGATCCTGTTAGTTGCACGTTGGATCTCAAAGGTTGATACGTCATAAGCAGAGAGAAGACCAGGACTACAAAGTATAGTATATAACGAGTATGCGCTCATCTCCACGAAATGGACAGCTCGAGCCTAACTTTTCCTTCAACTGATCTTCCAGGACGGCAACGGGCGCCTCGTGTTGTTCTACAGACCTCTACGATACTGTGAAAAAGTAATGCAAACGAATTTCGATGACTTTCGTGCTTTCTTCTCAGAAAACTAGCGGAAGTTCGTGGATACCAAATTTCACGGAATCAGTCGAAATATCATGCAAAATTTCGAACCAGTGAAAATTCGAAATTAGAAATTAGAAAAACCCAAGTGGTATAACATAAAAAACAAAGGATTGCTTAGTACAGTATATATAAAAAAATATTAATAAACAACTTTATTGATCAAGGCAAGAGACTATGATCTAGCAAGGTTAACCCTATTCTGCCCGGGGGGGGGGGGGGCAGAAAGTGCCCGGCGCTTTCTTCAAATTTACCGTACTTAAAGAGCATTCAAGCAATCATAGCCAAACTTTATGAATTTTCCTAAAAATTGTCCTGGGAACATTTTGGCGTGTCAATGTTTTGTTCACGTGACATTATGTTTCCATGGCAACCAAGTTTTGACAGACCGTTTTAGCCAAATTTGCCGTTTTCAGCTTAAAATTCATGAGATTTTCGCTTTTTACGAATAGTTTCTTCCACAACCTTTGCAATTGTTGCATCCATATATTGTTTTCGATATTTTCAAATCAAATTTGGTGATTTTCTGACATTTCTGAACAATTTAAAATCCAAGATGACGGATCCAAGATGGCGGACATTTTTAAAGTATGACGTTATTTTGGCGTGATATGATATCATAATTGATTCGTGTTTGTCACTAAAATAACATGTTTGAATGCGTTATACACCACATAATTTTAATTTTTATAGCACAAATACTTTTCGAGATACAGATCGTTTTACCCAAATTTGTTGTTTTTTCAGCTTAATTTTAATTTTTCATAAAATTTTTGTTTTGTACGATGATTTCCTTCCAAAATCTTTGCCGTTTTAGCATCTTTATATTTTTCTTGATTTTTTCAAAACAAATTTAGATATTTTTTGACATTACTGAACAATTTAGAAATCCAAGATTTAGGATCCAAGATGGCGGAAAGAAAACAATGCAGGGCCGTAGCTAGAATTTTTTGAATGGGGGGGCAATGAAGCGAGTGCCGAAGGCGCGAGTCGCTAGGGGGGTCTGGGGGCATGCCCCCTCAGAAAATTTTGAAATCTAGAGGCTCGGAAATGCTATTTTCAGCATTCTCCATGATATATTTTGTCAAAAAATCAATCTCGATCAAGTGTAAATGACAGGTATTTTTAGTGCTTACAGTATATCGGCCTTAGTACACTAAACATTAGTCTATTTCGTGTGTAAAAGATATCTCCAGTTGGATTTCCGCTCCAAAATATATTTCTCAATCAATCGTAAATGTTCAAGTTAGTATGGTACCGGACAGTCAAAATATAACTACTTACTTAGTTACCTAAGAAGTAAGAAGTTCTCGCCTCTTCGTTCCCCATCATCTTGATTTAATATGCCGAGCAAAATCTGGGGAGAGTACCAAGCCTTTGAAATGTTCAATCTTGTTTTTGAAAGACCCTCGGCATATATTTTTTATCAAGAAGGCGGCTGTTTGAACGCGAAAAAAACATACGCAGTTTTCGTTTTTCAGAAAGCATTACCCATTATTGGGGGGCAACTGCCCCCCTTGCCCCCCCGCTAGCTACGGCCCTGCAATGTCGTTCTCTGGGGTCTCAGGGAAGGTGCGGAAGCGACGGATAACTCACTGGAGCTGTTTCTAAAGGAAGAATTCTTCGAAAAGCAGATGCAACTTCAAGACATCGAAGTAATGAGAGCCCATCGAACGACCGTCAGCCAAAGATCCACTTCAGCAGCAACTTCATCGGCAAGACCGATACATGTTTATCTCCTAAGATACTCTGATAACATTAAAATCCTTAAAGCAGCTGCAAATGCATTAAAGGATAATCCCTTCCTGGACAGTCAGATATTTATTTCTGATGATGTCTCAAAGAGCGTTCGGAAAGATCGAGCAAAGCTTAGAAAAGATTACCTCACCGGTATCAAAGAAAGAGGAAATGTGGAATTCGCTTTCATACCGTGGTCGGTGCCTGCCCAAATTTTGTTAGCTACATGTCAGACTAGTAACACAACAGCTTGAGTAATCATCACTTTACATCAGAATACGCCAGCTGTTTATATTCCGAGCTACTGCCGCTTTTGGCACACAACGAATTTATTTACTAATTAAATTAAATACTCCAGATGCGATAAACTTTTTTGACATTCCGAATTTACCAAAGCTCTCAAGTGAGTCAAGCAAGAAATGCGAAGGAAGAATAACTGTCGATGAATGCCAAAACATTATTAAAACATTTCCATTAGGTAAGACTCCTGGGAATGATGGTTTACCAATTGAATTTTATAATGTTTTTTGGACATCAATCGGGGAAATTTTGGCTGATTGTTTTAATGAAGCATATGATAAGAAAGAAATGTCTAACTCACAGAGACGAGGCATTATTTCTCTAATTGAAAAAGGGATAAAGATAGAACCTACCTCGAAAACTGGAGACCTATTACATTGACCAATGTCGACACGAAAATAGCCTCACGGATTGTTAAAATTTTACCAGAAATTATTCACAGCAATCAGACAGGCTATGTTTCAGGCCGTTACATAGGGGAGGCAGCTAGATCAATTTTGGACATGATGGAGTACACCAAAACAGTCAATATCTCGGGTATATTATTGTTTATAGATTTCGAAAAAGCCTTTGATAGTCTTGAGTGGAATTTTATGTTTAAATGTTTAGAAATTTTCGGCTTTTGTCAAAGTTTGATTAGATGGATTGAAACGTTTTATTGTAATATATCAAGTTGTATTGTAAATAATGGCTCTCTTTCGGAAGACTTTAAGTTAAGCAGAGGCGTGAGACAAGGGGACCCTCTATCCCCATATTTGTTCATAATTGCTGTTGAATTATTGGCCTCTACAATTCGAACGAGCTCCGAGATCAAAGGGATCACAATAGAATTAGAGGAATGTCAAATTATTCAATATGCAGATGACCTTACTGCTTTTCTCTCTGTCTGTGCAAAATCTTTTCAAATTACTTGATCAATTTGAGAAATTATCAGGATTAAAAGTTAACTACACTAAAACAGAGGCAATGTGGATTGGGTCGTCTCGTGATAACACTGAAACACCTCTGTCATTAAAATGGTGCAAAACTGTAAAAGCTTTAGGTATTACATTTCAGTTATAACAAAGAAGAATTACTACAAAAAAATGTTTATGATAAAGTCTCAGACATAAAAAAACAAATACATTTGTGGAGTTGGAGAGGTCTTTCTCTATTTGGTAAAGTTTCCATTATAAAAAGTCTGCTTCTTCCTAAGCTGACATACATATTTTCTGTCTTCCCACCTCCGTTAGAATTTATTAAACTGACTCAAACAATTATATATAAATTTTTGTGGAAAGGACCAGACAAGATAACAAGAGGAGCGGCAATAAATAACCTTGATTACGGTGGATTAAATCTCACTGATCTAGAAACTTCAATGAAGTCTCTTAGATTAGCTTGGATTTCGAGAATTTTTAATACTGCATCAGCTTCCCCATGGAAAAGTTACCTTGAGTACCTGCTTAGGCCTTTCGGTGGGACATTCTTCCTCCACTGTAACTATAACATTAACGATTACAACTTTAACTCTGTTTTCTAT
The DNA here is from genome assembly GCA_029204205.1 of Desmophyllum pertusum. NCBI lineage: Eukaryota > Metazoa > Cnidaria > Anthozoa > Scleractinia > Caryophylliidae > Desmophyllum > Desmophyllum pertusum. The sequence continues at coordinate 231,215 of MU825893.1, read as the reverse complement.
TCGGAAATGTTACAGTGGTGGTCTGAATTCCGTTCAAAATTTGCCACAGAAACTACACCTTTCAACTCAATAATTTGGAACAATTGTAATATAAGGTTAGAAGGAAATCCTATATATTATAAAAATTATGTAACAGCTGGCGTGATTTTGTCCGCGATTTAATGTTTCATCTGAACAATATAGAATCTTTTAATTTAGCAAAAGCGGTTGGATTAACAGGTACTAACTACTTAATTTGGACTGGAGTTCGCTGCTCTGTGCCAAAGGAATTAACAGACCATGATACTAATAGAAACTCTCTAGAATCATTAGAGTTTAAATATGCTAACAAAAGCTTCAACCCTACTTTGAGCAAGAGTAAAGAATTCTATGCATTATTAATCAAGGTAAAAACAAAGCAATCCAGAGGTTTTACTAATTTGTTGTCTATGTTCAATTTAAATGATGATGAGGTTCGCAAAGCATTTATATTGATAAAATTAGTTGCTGTAGAAACATTTGTACAATGTTTTCAGTTTAAGATATTGAACGATATTTTGTTTTTGAATTCCAGACTAGCTAAAATAGGATTAATTACGAGTGATCGCTGTACCTTCTGTAATGCCTCTCAGGAAACAATTGAACATTTATTCTTTCAGTGTACTTATTCTTTAATGTTTTGGAATAATTTCGAAAAATATTGGTTAACAGTTACTAAAGAAAAAAAGAAATTACAATATAAGGAGGTTATATTAGGGATACTGGATAAAAAAACCGACCTACTAAATTATCTTATTATCTTGGGAAAACTTTATCTGTGGAACTGTCGAAAAAATAATCGAACCTCTATCTTTTCACTTTTTGAAGTATTAGTTAAGAGTAAATATAACACTGAAAAGCACATAGCTGCTCAAAATAATTTGACCTTAAAAAATTTCAGGCAAAATGGAAACCCTTTTTACATACTTATTAATTAACTAATTACTGTAAAAGAATAAGTGTTTATTGACATATTTTAAGTTATTACTTGTTTAACGATAGAAAAAATCGTGTGTAATAATATTTAGTTATTTATTTTACTACTTTAATCTGCTAGCTTTTATGTATATTTGATACTTATAATGTTAATTAGAATGTTATTGCTATCGAAAGTAGAGTAAATATGCAAGCATATTCTAAGCAAGAACTGTGTTGTAATTGTGTTGCAAGGTAGTGTAAGTAATGAATTGTAAGTAATGTTAGTATTGTTTTGTAAGTAATGTAAGCAACATATTGTAAGTAGTGTAAGTATCATACTGTAAGTCTTGTAAGTAGTGTAAGTAGTGTATTGTAAGTAGTGCAAGTAGTAGTAGTAATGTAAGTAGTAGTGTATTGTAAGTAGTGTATTGTAAGTATTGTAAGTAGTGTATTGTAAGTAATGTTCTGTGTTGCAATTTAAAAAAAAAAAAAAAGATGGCGGATTATTTTAAATGTATGACGTCATTATGGCGTGTATGACGTCATAATTGACACGTGACTGCCACTAAAATAAAGATTTTCGGATGCTTTACATACCATGTAAGTTTCATCTTCATAGCGCCAATACTTTTCGAGATACATAGGGGGGGGGGGGGGGGGCACTATCTGGCTCAGAACGAAAAAAAAACCCCAGGCAGAATAGGGATAAATATGATTTCCAGTCCGTACTGCGCATGCTCAGGGTTTGTTTACATTTTTGTTTTGAATTGTTGATACGTTACACTTTGGGGATAGCGTACATGAAGTTGTTATAAAGTTTTTGAGCCCGCCATTACGTGTCGATGAGTTCCTGAATGCTCGATGAGCTGAAACGTCGGTTTGGGATAACGCCGAGGTTCTTCTATCGTTATTATTGTTTGGCAAGGATATCTAGCGTTAATAATGAAGAAATAAGTAAGTTTGTACAACAATTTCGCTAGTATTTACATTCCTTCGTATGCGATTCATAAACATAGCAGGCGGAGATTGCGCAGTACGGACTGTAAATCATCTTTAACACACAACAGCGTATCTGACAAACCAGTGACCCTTCTAAAAATAAAAACTACTTATTAATTGTATTAAAAAACTTTTTTATACTTTTTTTTTACTTATTACAATCGTTTTTATTACGATAATGTTTGCATCATGACGTCGTTTATTGCAGGGTAACTTTGCTGGCCTCTTGCATCATGGATCTACGTCATTTTCCACTGGACTCCCAGGAGTGCTCCCTCCAGTTTGGAAGTTGTAAGTCACACGATGCGCCTCACTGTTTGAATTGTTTGATGTAGTTTGATTATCGGTCGAGTAATAATTTTGTTACATCTAAAACTTTCCCAAACGTAACCACTGGACGTCAAGAGAGGATGATATCCTCTCTCATGTTGCGGACGTACAATACACACTTTCCAAAAAAGTTCAATCCGCCCAAAAATTGTCCCAATTTATGTAGAGAGTGGGTCAGTTGAATTTGTCCTTTGTTGCATTCAGACTTTACGCTGGAAGACGTTGAATTGACTAAATACTAGCTCTCTCGTAAGCTAGCACCCTCGGTGCACAGAAAAGTGGTCGTTAACTACGAGAGGTGGTCGCTTACGGAAAATATCAACAACAAAAGAAACTGAATCGATTAACTAATTATATGAAGTTATTGTCTTACCAGCTAAAACTGATCAGGCAAACAATGGCGAACAATAATTTCTCAAGTATCGTCGGTCTATTCATCATTCACACAAGGTTATCACAGGTTCCCGTAGTCTGAAGCGTGAGCCACTGAATGAAAAAGAACTGAACTTGTGTAATGGTTTTCTGACAATCCTCTTGGGTGGTCGTTAACCAGAAACAGAAAACAAAATAATATGTCAAATTTCTGGCCTAAAAAGTGGTCGCGATCGCTTAAGAAATTTGAGCAGGGCTCGCTTAAGAGAAATTTTTTGAAACAGTATTTGACTGAAAAACAAAAACGGTTATTTACAAAGTGGTCCCGGCTTACAGGAGGTAGTCTAATTTAAAATTTCAAAATAACCCCTAATTATTTATCCATCATACAGACGGACATGACACCGAGGACATCATTTTCAAGTGGGTTCCTGGTGCAACCGAAGTCATTATTGGAAACAAAGAAATGGCTCAGTTTATGTACAAAGGCTCCAAATTGACATCAGATGTAGAGGTGTTTGACACAGGTTAGAAATTAATGCTAGTAAAGTATATCTCCGTGCATTCATTACAACTGTTTGATTATTCGTTTAGACAATGATCCAGTTCATATATTCTTTAAAAATATATTCATTCATTAATTGATTTATTTTTAAATTATTGATCTGACCACTCAAACACATTAAGGCCTGGGACTCATGATCAGGAACTTAAAAGGAAATTTTGGTTGATCAGTTATATCTCGGGTTAACAAAGTGATTAGTTTCTAGTGAAACTGTTGTGCTGCGTCGGTGGGCAAGTGAAACACTGAGTTGATTATCAATTGGAATTTGATAAAGGTAAATTAACCGCCGTAGAGAATTTGGAGAAGCTGACGTTTCGAGCGTTAGCCCTTCGTTAGAGCAAAGCGGTTAACGCTTGAAAGGTCAGCTTCTCCAAATTCGCTTCGGAGGTTAATTTAGCTTTATCAAATTCCAGTTGATAATTCAACAAGTATATATAATAATGACTTTTTTATTAGTGTGTCTGGAGTAAAACATAGTCTAGGGTGGAACCCTCTACTCATTTACTTACTTACTTACGCCTAGTACCCCGCCTGGGGCATAGGCCGCCGACAAGTGTCCTCCAGACGTCTCTGTCCTGGGCTTTCCTCTCTAGCTGGCTCCAGGTCAGCCCCAATCTTCTGACGTCTGCTTCCAGGTCCCGACGCCATGAGTTTCTCGGCCGTCCCCTCCTCCTCTTACCCTGGGGGTTCCAGGTCAGGGCTTTCCTCGTGATGTTCGTTTGAGGCTTGCGGAGAGTATGACCTACCCATCTCCAACGCCTCTTCATGATCTGCGGGCATCTGATTGGTTCTCTGCCACTGGTCGTTGTTGCTGATGGCGTTTGGCCTATGTATGCTGATAATTTTTGTAGACATGTGTTAACGAAGGTCTGCACTTTCTTTGTGGTTGCCACGGTTGTCCTCCACGTTTCTGAACCATACAGTAGGACAGGTTTGACGTTACTATTAAAGATCCTGATCTTGGTCTGAAGTGTCAGTTCCTTTGAACTCCAGGTGTTCTTCAACTGCAGGAAAGCTGCTCTTGCTTTGCCGATCCTGGCTTTGACGTCAGCTTCCGTGCCCCCCTGATTGTCAACTGCACTGCCCAGATATGTGAAGGCATCCACCTCTTCCAGAGGTTCTTCTCCCAGCCTAACTGGTTCAACGTTCATTGTGTTAGCTTTGAGGATAGCCTGCGTAGCAAGCGTTCCTGTACGAACGAAGAGCTTTTTCCGCGATCGAAGAGCTTTTTCTGCATTTTGGCCGCGCGGAAATTGGGGCAAGAGCAAAAAAGTCGGAGGGGGGGGGGGGGGGGGGGGAGGGTTACTCTCCGTCTTTTTTGCTCTCGCCCCAATCTCGCCCCAATTTTCGCGCGGCCAAAATGCAAATAAAGCTCTTCGATCGCGGAAAAAGCTCTTCGTTCGTACAGGAACGCTTGCTACGCAGGCTACTTTGAGGACCTTGGACGTTCCCTTGTTGATGTTAAGGCCAATTTGGGCGGAAGAGGCTGCCACGTTATTGGTCTTCTCCTGTATTTGTCGATGTGTGTGAGATAGTCAAGCGTCAAGCTGTAACCAAGGTGTCCACTGGATTCCATTTCTTGCTTGTGCTGTAGATGATCTCATAATCCAGTCAATCACAAGCAGGAACAGAATTTGCGAAAGTAAACAAACTTGTCTGACTCCCGTTCTCATGTTGAAAGCTTCTGTGAGCTTCCCTCTATGAACGATTCTGCTGGTCAACCCCTCATATGAGTTACGGATGATGTTAACTAAATTTACTGGCACCTCATAGTGTCGGAGAAGCTTCCAAAGGGTAACCTGTCTACACTGTCGAATGCTTTTTCAAAATCGACAAAGTGCATGTAAAGAGGAGAGTTCCACTCACTCGACTCTTCTAATATGATCCGTAGTGTAGCAATATGGGCCACGCAGGATCTATCCTTGCGGAAACCTGCTTGCTCGTCTCTCAGTTGAGTGTCGACCTCATCTTTCATCCTGTTCAGAAGGACCCTGTTGAATACTTTCCCTGGGACAGCCAGTAGCGTAATCCCTCTGTAATTTGCGCAGTTGCTAAGGTCTCCTTTCTTTGGCAGCTTGATAAGGTATCCCTCTTTCCAGTCAAGTGGTATCTCTTCCTCTTCCTAGATCTTCTTGAAGAGGGGGTGTAGCATGTCCACGGTGGTCTCTATGTCTGCCTTTAATGCTTGGCAAGGGATACTGTCAGGTCCGGCTGCCTTGCAGTTCCTCAGGTGTCTGATTACCTTCCTTATCTCATCTTTAGTCGGCGTACCGCACTCTATGTCCAGGTCCTCTGCTGCTGGCAATATGGCTGGTGGGTTTGGTGGTATTGGTCTGTTCAGCAATTCCTCGAAGTGCTCTACCCATCTCTTCCTTTGCTGTTCCTCCCCCCTGATTTGTCTTCCTGCCTTATCTTTCACCGGTCTTTCTGGTTTGCTGTATTTCCCGGACAGCTTCTTGGTGGTGTCGTACATGATCTTCATGTTCCCTGCTCGTGCTGCTTGTTCAGCTTCTTCAGCTAATCCGTCTACGTATTTTATCTTGTCCGCTCTGATGCTCTTCTTGGCCCTTTTGTTAGAATTTGACTACTCCTCCTGTGCCTTGGACTTCTCGGCTCTTGTTCTGCTGAATTGACAGTGGCCCTTTTCTCCTTTCTCTCCTTGATCTTACTCAGCGTTTCTACAGAGATCCAATCCTTGTGATGATGTTTAATTCTTGGGGCCGAGTACCTCTTTACAAGCTGAAACAAAAGACTCCTTTACTCTGTTCCAGGTACTGTCTACAGTCTCTTCCCCTTCCATCAGTTCCTGGAGCACTTGATACTTGTTTCTAACTGTAACCCTGAACTCTTCTAACTTCTGTGCATCTTTCAGGCGTCCAGTGTCATACCTGTTGCGTTGGGGTGCTATTTCTGTCCAGTTCTTCTTTAGTTTCAGCTTGAGATGTGTAACGACTAGGTGGTGGTCTGATGCAACGTCTGCACCTCTTTCACTCTCACCTCCTGCAGAGATCTTCTGAATTTCTTGCTAATGCAAATGTTGTCTATCTGATTTTCTGTCGAGTGGTCTGGCGATATCCACGTCGCCTTGTGAATCCTTCTGTGGGGAAACACCGAGCCACCTACAACCAACCTGTTGAGAGCACACAGCAACAGGTCTGCCAGTCTCTCCCCATTTTCGTTCATTTCGCCAAGCCCATGCTGTCCTAGCACCTCCTCATATCCATTGCTATCACTTCCTATCTTGGCGTTAAAATCTCCCATCAGGATGGTGACGTCTCTTTCTGGGCAAGTATCAATCACGGACTGCAGTCTGTTGTAGAACTGGTCCTTGTCTTCATCTTCTCTGTTATTTGTCGGTGCGTAGCACTGGATTAAATTCATGTTGATTCTCTTCTCCTTGGTTCGGAAGGAGGCAGTGATTATTCTCGGCCCATGAGCTTCCCATCCGATGAGCGCCTTCTGTGCAGCTTTTGACAGCATCAGGGCCACTCCTTGGATATGCGGGCCATCTTCCTCCTCATGGCCTGAATACAGCAGCAACTCACCCGAGCTCAGTCTTTTCTGTCCGGATTGGGTCCATCGTGTCTCGCTAATTCCTAGCAGTGATAAGTTGTAGTTCCTCATCTCCACTGCTACTTGGGCAGTCTTGCCCGTTTCATACATGGTCCTTACGTTCCATGTTCCCACTTTGATAGCCTTGGTTGTGAGAAGGGTAGTCGGCCTTGTAGTCTCCAGAATCCTCCGGCTTTCACCACAAGACGTCATCTGTCTTCTTCGCGAAGAACCTTCTCTCCCAAGAGCTGAGACTACGTGAGTTATTCTTGTATGCGTTTCTGTAGCTGAGTGCGTTTTTACGGGATGGGGTTGCTGGCCCCATGCCCAACCCTCCTCCTTTCTCATCCGGGCTTAAGACCGGCAATGGCGGAGTTCCTCTACTCATTGAGGACAACTAACTCTACAAATCGGGAACACCGTCCTGTCACCTTGGGAACACCTATCTCGGGTTAGATTTGTTCTACCAAAATAAAATTAAACAAATTCGTAAATCGGCGAATTGGTGGTTAATCAGATTTTATCTGTATTGGTCAATAAATGAGCGTTTTTGATATAGCTTTATATTCTCTACCTTGCTATGTTTGGAATCATATGAGTATCATTGATTTCTTTTTAAGGAGTTATAAAAATCCAATGTCAAATTTAGTCTAAAAATTGACCTTTGACCCTGTAATTTTAGTTTAAATTTTTTTCTGTTATGTATAAAGGATACATCCACGTATTTAACAAAAAAAACCTCTCATATTTGCTATATATATTTTTAGGATCTTTCTCAACAATAACAGCCACGTTTTCATTTGAACGACGCGTCGGCTATTTCCTCATTCAAGTCTACTTCCCAGACATGTTTGTTGTGACACTAAGCTGGATTGTTTTCTGGATGGAGAAAGATGACATGGGAAACAGAATGGCTCTGGGAATCACCACAATCTTAACCATCATGTTTCTTCTTGGATCCCTCAACGGTAACATGCCTAAAGTCAGCTACCCAAAGGCTTTGGACTGGTATCTACTGGTGTCGTTCAGCTTTGTTTTTCTGTCTTTGGTGGAATGCATGATCGTGTTCATTTTTGCATCGAGCGCCAAAAAAGACGAAGAACAGTCAGCTGACAACCACAACGGAGGAGTTACAAATATGGGACCCAATGATGACCTTGAAATGGTTAACCGCGCAACTAAAGCTGACAAGACCGTTGTGGATGATGTGTCACTCCGTAGCAGCAGGAGCATAAAAAAGAAAAGGATGGAGAAGATAGCTGACAACATTGATAGAGCATCACAGGTCTTGTTTCCTTTAACCTTTATAGTCTATAACATTTTTTACTGGACTTACAATTAACTTGCCGAGTAAAGGAAACCTCCACTGTTGGAAAACATTACCGTTAAATTGTTGGGGATGCTAGCTGTCTACATTGAAATTTGTTGAAATAAACTGAACAACTATTGGTGTACGGACAAATTGGATACAAATGCATCAGCTATTTTGGAGTTTAAATTTGCACGCGCGGCCATTCTGGTAGTCTAAAGTGTCAGCCGTATCCTTGGTCTTCGAAATCGTCTGTCGTGTTCTCTAATCCACCGTAGGAAAAAAGATGGCGGCAGTACATTTTACCACAATACCTTGCGAACCTAACACAACCAATATGCACATAGAAAGAAATATTTTTGTGAAATTCATCCCTGTACTAACAACATTATGTATGCTAGGTTTGAAGTCTTTAGAACTTTTCTGTGCGATTTTATGATCATTTTTAGGGTTTTTGTGCGCTAAGAATTATGGGTAAATGTAGCAGTCGACATATTTTTTCCTACTGTGGATTGCCTCGGTTGTTTTATAACAGTATAACAAAAGCTATTTTTGTGTAACAAAATTGGCCACCAGGTAACGTCATAAAATCCAATTTCAAATTCTAAATGGCAGAGTTTTGAGCTACATTTTTTGTAAATAATGAAATAGTTTTAATTTGTTTTTAACAAATTATCTGTTTACACTATTAAATGGCAATTTATTCCAATGGTGGAGATTTATCTTAATTTTTAGAGCTAAATCTGACCTAGCCTGCGTCGTAGGCTAAATCTGACCAGCGGTTGTCAAAAAAAGAACGGATAGCTTTATCCAGTTGACAATTGTTATCCAAGTACCGTATTTCCTAGAGTAATTTGAAATAATCGCCGCCCACGAATAATCGCCCTCTACATTGATATATTTGACTCTTCCCTTTATTCCTTTGAGCTCTCACTGCTGGAAACACAAGTCCATTTTCTAGGATTCTCTTTCCGATAGCCTCTGCAAAGTGCACGACTTCCAGCGAACAATACGTGAAATAATCGCCCCCTCGATTAATCGCGCCCCTTCGAATGTTCGCCCCCTTTTAGAACGAAAAAAGAAATAATCGCACGCGACTATTATACGAGGAAATACGGTAGATCTGTAGTGTACAACAGTCGAATCCCGCTAACTCGAACTCGGTTAACTCGAACTCCCCCTGTCTCGAACTCAAACCCATTCCCATTGCCCTTGTTTTTCAGTCATTTACTATCGGCTAACTTGAACCTTCGCTATCTCAAACTATTTTTTGTTTCCCTTGGGAGTTCGAGTTAGCAGGGTTCTACTATACATAAGGCCCAGTTTTCTTTAACCACTGGAATTTTTCTATGTATTTTGACTCCCGGTAGTTTAGAGAACCAGCGGTTTTCATTTATATCAATATCATGCGATGCCAATTCCAAAGAATGAATTATCCACAGAAACTGAAACGTTGGAAAATGTTTGCTGATTATTATTTTTGGCTGAAACTTCCCTTAATTCAGCTAGAACTCAACTATCTCATCATATAAATTGAGAGCGAATAACAGTTGTCTAGTTATAACTCTAAATCCTCCTCAGAAACTTGGAAAAAACTAGAAGAAACCGCAATTTTGTAGACGATCTCCAGCCACTGCACACTAATAATGGCTGATAGTATACTAGTAGCCCAGCCAATCAGATTGTCTCATTTTCATTAGTATACAAGTATATTTTTACTATAATACTATCTTTTTAAAACAAACAATAGCATGAGTTGTCCAAGATATCACTCGCTGAAGTGGTTTGTGATATTTTACGAGGACTCTGGGAAAGAGATTGGCTATTACCTATAAAAGTTGTGCGCAGTTAGGATGCGCAGTGCACAATGTCATTTAAGATGTGTAGCCAGTGTGTGTGTGTGTATGTCTGTGTGTACTTTTTTAATCTCCCCGGCCTAGTAATTTAATTTAGTATATGTAATCTGGCTCCCTGGCATTTTTAGCTTTATAGTTATTTCAGGGAACCAGTACCCATAAATATTTCAATTTGTTTTTTTCTTTAAATTATTTTATGTAATTAATCGGTAAATAAAGTTGTTGTTGTTGTTGTTGTTGTTGTAACACTTTATTAACTTATAACAAATAGAACGGTTGTTAACAGTTTAAGCTTTTTCTTGGTCTGCATGATTTTTATCACCAAGCGTTCTGTCGTGGTTTTCTTGCCGGGTAACTTGTCGATAGCCTTGATCATTTTAGCGTCCGCCTTCCACTTGTCTTGAATCGAATTGGCGTGACTGTAATCGATGTCATGTTGTTTGACAATGCGAGCCAATCTGTTGATGCCGGGAGCACCCTGTTTTAACCGCCTCTCTAACTTGGTACCAGGTCCCTTGGCGGCTTTAGTCAATTCGTGTGAGATGGGGTTGGTTTTGGCAATGACGAGAGTGGCTGGCCTACTAAGATAAGCAGCTAATTTATGTTTGGTAGCTGCTAATCTGGCGGCTTTGGTGAGTAAGGCATTGTCGGGAAATTCACCCTTGTAAAATTGCACCAATCGATTCATGTCGTTTTGAGGAATCATGTAGACTTCTTCCATCGTTTCTAACTCGGGTGAGGAGGGTGCGGTACTTGTCTTGGATGTAGGTCTACTCGGTGTGTACGCGCCAAGTTGGGACTGAGAGTCTAATCGCTTAGGACAAGTTGTTTGATGTCGGAGCCAATTGTCCTGACGATTGAAGGCTTTGCCACAGTGGCAGGGGTACTGGGTATTTTCATGTACAGTTGTCCTATGACGCTTTAAATCATTCTTACGGAAAAGGCTTGTAAACACACGGGGCAAGGTAGAGGCTTCATGGTAGTGACTAATAACCAAAACGGTTTCCAAATGATAACAACTTTTTGGCTTATACACCTTTTATACCACGGCGTAGGCATACTGAGGCGTAGGTGTACTGAGGCGTAGGCGTACTGAAGCGGGGACGTACTGAGGCGTAGGCGTAGGCATACTGAGGCGTAGGCATACTGAGGCGTAGGCATACTGAGGCGTAGGCATAGTGAGGCTTAGGCGTAGTGAAGCCGCCGCCGCCCTCCTGCAGCCCGCCACAAGCTTGTAATTCATTTACCATTCAAAAACCTCAGAACCCTCAACACTTTAATGTGTTTGTATTTAAAAACAACCACTTTTGCAATTTCAAACGTTGCTCTGGTTTGATAATGTGTTTTACAACCCCTTCCGTTAGCTTTTTCTTGTCCGGTAACTTGTCAATGGCCTTGACCATCTTTTTATCCGCTTTCCATCTGTCTTCCTTGGTTTTGGCTCTTGCATAATCAGAATCCCCGCGCCTGAGACGTTTTTTTTAGCTTGGTGAAAGGGGTTTCGCAGCAACATCCCGTGGAGAGGGCAGATCGTCGTTAAGTACAGTGTCCTCTTTGGTGCCTGCCTCTTGAGTTTCTTCATCCAGCGATGATAACGATAGCAGATCATCCTCCATGAGCCTCCGTTTAGTGCTTGGTAGGCTCTTGACTTTGGGTGGCTTCACATTATTAGCCTTGAACATAGCTTTCAGCTTCTCGGTCGATTTACATCCTTTGACCTCATGTCGCTTCCGTCTGCACGCATAAGTGTAACACTTTCCACACTTTCGATATTCGTGTTCTTTTGACCTTGTGGGTGTCGCTGTTTTCTTTTCTTCCTGACTGACCCGCCCTTTGTTTGCGGGGCGATATCCGTTGACGCGGACAATAGTCATCTGATTACATTTCTTTTGACTGTATGTAGTTATTGGGAAGATGAAGCCACCTGCAGTTAGCGCATTCATTAAATATACACACAAAATGCAAATATGTTCAGAAAATATGGCTTTGAATACATTTATTATGAAACGCTTTATTCATCAATTCTTTGAGTCTGGACGAGTACGTATAATTGCAGACGAGATCACGAGAAATCTTCCAAGACTACTTTGGTGAGTTCTAGTATCGTGCCGACCCCAGTTTAATAGTAAGGATGCTAGTCCTATATAAGGCGGCTAAATGAATGGTTTCGAGCTCAAGAATCAATGCAAGAATGTACTAGCAGAATGTTTGATCACCGATGCAAGAACGTTTTCAAGATCACCGAAACGCATAGAGCACGCAGGTCAAAATGTGCTGGGACAAATTTAAACTTTCACTACTATAATATATAGTGGTCTTTCTACGCATGAGTCAACAGTAACCATAGATTTGTTCCAGGAGGTTTGTTTGACTATTCATTTGATGACTAAATATGAGCTAATATGTATATCGATAGAAGGACGGGTGATTGTTAATATGGCGTGATGCGCTGTCTCTAATCGGACGTTTCCCGGGGGGTGCTCTCCTATATAAACCGATATAGGTATGTGACACCCCAAAGGGTATGGTTTTTGAGCCGTCTTGGTCTGAAAGCGGGTAAAGATTTCGAACATTTTGGTCTCAACTTGGGTACATGTCTGAAATAGGGCATAGATGTTTGCCATTTTGGTTTGAAAAGGGGAAAATTTTAAGGATCTGAGTAGGGAATATCGCATTTTGTCTGAAAACGGTTAAGGGTTTAAAGAAGCGGGCGACACACCCCACTCAAATTTCTAGGAGTGTACTCCCCCGGGAGTAGTTTACATTATTATTCTATGCCGCTCGTCTTTTCAGACGATGCCTGCGCGGGCGATATATACCTTATTACAACTTATTGCCTGATCCGTGGAAATTGACACTTTTGAACACGGCTGTTAAAGTCGGTGTGCATGTCAAACACTTAGCACTAATTATACCGCCGACATACTTTTCTATTGTTATGATTATCGGTGATAAAATATTTCCAATCTAAACTGTGTAATCATCTGTGTTCTATTGCTTTAATTAGAAACGTGCTGAACCTGAAAACAAAGAACGTAAGTTGACTCGTTTAATGGGCTCTGACGAGGTCCTGAAAATGGGCTCTGACGAGGTCCTGAAAATGGGCTCTGACGAGGTCCTTTAATGAAACGCACGAATTGGAATTTGAAGTTTCTCTCTCTCCTTTTGTTTTTACACTCCCGAGGTGTTTGGTATAAATTTAAAATGAGAAGGCTACATCTACAGCAGAGTCAATTTTGCCACAAAGCGAAGTTAAATTTATCCAACACTAATCGAAATGTGAAACTATTTAGTTACGAAATAGCATTTTATATTTTATTAATAATTGATTTTAGCTCCATGGTATGCTGAATAACAGCACTGAACTCTGACTCTGTAGAATACGAGTTTTAATTGGTTAGTATTTTTGACGCAATTGGAAACTAAAAATACCAACAATTTCTGTGTCGTGGATTTACTTTCACAGTGGCGGCTGTAAACGGAAAAGCTACTATTGAGTTAAGTTTGTCTATAACAAATTACTTTCTACTGCAAATTCATATTGGGCGGAGTGATTCATCCTTGTTTCCTTGAACAGTATACCGGATCTTTTCATTTAAAAATAACAGATCATTCGTTTCGGAAATACAGTCCGATGACCACGAACAAAAACCTACAGCATATAGTCAATACCGTATTCTACTCTAAAAATAGAGTTTTCGATTTAGTAAGGATAAGTCGTTTGCCTGTCTAAAAATTATACTTGATGCAAAGCCTTTTAATTGCAAATGACTCGTCGGTATACCGTCCCACGCACATGTTAATTGTCATGCAGTTCCTATTCTCATTTTCAAATGAAAGAGTTTACATCAGGCTTCGTTTAACAGACTAAAAGGTAACTATTCGCTTATGAAGTCAAGTCCTTAAAATTTTACTGACGATTGTTAGATTCTCAAGTTTGAGACTTTCTGTATTTGGAGCTACAATCAGATGCAAAATAATATTGTTAAGGCAGTACGTATACATTCCTCTGACCATTAGTTAGTCGGGACAACAGCAGACCAACAAAATTTTTTTTTAAAAAGCACAACGTTTTTCAGTTTAAAATACATATTTCAACATATATTACTGACAAATGTCATCTTCAGTTACAAAGTGTAAGTTACAGTTTTAAATAATGCGAAGGAGCAATAAGTAAGTAATTAAAGTATTTTTAGAAAGACATCGACACTTTTTAATTTAGAAAACATGTTTTGGATGTACAACACCATTGTCAGTTACAAAATAAATCAAACGCACACAATATATAAGCTTATGAAGTGTAGAAAAAAATGTGAATACTGATACTATGTAATAAAAGCGTGAAAACGGACGATGGGTGTTGTACATCGGAAAACATGTTTTCTAAATTAAAAAGTGTCGTTGTCTTTCTAAAAATAGTTAAATATCTTATTCAATATATCTACTATAGGTGTTAATGAATACATGGAAATGCGAATAGCTGCATATATTCTACATATATTCTAAATTTACAGAACAATATATTAGAGCTATCCCACCTCCAATGAAATGTTCACTCCTAATATAACTGAAGTTTAACATTGGCACGAAACCAAACATTGATACGGGGTTGGTGATCATAAGCCACATTTTTTCGAGAGCTTCGAAATTGTGCGAAACCACGCAAGTGTCTCGGGTCTTTATCTACATGTGATTTTGAGCTATTATTATGACGGACAGCTATTATTATAAACTTAATCTAGATCTTAACATCATTGTTAGTCTGCGTAGCAGGTAATAAAAATAATAAAATAATACAGAGCACGACATCGCTGTCATGTCACTAAACATAACGGAATCCCAATTGCTTACTATTTCAGCACTATACAGAGCGGCTCGATCACGCGTACGTATACGCTATTTTGTTAACGTCTTGTGACTAGACTACTCGGGAAAATAAAACTTTTCTATATACTTTTTTGTCAATATATACACAAAATCACACTTTGGCCAATTTATTTTTAAAGGTATGTTAGTTTTAATAGATTTAAGGTATCTCTGTGCTCCTTATAAACTTTTGAAGGGCAAAATAGAAACATAATTTGTCGCTAAGAGACCGGAATCACCCCACTGCATCACAAAACAGAAGAAGCTTCACCTACCTGCAATACGCTTAGGCCAATCCCACAACTTCAGCTTAAACAACAAATCCCCTATCTACCACCAATAGGTTTCCATGGATACCTGTGACCAAGAGATTCTTAATAATTGTGACCGAGATTGTGGCCCTTCTTGTTTTTTTTTAAGGAAAAGATGATGCATCCAGCCAGCTCAGTGCAGAGTCTTTTATTCAAGGCGATATGTTTGATCACTCTTCTGTTAGGATTGTAAGTATTTATAATGGTTTTGATAATTTTTGCAATTTTTATTTATTTTTGGTACAAATAAATAATTGTTGTTTTAATTTGTTATTTACTCAGATTTGTGTCTTGTCTAGGCGTTCACACGTTTAAAATAATAATTAATAATAATAATAATTTTAGTCGGTTGTAATTATATGCGACGTTTTAGCATATAATTTATATTACATTTCCGAGCTGTTTTACTATAAATAGACCATTTGAACCTGTTTCAAAACGAGTACTAGTGCTCAACCATTCATATGGAACTGAGTTTCATTTGCAAGACAATGAACGTGCGAGTAAAATACATTTCCATATGAAGATTGTACACCAGGACTCCTTTTGAAACAGAGGCAACTGACAACTCCGAAATGGCCTATTGCTTTTTGCAGAACTGATGGTAATGTGATTAAAACGTTTTTCTACAACTACGACAAAGCCATCAGACCTGAATTTGGTAAGTAGTCTGATTATAATGCCACATGATCGACCTACCCTGGGACCAGAGAGTTTTTTTTTCTCGCGCCCGCATTTGACCGGAACAGGGGCTGACTCATATCCGACACAGATTGAAATGTTTTGTTTCATTAAAACTCTCAAAGTGTTCATAACTTAGATATATATATAAAAATGGCAGATAGAGGCAAATAACTATACTGGCAACAATTTATTTGTTTTATTAAACTGAACTACCTCAAAGTGTTAGCTAAGATCGACATACTAACATTATTGGTCGATTTTCCTAGTTACAACATAGATTTTGATGAAGTTAACCTTTTCTTCAGAAAACAATAAACCCACGGTCGTTAACTGCAGCTTGTATGTGGAATCTTTGGAAACATCGAAGAAGCTAATATGGTATGTACTGACATGTACTGTACTGTACTGTACTGTACTGTACTGTACTGTGCTATGCTGTGCTGTGCTGTACTGTACTGTACTGTGCTGTGCTGTGCTGTGCTGTACTGTACTGTACTGTACTGTACTGTACTGTACTGTACTGTACTGTACTGTACTGTACTGTACTGTACTGTACTGTACTGTACTGTACTGTACTGTACTGTACTGTACTGTACTGTACTGTACTGTACTGTACTGTACTGTACTGTACTGTACTGTCATTTAATAGTGTGACCATTCAAATGAAAGCTTTTGATCAGTACTTTCAAGAGATGCTGTTTGTTTTTGATAATTTTGCAAAACGAAATTCAATATGTTTCTGTCAGTTTTGAGCTTAGCACTATTGGGAGTGAAAGGGTTAAAGTAATTTCTTGAAAATATTTTCCGTCCAAACGTCTTGTAGTCATTTACCTAAATTCAAACTAAAAAGGAATATGACACGTGGCATCATTAAGCACCCCATCCCACAGAAATAAATCAATTTGCCGTCAGTAACTCCGCTGGCTACATTCAACCAGGTGTATAAATGATTGCAAATAATTCCATAATGTACTGATAGCGCATCCATCTACGTCACGTTTTGTTCATCTTGAAATATTTAGCCTAAATGTTTCAAGTATGTCCTTTGCAATTCGTCTTAATCTTCTCCATCCTTAACCATCCTTGTTCCTGTTTGGTTTATTATTACATCTTTGGTGTTTTTCTATCTTAGAAAACCGTATTATTTTGAGGTTTCCTTTAATTTTAAGATCATTTTGTACCTCGATTGTAAAAGCTTAATATAATACATTATCGTAACATAGTTCCTTCAAAGCCTAAAAGGATATAGTCGCCTCGAGAAACGATTTGTATTTTGATCCACAGGAGTACAAAGTGTTCACCTATTTCCGTCAGTACTGGAAAGATTCTCGACTCGCCGGAAAGCTGAACCGCACTCTTACCATAAAAGGAAGTGATATTGGGAACATTTGGGTCCCAGATCCCTACTGTTATAACGCGCGTGAATCGAACATGATGATGCCAGACGAAGAAACCCATACCAACCTAAAAGTTACACCCAGTGGAGATATAATATACAGCAGAGGGTGAGTTTAAATCTCTTGCATGAAACCATTTCTTAGGGGCGCCAATCGTGCTCTTTTACGGTGTTTCGTTGCAGCTAGTGTTTCTAAAAAAATAAAAGTTAAAAAGTAGTAACTTGAATAAGAAGAAAAAATCGTGGACAAAGATCCTGTTAGTTGCACGAAATGGACAACTTTTCCTTCAACTGATCTTCCAGGAAGGCAACGGGCGCCTCGTGTTGTTCTACAGACCTCTACAATACTGTGTAAAAGTAATGCAAACGAATTTCGACGACTTTCGTGCTTTCTTCTCGCAACATTTCGACGAAATTTCGGAAAACTAGCGGAAGTTCGTGGATACCAAATTTCGCGGAATCAGTCAAAATATCATGCAAAATTTCGAACCAGTGAAAATTCGAAATTCGAAATGAGAAAAACCCAAGTGGTAGTACAAAGAAAACAAAGGATTGCTTAGTATAAAAATAAATAAATAAATAAATAAATAAATGAATAAATAAACAACTTTATTTATCAAGGTTAACACACAACAGCGTAGCTGACAAACCACCCTTCTAAAAAACCGTGTTTATAACGATAATGTTTGCATCATGACGTCGTTTATTGCAGAGTAACTTTGCTGGCCTCTTGTATCATGGATCTACGGCATTTTCCACTGGACTCCCAGGAGTGCTCCCTCCAGTTTGGAAGTTGTAAGTCACACGATGCGCCTCACTGTTTGAATTGTTTGATGTATTTTGATTATCGGTCGAGTAATAATTTTGTTACATCTAAAGCTTTCCCAAACGTAACTACTGGACGTCAATGTACAATACACACTTTCCAAAAAAGTTCAATCAGCTCAAAAATTGTCGCAATGTATGTAGAGTGGGTCATCTGAATTTGTCCTTTGTTGCATTCAGACTTTACGCTGGAAGACATTAAATTGGCTAAATACAATCAACTCTCTCGTAAGCTACCACCCTCGATGCACAAAAACGTGGTCGCTAACTACGACAGGTGGTCGCTTACGGAAACTATCAACAAAATAAGCCTAAAACTGAATCAATTAACTAATTATATAAAGTTATTGCCTTATCAGCTAAAACTGATCAGGAAAACAATGGCGAACAATAATTTATCAAGTATCGTCGGTCTATTCATAATTCACACAAGGTTATCATAGGTTCCCGTAGTCTGAAGCGTGAGCCACTGAATGAAAAAGAACTGAACTTGTGTAATGGTTTTCTAACAATCCTCTTGGGTGGTCGCTAACCAGAAACAGAAAACAAAATAATATGTCAAATTTCTGGCCTAAAAAATGGTCGCGATCGCTTAAGAAATTTGAGAAGTGGTCGCTTACGAGAAAGTTTTTTAAACAGTATTCAGTGACTGAAAAACAAAAACGGTTATTTACAAAGTGGTTCCGGCTTACAGGAGGTAGTCTAATTTAAAATTTCAAAATAACCCCTAAATATTTATCCATCATACAGACGGACATGACACTGAGGACATCATCTTCAAGTGGGTTCCTGGTGCAACTGAAGTCAAGATTGGAAACAAAGAAATGGCTCAGTTTATGTACAAAGGCTCCAAATTGACATCAGATGTAGAGGTGTTTGACACAGGTTAGGAATTAATTATAGTAAAGCATATATCCGTGCATTCATTACAACTGTTTGTTCATTCGTTTAGACAATGATCCAGTTCATATATTCTTTAAAAATAAATTAATGCATTAATTGATTTATTTTTAAATTATTGATCCAGACCACTCAAACACATTAAGACCTGGGTCTGGAACTTAAAAGGAAATTTTGGTCGATCAGTTATATCTCGGGTTAACAAAGTGATTAGTTTCTAGTGAAACTGTTGTGCTGCGTCGGTGGGCAAGTGAAAAACTTACAATAGTTGATTATTAAGTGGAATTTGACAAATTAACCGCCGTAGAGAATTTGGAGAAGCTGACGTTTCGAGCGTTAGCCCTTCGTTGGAGCAAAGCGGTTAACGGTTGAAAGGTCAGCTTCTCCAAATTCGCTTCGGCGGTTAATTTAACTTTATCAAATTCCAGTTGATAATCCAACAAGTATATATAATAATGACTTTTTTTATTAGTGTGTCTGGAGTAAGACATAGCCGAGGGTGGAACCCTCTACTCATTGGGGACAACTAACTCTACTAATCGAAAACACCGTCCTGTCACCTTGGGGACACCTATCTCGGGTTAGATTTGTTCTACCAAAATAAAAAAATAGGTCCGCAATGCGTACTTGATTTTTATGCGTTTGGTGCCAATGAAGACAAGTTATGCTGTTTGCAGTAAAAATCCGGTGGGAATGCAATTTTTCCTTAAGGCATGGGTTTTCCAAATAGATCCTAATAATGGGGTTGGTTACTGGAAGCTGTTTACCATTTGAACAAAAAAATGAAAAAAAAAAAAAAATAATCAATTCAGCCATAGGGCCATTTTGGATAATAAATGGATGCTGTAAAATTATTAAATGATTATATTGGAGAATGAATGCTCACTCAGTTAAAATAATATTCAAGCCTATTGTATACTGTACAAACAATAGGTTAAGCTGCACTCTGGCTAAACTGACCCACGCTGCCAGGGCGTATCCTGTTTTCTGTAGCATGGAGCCGACTAGGAGTATTGCTACTCCTCCTGGATGGGATATTAGTCCATAGCAGATCCCCCCCCCCCCCCCCCTCCCAACAAGAACACAACACACGGGCGGATTCACAAATTTAAGAAAGAGGGGGCCGTATAGAAATTTCTGATATTATTGTAATCACACAATTATTAAGAGACCTAACCTGAAATAACTTGCCAAAACCTTACATCTGAATTCTTGCCTCTTAGTTAAACATTATGAAAGGAATCATAGTTGGCAAAAAATTTGCACTCCAGATGTAAGGTTTTGGCAAGTTTAATATTTCAGGTTAGGTCTCTTAATAATTGTGTGATTACACTTGTTTTCGCCGGGTTCTGAATTAGAACCCGGCGAAAACAAGTGATGTCAGGCGCGGATCCTGGAACTGAAAATAGAGTCTGAGCGCCGAATCTATGGAAGTCCGGAGGCAAACGTTTTTAGATTTTCACCCTATAAAATAATATTTCTTCGATTTTGAGTCATTTGGAAAATTTGACCGATTTCCGTGTAAGTCCGTCTGGAGGCAAAGTTTTAGGTGCATCCTTTAATATGTACAGGTGAAATATTTCGCCGTTAATTGTTTTAGGTGCATCTTTATGTACAGATGAAATATTTCGCCGTTAATTAACGGAGACGTTTTGCGTCTGTATTATTATATATACAGATTCACTTATTTGCTGATTTTAATTCCTCTCTGTAGAGTGAGGTCAATACAAAATTCACATTTATCAAATCACCGGCGCCTGGATGTAAACATCGAAGTGCCGCTTCCGGGTTTTCTCAATTTCAAGTCAGGACTCAAAAGTTCAACAAGAGAGAAAAAATCCTCCGGGCCCCTGGGTAAACTACCAAGAAACTATGTACAGTGAAAGAAATGCAATTTTTAAATAGAGATCTATAAATTCAAGAAAAGCGCAAGAAATCAGAATGAAAACAAATAAACTTATAAAACTTATAAAACAAGTTGTTTACACAGCACTCCAACATGTCTCGAACTCTGCGACATAAACATTGGTTTTTAACTGAACTCGTTCTTTATCGATCGAAGGCCGGTTTGTTTTGCTTTCCTAGCAATAAAAAGTCCAGTAAGTCGTCCTGTTGTCGTTCTGACAGGCAATTTTGACAGGGTTTATTTTCATTTGGAGTGGGATGTATGTAACGAATATTTCGCTGAGATTGATGACGATAAAATAGAACAAATTAAATTTACGCTAAAATATAAGTTCTTGTGCTTTGAGCCAAAAGCTTGTACGTTTTAAACTATAAAAGCCCAAAAAGTGTCCTGCTACTAAAGAACTGAAAGATACACGACAATGTTTACCCTGCCAGCAGAGTAGCTTCGATCATCATAATCGAAAAGTCGGGTAATAAACATAACAATAGAAATCTAATTACCTTGGTCCTTGGCGCCATTCAATGACGATTTCACGAAACAATAGCCCTTTTCACGGTTAACCTGAAATATTTGCATAACAATACAGCTAAACATAGAAGCGAGGCAATTTCGGGCACAAGCTGTAAAACATCGTGATTTTCTTGAGCTCCTTAAACTATGTTAACATAGAAATAGTTTTAAAACGGAGAAGAACTAAATATGCAACTATTTTAGTTAAAGTTTGCCGTAAAGATCGTAATCCGATGTCCCTGTTGCTTATGCGAGTCTACTCTTTATTAATAGAGAAAAGTCGTTTTACAATTTTTTTCTAAAACAACGTAAACTAAAATAATTGTAGTTCTTCTACATTTTAAAACTGTTTTTATACTAAAAGAGTTGAAGGAGTTCAAGAAAAAACACGATGTTTTGCAGCTTGTGCCCGAAATTGCCTCGCTTCTATGTTCAAGTGTATTGTTATGCAAATATCGCAAGTTAACCGTGAAAAGGGCTATTCAAAGCCAAAGGTCACAGCAAAAATTGGTCAATGCAGGTATAGCGAAGTTGACTTGGATATTCGCTATTGATCGATCGCGGACTCTGGCATACAGTCCCACACTGGCCACTTTTCAGCTGGCGTTCAGTTCATTCACAGAAAAACGTTTCCACGAATTATCTATTGTCTGAACTTCTCTTCTCTTCTTAAAACCTCAGAGTTGGCAGCGTTGAAATTTTCCCTTCTTTGGGAAGTCCACTGCATCATGGCCGTTATGACTGTTGGTTGTTCGGCCTAAGATTGATTACGATACGAAATAACACTCGTGATGATGTGTCACTTCGGGAAATCCCAGGGGAACACCGAAGTTTGACTAACGCCCGAAGTGTTAACATTTTACGGTTCTCTATCATTGTTTTTAATGCGCATGCGCATAAAAAACAATTAAACAAATTCGTAAATCGGCGAATTGGTGGTTAATCAGATTTTATCTGTATTTGGTCAATAAATGAGCGTTTTTGATAGAGCTTTATATTCTCTACCTTGCTATGTTTGGAATCATATGAGTGTCATTGATTTCGTTTTAAGGAGTTATAAAAATCAAATGTCAAATTTAGTCTAAAAATTGACCTTTGACCCTGTAATTTTAGATTAAATATTTTCTGTTTCGTATTAAGGATATATCCACGTTATTTAATAACACAAACCTCTCATATTTGCTATATATATTTTTAGGATCTTTCTCAACAATAACAGTCACGTTTTCATTTGAACGACGCGTCGGCTATTTCCTCATTCAAGTCTACTTCCCAGACATGTTTGTTGTGGCACTGAGCTGGATTGTTTTCTGGATGGAGAAAGATGACATGGGAAACAGAATGGCTCTGGGAATCACCACAATCTTAACCATCATGTTTCTTCTTGGATCTCTCAACGGTAATTTGCCTAAAGTCAGCTACCCAAAAGCGTTGGACTGGTATCTACTGGTATCATTCAGCTTTGTTTTTCTGTCTTTGGTGGAATGCATGATCGTGTTCATTTTTGCATCGAGCGCCAAAAAAGACGAAGAACAGTCAGCTGAAAATGATGACCTTGAAATGGTTTACGGCGCAAATAAAGCTGACAAGACCGTTGTGGATGATGTGTCACTCCGTAGCAGCAGGAGCATAACAAAGAAAAGGATGGAGAAGATAGCTGACAACATTGATAGAGCATCACAAGTCTTGTTTCCTTTGACCTTTATAATCTTTAACATTTTTTACTGGACTTATAATTAACTTGCCGAGTAAAGGGAGCCTACGCTGTTGGAAAAAATTACCGTTAAATTGCTGGGGATGCTAGCTGTCTACATTGACATTTTTTGTGTACGGACAAATTGGATACAAATGCATCAGCTATCTAAATTTCGCACGCATGGCCATTCTGGTAGTCTAAAGTGTCAGCCGTATCCTTGGTCTTCGAAATCGTCTCTCGTGTTCTCCAATCCACCGTAGGAAAAATTATGGCGGCGGTACATTTTACCACAATACCTTGCGAACCTGACACAGCCATTAGGCACATATAAAGAAATATTTTATGAGAAATTCGTCCCTGTACTAAGAACATTGTGTATGCTAGGTTTGAAGTTTTTAGAACTTTTCAGTGCGTTTTTATGAGCATATTTAGGGTTTTTGTGCGCTAAGAATTATGGGTAAATGTACCAGTCGCCATCTTTTTTCCTACGGTGGATTGCCTCGGTTGTTTTATGACAGTATAACAAAATTGTGTAACAAAATTGGCCACCAGGTAACGTCATAAAATCCAAAATGGTGACGCGTGGGTGATTTCAAATTCTAAATGGCAGAGTTTTGTGCCACATTTTTCGTAAATAATGAAATAGTTTTAATTTGTTTTTTAACAAATTATCTGTTTACATTTTTATTCCAACAGTGGAGATTTATCTTAATTTTTAGAGCTAAATCTAGCCTGCGTCGCAGGCTAAATCTGACACTGGTTGTCAGACAATGAGCGGATAGCTTTATCCAGTTGACAATTGTTATAGAGTACTAAAGTCATGACGTCACAAAAATTAAATTTGTGAAATTATGAAATTTGATCAGCTATTCAGAGGAGGCATGCCAATAAACGTCAACTTGCCAAAAATTAGCTCTCCATTGCAATTTGCGGCCGAGATATGGGCACTTTAGGTTTTAATTTCTCCATTCAAACCCTTCTAATTTTGCGTCTGTTCCTTCAGTTTAGAACAGGCGCAAAATTAAAGAGGTTTGTATGGGACGGTACCAATCTTTGAACCTCTATATCTCGGCCGCAAATTGAAATGGAGAGCTAATTTTTGGCATGCGAGTGGACGCTTTTTGGCATGCTTCCTCTGAATGGCTGATCAAATTTCATAATTTCGCAAATTTGAAAATTTGTGACGTCACACTTTACCACTCTATTCAAGTACCGTATTTCCTCGAGTAATTTGAAATAATCGCCGCCCACGAATAATCGCCCTCTGCATTGATATATTTGACTCTTCCCTTTATTCCTTTGAGCTGTCACTGCTGGAACCACAAGTCCATTTTTTAGGGTTCTCTTTCCGATAGCCTCTGCAAAGTGCACGACTTCCAGCGAACAATACTTGAAATAATCGCCCCTCGATTAATCGCGCCCCTTCACAATGTTCGCCCCCTTTTGGAACGAAAAAAGAAATAATCGCACACGGTTATTAGACGAGGAAATACGGTAGAACTGTAGTGTACAACAGTCGATCCCCGCTAACTCGAACTCGGTTAACTCGAACTCCCCCTGTCTCGAACTCAAACCCATTCCCCTTGCCCTTGTTTTCAGTCATTTTACTATCGGCTAACTCGAACCCCCGCTATCTCAAACTATTTGTTGTTTCCCTTGGGAGTTCGGGTTATCGGGGTTCTACTATATATAAGGCGCTGTTTCTTTAACCTTGGAATTTTCAATGTATTTCGACTCCGGCAGTCTAGGTTTTCATTTATATCAATATAATGCGATGCCAACTCCAAGAGAAGGAATTCTCCACAGAAATCCAAACGTTGGCAACTTTTTGCTGATTATTTTTTTTGGCTGAAACTTCCCTTAATTCAGCTAGAACTCAACTATCTCATCATATAAATTGAGAGCGAATAACAATTGTCTAGTTATAACTCTAAATTCTCCTCAGAAACTTTGGAAAAACTAGAAGAAACTGCAATTTTGTAGACGATCTCCAGCCACTGCACACTAATAATTAACAATTAGATTATTCGCTCTCAATTTCTATGATGTGATAGTTGATTCGGCCTACGGCTTCATCAACTATCACATCATAGAAATCTCGAGCTCATAATCTAATTGTTTTAGTAAAAATTATAACAATGTCTTGTAATAACTCTAAATCTTCTTCCGAAACTTAGGAGAAACGAGAAGAAACGTAATTTTGTAGACGACCTCTGGCCACTGCACACTAATGGGTGACGAGTAGCTCACCCAATCAGATTGTCTCATTTGCATTAGTATACTAGTAGATTTTTACTAAATCCACTAGTATACTAGTATCCCAGCCAATCAGATTGTCTCATTTTCATTAGTATACAAGTATATTTTTACTATAATACTATATTTTTAAAACAAATAATAGCATGAGTTGTCCAAGATATCACTCGCTGAAGTGGCTTGTGATATTTTACGAGGACTCTGGGAAAGAGATTGGCTATTATCTATAAAAGTTAAGCGCAGTTAGGATGCGCAGTGCACAATGTCATTTAAGGATGTGTAGCCAGTGTGTGTGTGCGTGTGTGCACCAAAATGGTGTCTGACGTACGCAGGTTGACATTTACTTCAAATCAAACCACCGAAGCCAGTCACAACTTGTGTAATCCCAGATTGAACTTACTTCGCAAACCAATTTGGACAACGGTATGGCCAGTTGACTTCAATCAACTTCAATTATTGTATAATAAGTTTTAAGGATTGTAGCTAGTGTTTTGCGACCATTTTGGTAATTGGAGGATTAGCTTGCCTCGCTACTAAGTTGAATATATATGCAAGAACCTGTTTATTATTTCGCAACGCTGCTCGCCATATATAAATTATGTTATTTGGATGAATGGATGAATGAATGAATGAATGAATGTTAACAATGTATGGCAACAATAAACAAAACCATCATGTTGTTAGTATTTAGTTTTCAAGTACAACTTGAGTACGTAAAAAGAAAGATAAAAGGAAACATAAAGAAAATATCGTAAACTAGAGGCAGGGCCAGCAACGATGAGAAAACCTTAGAGATTTTCAGCTTATAGCAGAGATAAGAGCGGTTTTCAATTAATTGAAAGTACTCCGGAATTGCTTTGATTTTGCTTCACTGCGCTCTGTGATTGGCTTAAAAAACTTGCGCCACCTGCTCAACCAATCAGATACAAAACCAAAACCAATCATGACTTGGTCGCACGCGTTTTGCCGCCGCGCCATTTGCTTCGTGTTCTGATTGGTTCATTGTATTGTTTGGGTTTGTTGTAATTGACCATTGTAATTAATTAAAATTGAAAACCGCCCTAACCATGTGTAATCCATGTAAACAATATATAAGACCCCCTCTTCCAAGAGAGGCTCTTACAGAAAGTACAAATAACACCAATAACAAACTATGTGAAAATATGGGTTGCCGGCGAAGGCTCGAATATCTGTCCCCCGCGTTGGATCAAGGCAGAAACCTAGAGATACAAAGAAAGAGACAGACATAAAGTTCTATAAATAAACAGAGATTGACAGAGACACGCTGTGTAATGCTTTTTTTTTTTTTGCTGTGTATACTCATTCAGATAATGGGAATGGACGAGGGGCAGTCATGCCCGGTGAATGCAATACAAAAGCTTTTAAAAGAGTATCATTGTTCAACATCAATCACGCTAGACAATAATGTCAATAATGACAATTACGTTGAATGCAAATATTTTTAAACCATGCGGTGGTTTTGAATGTAGTTATACGAAGCATTTGTATCATATGCCACTTCGTGTTTGGACGAGTTGAGTTCAGTTGCATGCAGGTTACGCGCTCACGAACATTCTTTCAGGACTGTTTTGGTGAGTCATTACATTAGGCTTCATTAATGGTTTTAAAACGTAACGTATTAATTTATGTACGTGTCGACCGAGTTCAAAAACCGCGCATAATATATCGCACAGATTGCGCGCGTGCCTTAGATCACTGCTACAACATTCAACTTATTTGTTTGTGTTTCTACACAGTTTTATCTCACAGATAGCCTGGCAAATGTTTGTTTCATTCTTTGTTTCACTGTTCCTGATTTGAGGACTAAAGATCGAAGGAAACTGATATTTCATCATAGCGTGATTCGGTGCCTTAGTCACAAGTCACTAATGTATTATAATCTAGTACGCTCGCATTTTTCACGCGCCGGATTTCGTTAGCTTATGTTAAACCTTCGCTGCTCGTTTATTAAAAGCTTAACTCTACATTCAAACCCCGTTTATACGGACATCGTAGGGACCAACGATAAAACAGAGTGTCCGTATTAACGCGGTGCCGGTATTAAGCGGGATAATATAAGAGAAAATGTATGAGAAACATGTAGGGACAAAAACGATTGTCCGTGATAACGAGGTGTCTGTATTAAGCGGGTGTCCGTCAAGCGATGGTTATTTACTGTACCTTTTTTAAAAAACGGACATGTAGGTACATTACCTTATCGGCAGAAACACTTCTAACCACTTAAAGCCAATACCAACATGTATTTTCCTAATTGTCACGTATAAGCTGATGAATATCGCTGAAATCTCTACTGACATTTGTCAGCAGCAAAAGTGCTAAGAAAACAAGAGGACTCTGATATGTCGTGCTTTGTTTGGAGAAGCTCTTCTAAAGCAGGATTAATTAAACGCACAGATTTGAATTTCTGTTATGCAATCAAGTGTTAATTTTAGTGTTATAAGGAGAATCCACACAAATTGAAAACCGATTGGAACATGATGCCGCCATTATATATGTTATATAAGAAATCTACTTCGCGTTAGAGAGGTGAACATACATATTCTTGAGTAAATAAATACAAATTAACCTTCAGTAAGGTAAATGTCCCGTCTAAAATTGCCAACCGGGCTATATCGTTTATGCTTATTACCAAAGTATTTCCAGCTGAGTTATCTAAACAATTTACACGACGGAATGTCTGATACACTCATTGGTCATGGCGAAATGAGTATCCTATATTTCTGTCGACAAAATTTTGCTAGACGAGTATCATGCATGAAACTAAAGTTATATGCAGTGCCAAGGCAAAAAAACATCATTTTATTTATTTTCAAGTGTAGTCAAAGGAACTAAACGACGGGGGTTTGGTCAACATTTTTAGCAACATTAGTGCTAAAAAATTTAGTTACATTTCAAATTCCATATTAGAATGGTTTTTGGGCTCAATATTCCTGGTGTCAACATATGTATAAAAGAGATACAGCTGGCTACAGACGGATTCACGGGTCATGGCCAGCCATGTACGTACCGAGTCGTATATTTGGTCACCCGTGTGGTATACAGTCGAATGACCGAAAACAAAGGCCTGCATAGTTAAGATTCTAAACAAGAAGCTCAAAATAGACCACTTCTAATAGTGACCTTTGTATATAAATATTTGTTACTCACATATATCCATGTCCAAACGAAAGATAATACATCTAGCCTCATTTTCAAATGTGGCACGTTTTCTTGATAGACTTGTAGGCGTTGTGTTTCCCGTTGTGGCACAACAGCCACAACAACCACTTTTCCACGTAACGGTGGCTAAAGAACATATGCGCGTGTTTTTCATGTACAGCTGTCTCACTCTTCTCTACATACACATACAACATTAGCAGTCAATAGACCTATATTTCGCTATAGAAACAAGCCGGAAAAGGCTCTTCCTCGTTGTAATTATACACCATGTTGATTTTCATTACATACCGCAACACCCACAACACACACAACAGCCACAACATCCACAACGCCACAACAGCCACAACAGCCACAACAGCCACAACAGCCACAACAGCCACAACAGCCACAACAGCCACAACAGCCACAACAGCCACAACAGCCACAACAGCACAACAGCCACAACAGCCACAACAGCCACAACAGCCACAACAGCCACAACAGCCACAACAGCCACAACAGCCACAACAGCCACAACAGCCACAACAGCCACAACACCCACGACACCCACAACACCCACAACACCCACAACACCCACAACACCCACAACACCCACAACACCCACAACACCCACAACACCCACAACACCCACAACACCCACAACACCCACAACACCCACAACACCCACAACACCCACAACACCCACAACACCCACAACACCCACAACAGCCACAACAGCCACAACAGCCACAACAGCCACAACAGCCACAACAGCCATAACAGCCACAACAGCCACAACAGCCACGACAGCCACAACAGCCACATCACCCACAACAGCCACAACAGCCACAACAGCCACAACAGCCACAACACCCACAACACCCACAACAGCCACGTCACCCACAACAGCCACAACACCCACAACAGCCACAACAGCCACAACAGCCACAACAGCCACAACAGCCACAACAGCCACAACAGCCACAACAGCCACAACAGCCACAACAGCCACAACGCCCACAACAGCCACAACAGCCACAACAGCCACAACAGCCACAACAGCCACAACAGCCACAACAGCCACAACAGCCACAACAGCCACATCACCCACAACAGCCACAACAGCCACAACAGCCACAACAGCCACAACAGCCACAACAGCCACAACAGCCACAACAGCCACAACAGTCGCAACACCCACACCACCCACAACACCCACAACTAGCTATATTTATTACAACGGTGCGATCAACATAAAACATTGCTGTTACATGTACTCTGACCAATACGATTGAACAGAGTAATTGGTGTGTCCTGGTGTGTGTCATATGTATACCCCGGATGTATACATTAATGTACGCTATCACCAATACCACTGCAATGTGAACAAGGGCCATTCCATTTTAGAACACCTTTAATGGCAAAATTTAAAACATATCTTATTTAACCCAATCATGTATTTTTGGAATGAGGAAAACCTAAATTGTTCAAAAATAATTCCTCGCGAAGCGAGGCCGAAGGCCTCGCGTAGCGGGGTTTATAATTCTGTCCCCCAAGAGCTGACGCGAGAGCAATTCTCGTGTGGCCTTTACGGTCATATTTATTTATTTATTTATTTAATTGTTTGTTTGTGGAGTTGGGGGTTGACATGACGTCACACGGCGCGCTCGTGGCCTAATGGCTTAAGGCGCTAACTTTTAAATCTGATCTTCGGGATTGAGGGCGTGAGTTCAAATCCGACATGGTCCTTCTTTTTTTTCTTTTTTTTTTTTTTCTCGGTTCAATCCAGGCCGTTCATTTTTTAACCCCCTTTTCTTTGCTTAATAACATTGACTTCGACGTAATCTTTGTACACGTAAATGTAGAAACAGGAACGGCTGCTGAAGAATAACAATTTTCACTCCAAGTTTGTTTATCGAACAAATTTATATACGGGTCATTTGTGAAAACCCGGCTTTATTAAATCCATTATCAACAACAGGAAAAGGAAAGACGACTCAGGAATTTCTCAAAGTACGATCAACATATGGCTTAGTTTTCATTGTAGACACGAAGACTTGTGTCTGAAAATAATTCGCCGATCCGATATTGCGAAGAAGATTTTACCTACAAAAGCGAGGTGGTTTCAGATCATTCGGACGGAAAAGTGGGGAAAACAGTACAAGAGCGCTACAATTTATTACAGATATCGAGAGACGAGCGAACTCCAATCGAAACCAAATCCGGTGGCATAGCAAAAACACGGCGTTCGTCCGGCGATTCTCAGAAACCTTGCAGCGATTCTTGGAAACCTTGCAGAGAATCAGGCTAAACAGACAGTCGCCGAACTGCAGTATGGGAGGCGATTGTGCACGTTTCGCGATTCGAAGGCGGGCGAATGATATCGTGTTGTTTTTCGCCTATTTTGTCACATTTCATAGCAGCATTGAAAAAGCACAGGGCATCAGAAGAAAGGTAAGTGATTAAAGATACAGTCTGGGGTGTTTGTTTCTATATTTTGGTGACATAACTAGCAATGATTTTGGCTTACATGTAAACTGTCTAAACTGCTGGCTCCCAAAATGGCGTCGTAATTTTCTGTAATTTTATAGTCGGGTGATACGATTTATGCATCGAGGTTTGAAGGATCGAAGCCAGAATTCCCTTGATTTTAAAGTTCAATTCATGAGGTATGGGGTCGCACCTCGTACGGTTTTTTCCCTACTTGAGTTTAAAGATGGTTGAATTTTGAAGGAAATAACATACAAACAACACCTTGCATTGTGGATGTCACAGATAACCAGCAATGAAACAAAGCGATTGCATTGTAGGAGCTTATTTAGCTCCAAATTTATTTTCTGTCGGCCATCAATCAAGGAGATGGCTGTATAATTGTAAATAATAGCTTTATTTGCATGACTATATATATTACAGTATATCTGGAGATGTGTAGAGTAAATTTTGTGTCAGGACTGTTTGGCATTGAAGTTGTCTTTATAATCCTTGCAAACTAGCAGCATGATTTTTACATGTTATTTCCTCTTATGTTTTGAAGGAAAATCAATGTTAAATCACCTATCCAGCTATATTCTAGCAATTTCCATCTTATTGTTGTGTTCTTTATCTTTTGACCAGTATATGACTGTTGCCAAAATTCAGTCAATATTCCATGTACAAGTAGGTCAATATTTCTTTTAATTTTTTTCTCAACAGGGAACTGAGTATATGCAGTAATTGATTGAAGAAGTGATAATTTCCATGACTGAAGAAACACATTCCTTGTTTATATCCAGTCTGAGTTTGCTTGTAGTTGCTCAATAAGCTGCTAGTGTCTTTGTGAGGATGAAACAGCTTCCATGTAACTGATTTACATTTATGTTTTGGAATAATATACCGGTACCACCAATGAACATACAAAGTTGTTAACTGTTATGGCCAATTTCTATAATATATAGTATTGACAAATGAATATATTACTGAACAATATAATTATTATAGGTTTCTTTATTAATATAGGGCTTTTTAAGTACTATTTGGTCCATGTGTTCATTTTACCTATGCTCAAAATAAATGTGGCAGTTCCAGAAAATAACCATACCCACCCAAGAAAGGTCATTGAAATTCCGAGGGGGAGGGGGATCTCAAAAGCCGAAACTGTTAAAGGAAAGTATGAAGCTAAACTGGAATTTCCAGGGGTTGGTTCAAACCAAAAAACTACCTCGAGGGGGTATGGATATTTTCTGGAACCACACAATATTCATTCCAGTTTCGGATTCAGAAGTGCACAAAGGTGGAGGGAGGGGGGTGGTTAAGTGAAGATGGGCATTTCCTTGCTCTAATTAATAGGGAGGGTTAAGGTAAGACTTTCAGTTCCTCATTCCTCATATAAGGGTGGGGGGGGGGGGGAGCTAATGTTTTGCACTTCACTATAAGGGGGGTGATGATGTCCAGGCCCCTCCCCTAAATTCCTCACTGCTCCACAATCACAGACTGGCCAAAAAGAAAAATCAGTCCTCTTCTCCATCCCGGCCTACATGATACATAGTTAGACAGAGATTTTGACTCATTATAACAACCCCCCTCCATCTCCCCAATCCACAACCACCTATCCAATAGTATCCCCCCTCCAAACAATCTCTTCAAATTTGTCAACACTCTCTTCGCCCTTATTCAAGCCAAGCAATCCACTCTTGTAAAATTCTTATTTATAAAATAAAATTGTCTCTAAAAAGATATCCCTATTCAGGACAATTTATATATACAATTCAATTTAAGTCCAACTTCAAGTAATCCAGCCAAATTATTATATATGACCCTTTACCATCCTCCCCCTCCCCCCCCCCCCCCCCCCCCCCCACACACACACCAAAAAAGGCACTTCCCCGAGCTTCGCGAGGACCTGCGAGTCACGTATTACTAGTTTAGGTTAATTATTGATTTGTATTACGCAACGCGATCGTATCGTATGTCAATCCTCGCGACCTCGTGCTCGAGTTAGCTTTGTTGAGATTTTCTCTGCTTTATTCCGAATATTCGTTGCGATATTTACCGTATCTTTATCATGGGTTCCAGGAGATCACAGCGCACGTCCTCCTCTCGACATCTGAGCGACGATTTTGTCTGGGATTCTTTTCCCACATTACCAGAAATGACAGCGGAACCACATATTTCCCCGGTGCAAGCAACGGGTTTTTCTACTGCGAGCGGCACTTCCACGAAGAGGAACCAAAACTAGTTTTGCCATCTGCCAACCTCGACAGTTCCAGGACGGCCAAATCTTCTGAAGAGCAACAGGGCGACTCTGTTATTCCTGCCCCGCCAGCGTTATCTGACGGCGACATCACCAGATTATCGCTCCAAAGAGACACCGAATCGCTTCAGATCTAACGCCTTCAGTTGGAGCTGCAACTCGCCCAACTAAAACTGGGAAGCGACCCCACACCGTTAAGGCAATCCGCCAAATGATTATACCAAGGCAGATTTAATCCCAAAATCTTACTAATGCATAACGCTTGCGCATCTATTGCGCATAATATACAGTGGGACATACAGTGGAACTCTCCACGCGAAAGGAAGATTGGTTTGAGAAATCAGGAAATTCGAAATATCGGGAGTAAAATTACAGTGAAACAAGCCCAAGGAAAACGACTTTTGGTTCGAGTTATCGGGGTTTTCGAGAAATTGAGGGTTCGAGAACTTCCACTGTACTAGCAGTATACATCGAGGGCGAGAAGCCGTCTTATATTTCATTATTTATTTCATCCTGCAACTGATAAACATACACCTTGTTTGAATTCGAAATCGAAATACTCGACCGCAAAAAAAGGGTTTCTCATGATATAAACACGCGTTAAAAAAGTAAAGGAAAAAAAAGGAAAAAAAGGGACCTTATAGGCGCCGAACCCAGGACCTCTAGACTCCAAATCGGTGCTTATTTTTTTTGTTTAAATGGTTTATTTACATAAACTGTTGAACATTTGTATGGTTAACATTATTTCACATTTGTTTCTTACATTTCTGGTTGCACCATACAGGTGTTGACATTAGTCTATGTTTGGCATATATTTCGTGTTGCACATTATTTCATGTTTAAACTCTTTTTCTGTAGCACCATACAGATGTTGACATTATGTCATGCTTTGTACACAATTGGAGGACTTTGAATGTAAATCTTACATGGTGAACCGGAGTTCACCATCAGTTATCGTAGCTAAGGCTTCGTTTATACACCAGTCGTACGGGAAATAGAATAGTGTGTGTCGCAGTCGGCACAGTTTGTATTGGGTCTTTAAGTGACTTTTGACCGAAGCCGCGAAGATGGAGGAGGGTAGAATCGTTGTATCGTGCTTATATCCACTGCGCCACGTCGCCACAACGAAAAATATTTGGGGAAAAATCATTTACAGCAGATTTCAGTGCTGTGTGTAGCTATGATTCGCCCGTCATGATTCGACCGAGAGGTTACCAAGCAGTAAGACGAATGATGAAAGTTTTGCACGAAGACCCACGCTGGCGGGTGATTTATCATCAATATTTGTACGGAAGTTCTATAAAGGAAACAGCTAGATGTATTTTTACAAGTACCAGCTTTGTATCAAATATTCACAGGTTGTATGGGGAGCGTAGCGAGATAAACCGGCAAAGAAGAAGAGGAAGGCAAATAATCTTGTCTAGTAAGCGGAAGTTTGAACGTGTTGAATGTTTATTGTATTTTATATCGAGTGACATGAAAAGATGAAAGTCAAACATTTCTTTATCTGATACTTGAATAGATAGGAACACAAAACTCTGGAGGAAATGATAAAGAATAATTCGGAACTGTTTATATAGACGAGTATCAAGACTGGTTTCACACAGTTACACGGGTTAGCAACTGATTGCAACTGATTGCAACTATTGTGCAGGTCGATACTACGCCTTGGATTTACGTATGAAAAGGTCGGTCTTATCTCAATGATTTTCCGTGTTTTGCATGTAGGAAAGTTTGCAGCCAGTACATAGAACTCCTATGGTCTGGAGAAAAGCATTCTTGACTTCTTGACGGCTGTGCGTAACAGCGGCTTCGGTAGTTCGCTATTGTTATTGTAAGTTCCTTCAGAAATTAACGTTTGATATCTACTAGTCACAAAGAATATTTAAAAATTTCTGACACATTACATATTTTGTGAGGCCGTTCAAAACGTGAGGACATCTTGGTCCTTGCGGCTTGCAAATCCGATCGATGCGATTGTAAATTGACCTAAATTAAACAATAACAATAGCGAACTACCGAAACAGCTGTCAAGTACAGCCGTCAAGAAGTCAAGAAAGCTTTTCTCCACTAGACCATTGGAGTTCTATGTAACTGCAAACTTTCCTACATGCAAAACACGGAAAATTCATTGAGATAAGACCTACCTTTTCATACGTAAATCCAAGGCGTAGTATCGATCGACCTGCATAATACAATAGTTGCAATCAGTTGCTAACCCGTGTAACTGTGTGAAACCAGTCTTGATACTCGTCTATATAAACAGTTCCGACTTATTCTTTATCATTTCCTCCAGAGTTTTGTGTTCCTATCTATTCAAGTATCAGATAAAGAAATGTTTGACTTTCATCTTTTCATGTCACTCGATATAAAATACAATAAACATTCAACATGTTCAAACTTCCGCTTACTAGACAAGATTATTTGCCTTCCTCTTGTTCTTTGCCGGTTTATCTCGCTACGCTCCCCATACAACCTGTGAATATTTGATACAAAGCTGGTACTTGTAAAAAGACATCTAGCTGTTTCCTTTATAGAACTTCCGTACAAATATTGATGATAAATCACCCGCCAGCGTGGGTCTTCGTGCCGAAAACTTTCATCATTCGTCTTACTGCTTGGTAACCTCTCGGTCGAATCATGACGGGCGAATCATAGCTACACACAGCACTGAAATCTGCTGTAAATAATTTTTCCCCAAATATTTTTCGTTGTGGCGACGTGGCGCAGCGGATATAATCACCGATTTGGAGTTTAGAGGTCCTGGGTTCGGCGCCTATAAGGTCCCTTTTTTTTCTTTTTTTTTCTTTACTTTTAGCGTGTTTATATCATGAGAAACCCTTTTTTTTTGCGATCGAGTATTTCGATTTCGAACTCAAACAAGGTGTATGTTTATCAGTTGCAGGATGAAATAAATAATGAAATGTAAGACGGCTTCTCGCCCTCGATGTATACTGCTAGTACAGTGGAACTTCTCGAACCCTCAATTTCTCGAAAACCCCGATAACTCGAACCAAAAGTCGTTTTCCTTGGACTTGTTTCACTGTAATTTTACTCCCGATATTTCGAACTTCCTGATTTCTCAAACCAATCTTCGTTTCGCGTGGAGAGTTCCACTGTATGTCCCACTGTATATTATGCGCAATATATGCGCAAGCGTTATGCATTAGTAAGATTTTGGGATTAAATCTGCCTTGGTATAATCATTTGAAATCTTACAGCTTGCCAGCTATCATGACGAGCTTAGGCCACGAAAAAAAATTATGCAAATTAGGCTAAGGGTAGATTGAATCTACCCATGGCTTATTATTAACTGTAACAGAAGAACACAGTTTACAGGTTTAATTGTTCCAAGTCACCATCAAGGTGTTGCGTTCAACATTGGCGGTAACGCTTTTTCACAGTTATTGACATATAAAGCGCATGCAGAGAGAAACTTTATCCCCTAATTTTGGTACATTTTGACATAAAATGTTTTCCAGACCGGCACTTTCGCTCGCGTAGCTGTCGGTATTATTTTGATCACGTATGATCTTGAGAACGACACTCTCGTTAAGAGGTTTGCAATGCGCTAAATTTAAACCAAAAAGAGAGACAGAACTGAATTAAAACAAATAATAAAATAAATTATAGAAAATGTTACTGTTCTGCCTTCAGATAACAACAGTCCAAATTGAACTGACTACCCAAGAGAGACAGAACTGAGTTAAAAAAAGCCTTCAAATAATGATTAGAAAATGTTACTGTTCTGCCTTCAGATAACAACAGTCCAAATTGAACTGACTACCCAAGAGAGACAGAACTGAGTTAAATAAAAACCCTTCAACTAATGATTAGAAAATGTTACTGTTCTGCCTTCAGATAACAACAGTCCAAATTGAACTGACTACCCAAGAGAGACAGAACTGAGTTAAAAACCCTTCAAATAATGATTATAAAATGTTACTGTTCTGCCTTCAGATAACAACAGTCCAAATTGAACTGACTACCCAAGAGAGACAGAACTGAGTTAAAAAAAACCTTCAAATAATGATTAGAAAATGTTACTGTTCTGCCTTCAGATAACAACAGTCCAAATTGAACTGACTACCCAAGAGAGACAGAACTGAGTTAAATAAAAACCCTTCAACTAATGATTAGAAAATGTTACTGTTCTGCCTTCAGATAACAACAGTCCAAATTGGACTGACTACCCAAGAGAGACAGAACTGAGTTGAAACGTAGAAAGTGTTAAATCCTGTCTTCAGATAACAACGGTTGAATAAAAACAAGCCGGATTGCATTAGTATTTTTTGGCAGTGAGTTTTTTTTGGTATCCCTCTGTTGCACTGACGCATATAGATGTATACAGCGATCAAAACATTCCGCTCTTCGATTTTGTATATATCCCGGGTATATATGTCAATGAAAGTTGCAGTTTCTCTACGGGAAAACTGCTTTTAAAATATTGTAATCAATTCTATTCAATGCGCTTTCTTTCTCAGTAAGGGATTGCGGCGATAAAAATAGAATGGTTGTATTGAGCTTACTTCTAAACCACTACAAACATTACTTTGTTTAAAAAAGC
This sequence comes from Desmophyllum pertusum, assembly GCA_029204205.1. Lineage (NCBI taxonomy): Eukaryota > Metazoa > Cnidaria > Anthozoa > Scleractinia > Caryophylliidae > Desmophyllum > Desmophyllum pertusum. The sequence continues at coordinate 193,488 of MU825893.1, read as the reverse complement.
ACGGAACAGACTTACCTCAGGCATCCTTCAGCTGATCCTCCGTGTGAATGATCGACGATGTGCATATATATATGCACGCAAACACGAATACGAATGCGTTCACGTTTACAAGCGTTTACTGATCTCAAAAATTCACCGCTTTGAAGTAATCTCGGTTTCACTGCTCGCGCGATTTTATACTAAACCATGGCCACTGAAACAGGACAACCTACTCGCATGCAATCTTCAGCGCTCGCTGTACAACAGAGCAAAACTGGCCTTTCGATAACAGAACAATTCATTTACCGTGTACAAGTATAAATTGCCATCTTAAGATTCAGTAGTATTGTGAAATGCTTTACTTCATGGACGGCGCCGGCAGTGTGAAATCGCCACAACTCACCACACAGAACTCACCATTTCCAGATATAAATGTACATTATATACATGTCGATCAATCTCTGAGAAGATCAGCCTGTAACTTTAGTGAAAACTCCGACTTGGAGAGCATTTCTACTTACTACTTCACTATTTGCCGCCAAGGTGAAGCGATTTCACCGCCAAAAATTATAATTTATTCTGCTTCTAGAAATGAAAAAGGATCCGCATAACACCAGTGATGACAACATGACTATAAGAGTTTTGACAGATTATAACACTCAGTCGGTAGCCGCATCTTAATCTACTTACGGGATCCTGGGGAGAATTTTTTTCCTGGCCTAAGCTCCTCATGTTCACACCTTTCATTGGTAAAAAATTAACAGCCCCTCTTTGACGTTTCCCGCAAAGTCAACTTACAGATAATTATTTTTTTGAACAATTTAGGTTTTCCTCATTCCAAAAATACATGATTGGGTTAAATAAGATATGTTTTAAATTTTGCCATTAAAGGTGTTCTAAAATGGAATGGCCCTTGTTCACATTGCAGTGGTATTGGTGATAGCGTACATTAATGTATACATCCGGGGTATACATATGACACACACCAATTACTCTGTTCAATCGTATTGGTCAGAGTACATGTAACAGCAATGTTTTATGTTGATCGCACCGTTGTAATAAATATAGCTAGTTGTGGGTGTTGTGGGTGTTGTGGGTGTTGTGGGTGTTGTGGTTGTTGTGGGTGTTGTGGGTGTTGTGGGTGTTGTGGGCGTTGTGGGCGTTGTGGCTGTTGTGGCTGTTGTGGCTGTTGTGGCTGTTGTGGCTGTTGTGGCTGTTGTGGCTGTTGTGGGCGTTGTGGGCGTTGTGGCTGTTGTGGGCGTTGTGGCTGTTGTGGCTGTTGTGGCTGTTGTGGCTGTTGTGGCTGTTGTGGCTGTTGTGGCTGTTGTGGCTGTTGTGGCTGTTGTGGGCGTTGTGGCTGTTGTGGGCGTTGTGGGCGTTGTGGCTGTTGTGGCTGTTGTGGGCGTTGTGGCTGTTGTGGCTGTTGTGGCTGTTGTGGCTGTTGTGGCTGTTGTGGCTGTTGTGGCTGTTGTGGCTGTTGTGGCTGTTGTGGCTGTTGTGGCTGTTGTGGCTGTTGTGGCTGTTGTGGGTGTTGTGGCTGTTGTGGCTGTTGTGGCTGTTGTGGCTGTTGTGGGTGTTGTGGGTGATGTGGGTGATGTGGGTGTTGTGGGTATTGTGGGTGTTGTGGGTGCTGTGGGTGTTGTGGGTGTTGTGGCTGTTGTTGGCGTTGTGAACGTTTCGGGGTATGTTAAACGAGAGAGAAAAGCCTTTTCCGGCTTGTTCTATATCGACCCTACTGATTTCTTAAGTATGGGTATAGCGAAAGCTGTATGTGTATGTAGAGAAGAGTGAGACAGCTGTACAAGAAAAACACGCGCATATGTTCTTTAGCCACCTTTACGTGGATAAAAGTGGTTGTTGTGGCTGTTGTGCCACAACAGGAAACACAACGCCTACAAGTCTATCAAGAAACGTGCCAGGTATAAATTTATCGCATCAGCTTCACGTTAATCGTTTACTAAGTGCTTCACTTGTCCATCAAGGTAAATGAACAGCTGCCATATTATCTTAGAAGTCGAACAATTCGTCCACGACGTACGAGTTATACTTTTTTTATAAACAGCTATATTTTATTTTAAATGTTTCATTTGTTTACATCAAAATTAATAATTTACCAATTTACATGCATACCACAAAATAATAAAACCTATAATTTCAGTTTTTGCTCAATCACTATTTTAGAATAAGATATATATATATTTAAGACTGACTTTCACCACACCACTTTCATTACAAAACTTACAAGTGACGAGTTATATGCCCGGGGGTATAGGGGATGGGGGGGGGGGGGGGGGGGAGTAGTGTCGAGCGGTTTTGGATTGTTCACTGTTTATCAACATTACGTCAAATTTGTTTTGTCATAGCCAGAAATTTCGAACCAAATTAAGCTTGCGTTACTCCGTGCCCAGTCACGCGTGGAAGACACACGATTGGTCAGTTACGTCGCGCCACGTTTTCCAGATCAAGTTGTTGTCACGCGGGATTCCTGATGAGAGGCATATTCTTGCTTTCTGTGGTCCACAAAAGAAAGCAATCGACAAAAATCCAATGTGAAACGAAAGTCACCGTATTCAAGAGAACTTAAGCTCGCTTTCACGATCAATTTTACCAGCAGACATGCTTTATTCTGTTAAATTGAGCAAATGTTTTTACTTCGTGACTCAATCGTGACTGCCTTCGACTGCCTTTTGCATAAATTAAATGACAAAACAAGCTAAGCTACCAAGCCTTTCTGTGAACCCCAGTCTCTTCTCCTTTTCATTCATGCTTTGGAAAATGGCGGCTGTTTTCGTATGTTGATTTTGTTTTGGTCTTTTTGCTATGAGGCGCGCTGGAGCAAACCGATTTCGTTCAATAATGGCGTCCTTTAGCTTCAATTTTTCCTCGACAAATACTGCCGTAAACCGCAAGATTTCAACGGCTACAAAGCCTTATAATATCATGGAAATACGAAGACACCTTCGAACTTCAAAAACTGTCTGGGGATGAGAGGATAGCTACATCTAGAAAGGCATGGAGAGAGTTCGCATGGAGTGAATTTAGCTTGTTGTCACCTCAGAGGTAAGCAATTGTATGGCCTGTCTTATCGTGTTAGTCCTTAAACTACTTTCTTAAAAACCGCAATGAATATTCGATATATCACCGTTTTGAAACCTCACAGGAGATGACTTAAGTCGTATCTCCCAATCGTATCTGGGGATAGATGTCCTTTTTACGCCACGGTTTAGATATATCATGTTTTTGTTTCGGCTTCATACGAATCTCTGTAAGTTTGGAGCCGCCATTTTCTTTTTAACGGTCACGGACCGTCACGGTTAAATGCTCACGCGCGTTCGGAATTTCTGGCTATGTTATTCAAATTTGCCAACCATTAAACAAAATAACTCTTTGTTTCAACAGCCAATAGTTCTCTGGTTGGCACATTAATAACAATAGGTGACGTAACGAGAAATATCGCTATACTGACTTTGAATGTCTCGTAGAAGTAACGTGTGTCTCACAATTATCTTCCCGCATTTAACTGCGGATGACTGATTACCGACTCAGACGAATTATTCATCGTCCAAAGTAAATACCGGTATATCGTAATTTAGTGATTATATATGTCATAACACGTTTGAGACCCCGATATAACATGACTGTTGACGTCCCATAATAGGAGTGTTCACTGTTGATCAACATTACGTCAAATTTGTTTTGTTATTCAAATTTGCCAACCATTTAAACAAAATAACTCTTTGTTTCAACACCCACTGGTTGGCACATTAATAACAATAGGTGACGTAACGAGAAATATCGCTACAGGCCCATTTAGCTTCGTATGTAAATTACCCATTTCAGACCACGTGATGTTCTCTAGATAATTTTTCCATTGTCTATTTACAAACAAACCAAGCTAAATATATAGATATATAGATATATTCCAACCTGTGATTGGTTCCAAAATTGCAATTGACAGCATGGGTTCCTCGCGTGCCCATCAAAATTAAAAAAACATGGAATGTTCTCGATGACCAGTCACAGGCAAGCGTAAGTTTAATGTTCTCAGTGTTTCAAAATCACTACTACTAAAATTCACCGCTAAGGTAGGTTATCACGACTGTTGAAGGGAGTTAATTGTGAAAACAATTGGAGTCCAAAAAAGCTTGTTTACCATGAGTTTGTAATTGGCAATGAGCGCGCTATATTAACTGTATGGTGTATAGGCAATTCTGCTGGCATATAGATTCCGAACACTGATTAAATAAGCCATTTTTGGTCACTTTTATCAAGCAAAATATGCCGGCGGGTAAAAATGTTCGAGTATAATATGAGTTTCACATACAATAAGGGGGAAAAATCGAAAATAATAATAATAATAATAGTTTCTTTAATATAGGCATTGTTGATTCTTCAATACATCAATCGTCGATTACTTATATTTAAATATCATGCTAACATATTTTACTATTCTTTATTTTAGCAAACCTTAAAGATAAAATATTTTTTACCCTAAATAAAGCTGATATTCCCGTACCGAAATTACTCCCGTTAATTCTTGGAAATGGAAAAACTCACAAGAATTCTCGGTAATTTTTGCGATCTTTTATGGCTCCCCAAGATTCTCGATAATTCTCAGGATCTGTGTCAACTGAATATAGCACATGTCTAAAATTTATATGAACACAAAATAATGAAACATGATTAATTCAAGTGTAGACATCGGTCATATTTTTTAAGTAGTTTAAGTTGAAAATAGGAAAATAGTTCATTTTGAATAATTCTGCAGTTTGAGACCGAATCAATTCATTTTTTGAATTCCCATGGCGCAGAAAAAGTTCCAATATATTTAGTAACCTCAGTTGCGGACTGAAAAATACAACTGGCCGCCAAATTAATCAGCAGCACCTGGCGTCTCAAACCCGCAATTATTTTCACCAGTTTGAGTGACATGCCTACAAACTATTATCATATTATCATACATTAACATATATATTTTGACATACTAAGGATAATAATAACTTTAAAGCTGTTGGGTAAACGATTCAGTGTTAATATGTTCCTTTTTAATCTAAACGACAAAATAATCATTTTCAACCATGATTTTTATAATGTTTTTTTCGTAGGGCTCACCTCAGTTTGTAAATATATTACGGTAATCTTGTTCTCCTTCGCAATAACCGTTTTCAAAATTTATAAACATGCCTTGTTGTTTTATTTTTGACCTGCTGAGCTAGCAAACCACCTCGCGAACTAATTGTGACAGGGATATTTGCGTCTAAGGGCCTGGCTAAACTAGGAAACATGCATGTTTACAGAAACATTGTTTCCTGTAATGTTTCCAGGGTGACTAAACTAGCGCGAAGCACGAGATAGGTTTCGTTGCTTTGGTGGCTAAACTAGGAAACATTTTTGTAGAAACATTGTAGGGTGGGTAAACTAACGGGTAGTACGAAAAATGTTCGCCGCTCTGGTGGCTAAACTAGTAAAATTGTTTCCTCCGTGCATGGCTAAACTGGGAAACATATGTTTCGGAAGCAAAATTTGCTTCCATGAAGCAAAAATGTTTTTGACTTGATTCAAAAACATTTTCTTGCTTCCGAGACGCAAAATTTGCTGCTGAATCAATGTTTCTTGCGTGGCTAAACTAGGAAACATTTGCGTCTGCAGCGTTTCCGCAACAATGTTTCCTAGTTTAGCCAAGCCTTAAAGTTATGCTCCTAAATCGTGCTTTTGCCTTTTTTTAGGAACAAAATGAAACATTTCTTAGGACAGCGGCTTATATTCAAGACCACCATTTTCTTCACTCTTCTGTTAACAGCTTGCCCTGGATTGTAAGTATATTTTAGATTGGAAGTTTCTGGTTAGTTTTAATTGCCGATATAAAATCGAAATATATATTGGAAATTGTTGAAAGGCTAAAAATCATCAAAAGTTTATAAAAATACATGTACAGCTAACCGGCGTTTTCGACTATTTAGTCATCTGCTTGGTGAAGATGATGATTTTACCCTGAAGATGACTAAAGGCTCCATCAAACGGCCACAACATTCTCAGGACATTTGTTGTGACAGTGTTGTGACATGTTGACCATGCCCGGTCAAACGGCCATAACAACCTCGCAACATTTCAAGACAAAATGTTGTCACAACATTGTTGCGAGGGGTGCGTGGTCAAACGGTCTCAACATCGGCTCACAGCAAATGTTGTCAGAATGTTGTGAGAAATGTTGTGACCGTTTGATCGGGCCTGAAATAGTCGAAAACGTTAGGAGTTTTTATAACCTTTTAATTATTTTTAGCATTTTCAACAATTGTATATATTTCATATTTTTTAAATATATATTGGAAATTATTCCACACAATCGATATCAATCGCCGATTCCATTAATATACCATTTCCGAGTTGTCTCTTGACTCTGTTTCAAAACGAGTCTTGTGTTAAATGGAAATGAGTTTGATTTGTGTGAAAATGAACTTGTGAGTAAAATTCATTTATGTATCTTGTTCCTTCTAAATTTCTTTTAATGCAATAATAAAGTATGTGTGTTGCTTTGGCTAAAATTGCCCTCCCTCGTTGAGAACTTCAGCGAAATATAATTGTAACCACCCTTGCATCCATGAAGCAATATCCCGGAAAACAGGAACTCCCCTAACTGGAATCTGGGAGATGATTATTATGTAACAAGCTACATCAAATCATTTATTATATAGACAAGAGTGGTTTACTGGAAAATAGACCACTCGTAAAATTCATACGAAACTACATCCGGGACCCTAGCGAGGATTCCATGACGACATTTCCCGCTTTTGCACTGTTGTTTCTTTAACTTTGAACTGAATTCGGGTTTTTGTCTGTATAATACAAAACAAAATACACGGCGGCTTGAAGATATGAATTTTGTTTTACCGTGTTAAAAACAATATTTTACGAACGAGCGCAGCTTTCCACTCGAAAATAAATTGATTTATATCTTCGTGCCGCAGTGCATGTAATATCCTCTGTTTATTTTGTCAAATTAATATATTTTTTGAAACGTTTTGCACCTGGACTCGTTTTGAAACAGAGGCGAAAGGAACTTGAAAATAGCCTATTGTTAAAAAATAAATAAGCCATCAGTTGATCGACAGTCTTTTTTTTTCTCAATTACATTTGATCGTTAAAGGGACACTGTCCCGGCGTATTTGCTCAAAACTGTTATAAATGCATGAAATGGTCCCTAAATCTATGAAATAAGAACTTAATAAACTCTAACTAAATGATAAAAAGCAATTTCTTCAAGAAATTCCATACTGCAACAAAATGTTTGCAAAATTTCAAAGATTTCCGAGCCAAATTTGAAACTTTGAAAACCTGACATCCTGACGTTTTTTTCAAAAATCCATATTGCAATCCATTTCCATCCTCGCTGTCGTTTGTCATCCTCACTTCCTAATAGGTTCCTGTCATTTGTCGAGTGTTATTCTACAGAATCAAACCATTATTGATCAACTTCCTATGATCTAGATATGTTTCTGAGCTTCCCCAAATCATGCGGCTAAAATCAGGACAGTGCCCCTTTAATGTATCGTGAAGATGGCATTACTGTTGTTAGATCATGATAACCTCATGAGATTAGCGTACCTATCGATAACAATCTTCCATTTCTATCGACTGTTATGTTATCGGTTATCGATTAAATTTTATCGATTGACTACCCTTTGTTATTGTTATTATTATATGAACACTGTCTTACTATAAAGTCTGCAGCTGCCGATATTTTATCAACTATTTTCAAGGCTGTTCAGTACATCTGAATATATAGACTTCTGAATTGCTTCTTGCAGAACTGTTGGTGGTGTTATTTCAAAGCTTTTCTCCAACTACGACGAAGCCTTCAGACCTAATTATGGTAAGTAACGATTTGTCCCTATATCACTGAAATCACAGGACAGATAATGCATGGACTTTGACACTTAAGACTTAAGTTAAGTGTCCGATACAAATGGCTGATTCATGGCACTTGGTCGATTTCTCTTATTATATAATCACGATGGTTTCGTTTGAAGCGTTATCAAAATTCTAAAATACAAACTTAACTGTTCATCCTACAAACTATTCTTAACACATATTCTAGACATACAAAACTTTACTCTTTCAATCCTATATAAACAATAACCGCCATTTGGCGCGAAAATATGCACGGATATTTGTCCGCGGATCTTCGAGGAACAGATAATGTCCAAGGACAAATATCGGAGCATATTTTTGAGTTATTATCTTTCAAATATTTTTTCACAAGGCCGCTCTGCATGTTTGCCGTGGAAGATCTCGGTCGGCCAAGCTGTTAAACATCAAAATAATGATGTTGGCGTTCAAAAATATTTCTAGTCTGTTCAAAACAATCAGTTATACAGTCGAACCTGTATATAACGGCCCTGTATTAAGCGGCCACCTGTATTAAGCGGCCACTTTCTGAAGTCCCGAGGGTGACCGTTATATACAGGTTCGACTGTATATACAACCTCAATATATTGGGTCAATTTGTATGAAATTTGAACAACAAAAATATATTGGCGAGATCTGCCATTGGAAGCATAAGATACACCTATTTCAATTAACGTTGTCGGATAGAAATGTTTTTAAAAGCTCGCAAAGCCCGCAAGACAAGACCGAAAGGTAGCATGGTTAAAAGTAGGAAACTGCGCACGCACCGAATACTAATGAGAAGTAACATGAAAAACATTATTTCTAACGTTTCTTTTGTGTTTTAAATCTGTAGAAGTAAGCTACTTTTGGCCAAACTTAATTTTAGCAGAATCAGCTAGTGAAAAAACATGGAAAAACAAATTATCTAATTCGGGGCAAACCAAATACATCACGTCCGAAAATAATATGCAAATTCTAATGAATACCCAGACTACCATTCGGTCTTTTCTTGTAGGCTTTATGCTTTCTATCCGACAACGTTAATTGAAATAGGTGTATATAACAACCCACACACCAAGAGCTGCAAATTAAGTTATTGTTTAATTTAGGGGTATACCTATTATATGAAAATAATAAAATATATTTTTCAACGTTTTTATTTTTTCGTTTTGGACACTCATCAATCCAATCTGTCAATTCCTTTATGTCTGTTGGGGTGATTTATGATATACTCCAAACAATACCTTCCAAATGGTATATTATTTGTGGTCTTTGGATCTACAGTTACCATTTTAGAAAACAATGCTGCATTCCTGATGAGTACTATTTTGTTCTAATTCCGGATGAACGTGTTTTCTGAACTGTAAAAAACTTATTTCAGACTTGATAATAATTTAGAAGTAATATTTAAATAGCTTTGAAGTTAAAGTTTATTATATTGCTTAGTATGTTACACACAATATCTCCACTTGTTATTAAATCTCTTCTAAGAAAATTGCAGGCATATTATTTGCTCGATAATTTATATGTCCTCATCTTGCTCTGAATACTGCTTTTCAACTGTTTACGATAATCAATGACAGAAAGGCAGATACCAGATGCTTTCAGATGCTACAAGTTCTATTTCAGAGTGAATTCCCAACTGAAAACACTGAAAACTCAGCTCAGGTGCAATCGTTTGGCCAAGAAATTCAAGGTCCGGTTGTCTTCGTTCGTACGCTTCCGCAAAATTCAAAGCCGAGGATTTCTTCTCCAGTTTTCGCATCAAGACCATCAACAGTGTGTTGAGTTTTTCCCTTCCCTTACTGCGGAAGTCTAGGAGATATTAAAAAAAAAGGATCTGTAGGCAACAATAAAAGTAATATGAATAAGGTTTACTGAAAACTATAAGATTAATAAGTCCACATAAGCTTACGTACGTTTATGCTGTCTCGAACCTATAAAGGATCTATAAGCTTGAATTATCTTACCTTCAGTAAAAAAAATACTTCACTAGAACATTCTCCTTCACAAAAACTTGCCTCTTCCTTTCTCCGTTTCGAATTTGCTTCCACAAACGCTTCTGGAGTGTACTCCTCATTTCGCTTTCATGTAAGCACTGCACGAAACACCCACGCAACGCGCGCGAAGACAAATTATCCGAGGTGCACTGGTAACGATAATGATCTAAAAATAGCATCATCATAGAAATGACCCATGTATGGGGTATTACCACTCTTACCCTTCATATTCTCTTGAATTAACATATTCCTTTAGAAAACGGGAAACCTACTGTAGTCGTATGTACATTGACTGTCGAATCATTTGGAAACATCGAGGAGGCTAACATGGTACGTATGTGTGTTATTATGTATAATTCTTGAAAGTTAAATAATTGCAGTCGAACCTCCACTAACGGCCACCTCTCGAGCCCTATAGCGGCCACCTCTCCACAGCGGCCAAGATTTTTCGTCCCAATCGTACATCTATCCATACTTTTCGCTCTTATTGAAACCTCCCTGCAAAGGCCGCCTCTCTACAACACATATATGACTCCGTTAATCATTAAATATCACATATATGTCTCCATTAATCATTAACTATAACTTGAAGGAATAATATTGGCGGAACAACAGTGACCAAGTATGACGTAACGTGACAATACCAAATTATTATTAGTAAATTAAATAAAAATACCCTCTGTGTCATAACGTGTCTTAACCGCGATATACTGACTAGTATAACATTCAAAGGCAGTGGTGATACTTCAAGTCGCTTCAAACCAGATACCGTAAAAGCTCTATTTAGCCCCCCCCCCCCCCCTCTCTATTAAGCCCCCCTACCTAATAAGCCCCCCCTTTGGAAGTCAGATTTTGTAATAAGCCCCTCACCCCCTCTCTATTAAGCCCCCCCCCCCCCCCACCCCTCCTTCCGTCAGGCTGATGTAAATGGCTTTTCAGCAATATTTTCTGGCGTTTCAGTCACTTTGTATTGAAACGTGGTCTTTAATTTCCAAAACTATTGTCGAGTTAGGGTATAAATGACGTTTCCTTTGTAAGACGGTCATACATAATCCATTTCTTGTTCTATTTTAGTTAGTGGTGTAATAGTAAAGTTTGAAAAATCAATGTGAATTTTCTTGAAAATTTATGATTTGAAATAAGCCCCCCCCCTCTCTATTAAGCCTTCCTCTCTAATAAGCCCCCCCCCCCCCCCCCCCTTCTTGGGGCATGAAATTAAATAAGCCCCCCGGGGGCTTGATAGAGCTTTTACGGTATGTATATAACAGGGCGATCTTTGATAACGTCATTTGACGTATCTTTATTTCCTCTGCATTTGCATAAATTTACCTGAAATAAAATTTAGTTTGGCAAACACAGAATAATTTGGTAGCGACTGCGGTATTTAGTAACTGTGGCAGATATGAGAGCCCGATACGTTGAATATATGTTGTATATCTGAAAAACGTTTTAACGTTTTTCAGACATTTGTATGACTTGTATTTTAAATGCGTCGTTTGAGCCAGGTTCAAGCCGTTTCCTTTCTAGCTTGCCACGATAACTAAATTATACACAATACTTCTTCTAGTTATTTTAAATCGGTTGAATTCCTAAACAACCTATGCAACAATGACGTCTTTAAAGGGCGTCCGAAAGACGCTTAGAGAAAATATATATCTTTCTGATTGACAGGAGTACAGAGTGTATGCCTATTTCCATCAGCAGTGGAAAGATTCTCGCCTCAAAGGAAAGTTGAACCGAACCCTTACCATAAAAAGAGGTGATATTGGGAACGTTTGGGTCCCAGATCCCTACTGTTATAACGCGCGTGAATCGAACATGATGATGCCAGACGAGGAAACCCATACCAACCTAAAAATTACACCCAGTGGAGATATATTATACAGCAGGGGGTGAGTATGTCATCATCAAGAAACAGGGTCGTGACCTTCCCGACTTTAGCATTCTATCACAGCTTGATGCTGACGAAGAACTTTTGGCGTAAACTTATATTAAGTCATTTTGTTAATGAACACGTAAGAAATAAGTCAAACGTACCCCAAATTTGGCCTATACACCTTATTCGTAAATGGCCGCCCTGCAATTTATTGTTTGGCTTGGTTTTCCAAAAAAATTAAAGTTAATCACGTTAAAAGGCACTTAAACATATTTGTATGGGAAATTACAACCTGTCCTAACTAGTCTCACTTTCATGTGTTGCCAAGATTGAAATGTCGATGATGAATCATTATATGTAGTTTTATAAGGAGAAGTTATAGCCTTTTCAATTTGGAAAACAATATGAAAGCGAGGCTTTTTAGGAACTTTATCTTCGAGGTAAATAAAACATTTTTTTGCGTTAAAACGACTGAAGTCCTATGTACCACTTCTCATGTATTATTATTTGTTATTTGATGATCATTTAAAAATAGAAACTTTGCTTTCGATTTATTACACAGAAAAACTGAAATATATATTTGTCGCAGGTTATCTTTACTGGCCTCTTGCATCATGGATCTGAGAGATTTTCCACTGGACTCTCAGAAGTGCTCTCTCAAGTTTGGAAGTTGTAAGTGATGGCATGTAGTTTATGATATATGTTAATTCCAGTCAGGTAATAATTACGAAGCATCTTATAAAAAAGAGGAAGCAAAAACTTTTCAAACAATTAAATTGGTCTAAATTTTGTTCAAGGAATGTGGCCATGATGGAAAAAATGCTGCACAAGGATTTAGGATATAGCAGCTGCCATATATGCGGCATCAAATCTACTTGTGCTTTATATTTAACAAATATATTCCATTTTCCGTTGTCTGTTCCCTTATAGATACATACACAGATAACGCAAACGTTGTAAGAACATCAGTGATGACGATCTTCTTTGCATTTATTACTAAACAGACAACACCAAAAGTGGAATATATTTGTTTTATACAATAACAGAAAATCTCAGTTCTACAGTGAGCTCAGTGTAAGCTCAACGTTTATAATGAGCCCTTTTTTATTTGGTATCTAGGCTACTATAGTTGAAGTGATTCTTGCATTATTTAACAAATGTCGTTGTCTGTCAACAAATAAACAGAAAACAGTTAATTTGACACTTTCATCCTGGCATGATTTGCTGCGCCATCTGCTTCTTTATTTGAATAACTGACTGATCTCCATATTTTTTGGCGTGTGCCCTAATTGATCCAATACGGTGTCTTTGTGAGCTCGAGATAAAGCGACTCAATAGCTTGAGTAACTTGAATATTTAAGCCAGTGTTGAAGCCATTGGCTGTGTGAAAAGTACAACCCTGCCCGGCGCGCGATGCATGCATTGCAAGAAAAGATTGGGCTTTATTTAGTTCACTAAAATATTATTTTGGGAGTCTTGTCTATCTCTAGCTTGTGTAGATCGCGTGAAAGTTTCTTCTAGCAAAATATTTCCAAATGTCCCAATATTTTTTTTCTTGAACTGTTAATTAATTTAATTAATTAATTAATTTGTGAAAACAAATAATAAATATTGACAGTGTTTGTGTCTCCATCACACAGACGGTCATACCACTGAGGACATCATCTTCATGTGGAAACCAGGAGAAACCGATGTCGCCGTTGGACACAAAGATTTGGCCCAGTTTGTGTATACAGGCTCAAAATTGGAATCAGGAGTGGATGTATTTGCTTCAGGTTAGCCTAAAATCAAGTGAATCATGCTCTTTTTTTTAAGGAAAAAACCTTTTAGTCCAATTCTAAGGATAGATGAAGCCAGATGTCTCATACGGGTGCGGGTGCTTCACTCTGTTTTCTGTAGCATGAAGAGACTAGGAGGATTGTTATATTCCTCGTGTATGGGATGCTAGTCCATTCTATGTAACCCCCCCCCCCCCACCCCTCCCTCACACCCCCCGCCGTGCATTTTGTCACAGGTTTCCCTATACAATTTGCCGGTGCCTATTTTTACTCCTCGGAGAGAAAGTAAAGTTTAGCAGTACCCGACCCATTGTATGTGTATTATTTTTTCATTCGTTAATTCACTAGGCCGTTCATCCGTAAGTTTTCAAAACCACTTTTTTATTCACTGATTCATTGACTGTCTCATTGATTGATCATGACAGATTCGTTCAATGGTTTGTTCGTTAGCTCATTTGCATTAATAATTGTTCACTTGCATATTTCTCCTTACACTTACTTTTCTGATAACATAGGAGCAGTCAAATTTTTTTAATTCTGATTGGTTAAGACAGAGGGCATCTTTCGTTCCTTTTAAATGTTTGTTGAGGGCAAAATTACTCCGAAGATTCTCGAAGATCGTCCGGGGACTTCCGAAGATTCCAAAGTTGACCTGAAGACTTACGATTTCGGAAGATGACCCGAACCCTGCGGAAGATTGCTGAAGATGAACCGAAGATCCTTCGAAGATTTCGAACGTGATCGGGTGGTGAACAAATATTTCCGAAAGTCTCCCGAAGAGTGCCGAAGATCAACCGATGTCTTTATGACACAAATTTTGGCCTTTATGTTATTAACAAGTAATCACATTATTCCTCGTAAAATTAATCACATGTGTTTTCAGAATTACGCGTATGCGACTCGGGCAATTGATGCAAATTTCTGAAAATACTCCTTAATTTGTCTCGGCCCCATGTGATTATCTATACTAATTTGCTCCATATCTCCTACTACCCACCAGTTAATCAAATACATGTTATATATATTTTATATATTTTGTTAGGGAATTTCTCAACTATGACAGTTACGTTTTCATTCGAACGACGAATTGGTTATTACCTCATTCAAGTGTACTGTCCAGACATTTTTGTGGTAATACTGAGCTGGATTGTTTTCTGGATGGATAAAGATGACATGGGCAACAGAATGGCTCTGGGAATCACCACCATCTTAACCATCATGTTTCTTCTTGGATCCCTCAACGGTAACATGCCTAAAGTCAGCTACCCAAAGGCTTTGGACTGGTATCTACTGGTGTCATTCAGCTTTGTTTTTCTATCTTTGCTGGAATGCACGGTTGTGTTTCTTTTTGTAAAGAGTTCCAAAAAAGAAGAGGAGCAGATTAAATACAAGGTTAGAGACTTCCAGCCTTGCACACCTACGCGTACGCGTTTATGTGCCATTCACAATAGGCCATTTCCGAGTTGCCTTTTGCCTCTGTTTCAAAACGAGTCCTGGTGCACAACCTTTGTTATGGTAATTAGTTTTACATGCACGTGCATTGTTATGCAAACCAAACTAATTTCCATAACAAAGGTTGTGCGCCAAGACTCGTTTTGAAACAGAGGCAAACGGCAATTCGAAAATGGCCTATTATACCTCAGTACGAATCAAAGTCAGAAACAAGAATATAATCAAGGTGTATTTGTTCTCAGACCTGGAACCGCTATTGATTTAGTTCCCTATATAGTGGCACCTCGTTAGTACGACAACCTCGTTGATGCAACCACTTTCTTTTTCCTCAAACTAAAGTTTTATCAGTTTTTTTTCCTCATATAAGAACCCCTTTTAATACGAGCACCCCGTTAATCGACCAGATTTTGGTGACCCGTTGGGGTTCGGATAAACGGGGGTCCACTGTAAGTCCTGGATATTTACTTTTCGATTTTCTATAACCGCAATTTTCACAACAGAAATACGTTAATAGTAAAAAATACGCAGTTCGATTCAGTGCAATTTTTGAGAGTTGTACTTACAATTTAAGGGTTGGGTTAAAAAGTATGCTAAATGAGCAAAACGTTCTTACTACTTAATTAGCATAGTTTTTGACCAAGCCCTTCAATTCCAATTACGTCATTTGGCATAATACTAAACACCGGTCAGTTGGTAAAATGTTGACCTTCCTGGCCCCTTGTGAGTTATATTCGTCCCTGGTGTAAAATAAATGTCATCTCCCTTGTGGGGGGGACTCCAGCGGTTAAACTCAATGAACCGGAGGACATTTGTTTAGAGTGGGGTTTCCTGGGGAAATTTTTTCCGACATATCCAAATTCTAGTGAACATCCATGTTTCACCAAGTCTGATCTGTCATTATATAGAGGGATATCACTACGAGAAAATTAAAGTATAATGGATAAAAACTAATTACAACAATACCCATGCGAGACCACATATTGCCTTAACGTTTTACATTTCCTTTCAATTTTAATTTCAGAAACATGATATTCCTTTAACGACAAGAATCTTCTCATCACTAAAATGCCCGACTGGCTCAAAAGATGATAACAAAACTCCCTCAGATGACAACTACAACGGAATCGCTGACAATGACCTAGAAATGGTTTGCCATGCAACCAAAGCTCACAAGACCGTGGTGGATGATGGGTCAATCCAAAGCAGCAAGAGTATCAAAAAGAAAAGGATGGAGAAGATAGCTGACAACATTGATAGAGCATCACGAGTCTTGTTCCCACTGGTATTTATTGTCTACAATATGTATTACTGGATTTCCTCCTATTGAGAGATACATCTGATACCGGTGTTCCCAGTTAAAGTTCAGATAGTTTTATCCAAAGGTGCTGTCCACTGACAAAGTGTCCAATAACAAGGTGTCCATAACAAAGTGTCTCTAATTATGCAATGTGTCGAATTACAGCGTAACCAATAACAAAGTGTCCAATAACAAAGCGTCCAATTATAGCAGGTATCCAATAACACGTTGTCCAAAAGACAAAGTGTTCAATAACAAGGAGTCCAATAACAAAGTAGTGTCCAATTAACCAATGTGTCCCATACAACACAACAACAACAACAAGCTTTATTAAGTCTTAGGTTAAAATACGTAGATTTTCATCTCCCGCAAATTAGCAGGGCTATTCGAGGCGGGAGGTGAAGAAAAACAAATTATAATAAGGGTAGCTAACAGTAGTGTTTTAGTAAGTAATAACAATAAGAAAATGTCGGTATATAAATGGCGTAGAACAAAGAAATTAAAGTGGTAATTTTGTATCTGTATAAAGTAGAAAACTGGACACCATGCATAAAGTAGAAAATTGGACACCATAACAAGGTGTCCAATAACAAAGTGTCCAATAACACGGTGTCCAATAACAAAGTGTTCAATAACCAGGTATCCAATAACAAGGTATCCAATAACAAAGTATTCAATAACAAGGTGTGAGATAACAAGGTATCCAAAAACAAAATGCGCGTGCCGTGCACGTGACTTAGGTTCCTTTATGTACTTGTTACTGAATATTTCTTATTTATATTCTCAAAACCTTTTCAAACTACTTTTTCCTCGAATTTTGTCACAGAGATGATTAGTTGTTAGCAGGCATTGGTGACAACTTCGTGTCGTACAATTCGGTGTGCAATCGTTCTCGTGATCAAATAAACCACTCGTATGATTACTGAGTGGACGCCACTCAGTGTTATTACTATTAATTATCCAGTATATCTACAACATTTCCTACTGGACATATCATAATCAGCTCGATGTTAAGTACATCTGACCCAAGTTGTCAGGCAAAGAGTAGACAGTGTTAAAGAGTAGTATATAAAATATATAATTAATTTCTCATTCTTGTATGCATGATGGTAATATAGTGATAGGGAAATGGTTATGAAGCCCAACAAAGTTCTTTGTTCCATGTTTTTGTTCGCTGTTTTGGCCTTGACCGTGCACCGAAACACAACAGTTTTTGAGTTTTGTCCGAGTAACTAAGCAATATAAACGTTTCGGTTACGTAATTCAACCATGGTGTGAGAGCGTAAAACAAAAAGATTGTATACGGTCATGGACCTACCAACATAAACGTTGGTATCTTTGTTTGCTTCTTTAAATTTCATAGCCATTCTTCATAACCATTTTCCTCTATTAATTATTAGACCGCAAAACAGTCCGTATCGCGCGTCGCGCACAATATCTCGAAAAGAAAGAGACTGTTTTGCAGACGAGTCTAATTAATTATGATTGTAGCAACAAATTTTCAACAAATAGAATACTAATTTTAAACAATATTAATGATTGGAATATCAAAGTACATAGACTATAGAAGCACCTATTATTTAGCTGATGCCACGCGAGAAAGCAATATGCTTTACGAAAGGAAATGGATCTAAACAATATCTTAACCCTATTCTGCCTGGGCTTTTTTTTCGTTCTGATCATGGGGGGGGGGGGGGGGGGAGCAGATAGTGCCCCCCCCCCTATGTATCTCGAAAAGTATTGACGCTATGAAAATGAAACTTACATGGTGTGTAAAGCATCCGAAAATCTTTATTTTAGTGGCATTCACGTGTCAATTATGACGTCATACACGCCATGATTACGTCATACATTAAAAAAAATCCGCCATCTTGGATCCTAAATCTTGGATTTCTAAATTGTTCAGAAATGTCAGAAAATCTCCAAAATTTGTTTTGAAAAAATCAAGAAAAATATCAAGATGCTAAAACGGCAAAGATTTTGCAGGGATTTCATCGTAAAAAGCAAAATTTTATGAAAACTGAAAATTAAGCTTAAAAAAAACAACAAATTTGGTTAAAACGATCTGTATCTCGAAAAGTATTTGTGCTATAAAAATAAAAATTATGTGGTGTATAAAGCATTCAAACAGGTTTATTTTAGTGACAAACACGAATCAATTATGATATCATATCACGCCAAAATAACGTCATACTTTAAAAATGTCCGCCATCTTGAATCCGCCATCTTGGATTTTTCAATTGTTCAGAAATGTCAGGAAATCACAAAATTTGATTTGAAAAAATCGAAAACAATATAAGGATGCAAAAATTGCAAAAGTTTTGGAAGAAACTTTTCGTAAAAAGCGAAAACCTCATGAAAATACCAAATTTGGCACACCAACCAAAAAATTGACACACCAAAATGTTCCCAGATAATGTTTAGGAAAAGTCATAAAGTTTGGTTATGATTGTTTGAATGCTCTTTAAGTACGATAAATTTGAAGTCAGCGCGGGCACTTTCTGCCCCCCCCCCCCCCCCCAGGCAGAATAGGGTTAATCATAGTATAAATGAAAGCTAGTAAAAATTCAACACGGAAGAAATACGTACAAAAGCTGGCAGTGCATGGAGAGAATAAAAAAAGACAAAAACGTGAAGTGTTTTCAACTTGTAGAGCTGAAGTAATTTAAGCAATAGACTTCACCCTCTTAGTGCTTGCATCTATAAAAAACGTAGAACCATGTGCAACGTATACTGTTCAAATATAAGATCCGTTCATGGAATAAGGGAACTCTCATCCATGCATGTGGGAGACGCGGTGGCCTAATGGTTAGCGCGTTGGACTCCAGATCGAGCGGTCCTGGTTCGAGCCCTGGCAGGATTCATTGCGTTGCCGGTTCTTGGGCAAGATACTTGACTCTCACATTACCTCTCACCACCCACGAGTATAAATGGTCACCGGCAACAGAATGCTGGAGGTCGATGGAGGAGTAAATTAAACTACGATGGATTAGCATCCCATCCCGGGGAGTAGCAATACCCCTAAGCCCTAGGTCGGTACGTTTAATGCTATGAAAACCGGGATAACTTCCGGAAGTGTGGCGCAAGTGCGGTTTTACCTTTTTACCTACCATGCATCCTTATCAAATAACGCGTATATGATCTTCAATGGGCTCCCCAGGCGCACGTATTAATTCTGAAATCCATCATACTAAGAGTGTTTTCAACGTATATAAGTAATATGTAAAGTAGAAGTAATATTATGGGAGCAATAGTTACTTCCCAGAGTGACTCCCGTGATCAATGTTTGCATCTGAAACCGTAGATTAACCATGTACAACGTTAACTGCTCAAAGATACGATCCTATCTTGGAATAAGGTAACTTGAAATAGCATGGCCTCAGCCCGCCGGGCTCTCCGCAGGCGCACGTTCTGGAATCCCTCATGCTGAGACAATATGCTCTTGCGCGCACAGACGCACAGACAGAGACATGCAGAGCCACAGAGACAAAGACAGATATACTAGAGCCACAGAGGCACTCTAACAGCAGTAAAGACGTATAAATAAAATAACAGAAAGTCACAGTGAAACCCCTACAGTGAAACTGAGACAGAAACAGAGCCACTGTCGTGCCACGGAGCCAATAATGGGGACGGGGCAGAAGAAGAGACGGAGCCACTAGAGGCACATATATTACCTTTAGACGGAGACAGAAAATTACAGTTATGTGAATAATTAATTAATATGGACAGTACATGCACCATATAGCAGCTATGCAGTTTACATACAGTAAGGTGCGCCCTACCGTTGCCACTCGACATAGTCATGTTTTGATGAATTTTTGGCAACTTGTTGATGGCTTCATTTAAATTAGCAAATCAAATTGCAAGTACTGTGGGAGGGGAATATACCAATTGTCAGAATGCGAACGTGGAGCTTGACATCTCCGCCTGTCATGGTTGTTGTATTTTGATTGGCCAGTTGAAACGAAAGCCATCAGAAAGTTGTAAAAAATATGTCAAAAAGTTAGGTAGGGCGCTCTTCACTGTCCCATTTTTTTTATCCACACCAATGTCATGTTTTTATTTTAAGCCACTGTATTTCTTGATTACGATAGTATTTATCTGGCAAAAGAGAGCCACCTGCTGTGAAGGCAAACAAAAGCTGACGGACATTTATTGCAGAAATGCAAATACTTGCCCATGCGGCTCGAATCAATGAAGCACAACATTAAAATAAGTTGTATTCTTCAGCGTGTCTAGACTAGCTGTGCTACTTCTTCGCATATTCTGGTGAGTTTGGTGTTATCTAGTTCATTGCTATCCCTAAAACATGAAACTAACGTTCTTATAAAGCGTTACGGTGGTATAAGAAACGGAGGGAAAGTTAAGTTTACGCATATAGTTTTGCGTCATGACGCAGACATCTCATTGCCACAGTCGCTCGAGTTCTATTGAATCTTTCTACACGGACTTTCAGTTGACTCATTCGCACATGCTATTAAGTCTGTTTTAAAAAGTTTGTTTATTACTTTGGCGCGGCTATAAATATTAGTTTAGGTAAGTGTATTATTGCAGGAATGGCCTTGAAAATCATGTTAATAGTGTTTGTTCCTTTCAAACGTTTAACTGAGTAGTGTCTCTAATCAGACGTCAATTAAAATCGCATGCAAGTCTTTGATTCGCATGTTATAACTATCACCTGAATAATCACGTAATTTAACCCTTTCACTCCCAAGAGTGCTAAGTTCAAAACTGAAGAAAAACTATCGAATTTCATTGTCAAAAAAACAAGCAGTACCACATGAAAGTACTGATCAATAGCTTTCATTTGAATGGTCACATCTAGAATCAAAAGGTAGAACCACATTTATTGACTCAAGGTTTCAATTAATGTTGCTTACAAAAGCGGCAAATTTATCTCAAGTTTAATATTAAAATTCGACAAAATTTCAAAACCGTAAGAACAGACGGACATGTATCCGTCAGTTAGCTTTCGTGTTGTGATGGCGACCAACTTGAAGGACACATTTTAAAGTTATATCACGGTTAAATTAGACGCTTTGTATAGAAAACGAACTGAATACATTTGATAGAAGATAACATATGCAGTTCGTGAAAAAAAACACTATTGAATATCGAGCAAGCAGATGGATTGCATTCAATAATGTGATTTTAATATTTCCGTGTTATTTATAAGTGAATACCAAAAGCTAACCACCAACGCAGACATAACATAACACCCTGAGGCTTGAAAAATAATTCCGTTACCAAAATATATCGTGGTTATTTCATGCCACTTTAGGGATCCGTTTGATTGGTTATGAGTTTGCTACTTATTAACCCTTTCACTCCTAAGATCACCCTAGTTTAAAATTAGAAAATAATCCTTCCCAGATTTCATTTGGAAAACGTTGCATTGAAAACAAACAACATCAGACACAAGTAAAACACAATCATAAGTAAAACACAATCATACCATTGTGTTGCATTTGAATGCTCGGCACGCTAGGGTTCCATACTCAGACTTTGAAGCTTGAATATATCACATTAGTTATTAACTCGAGGTTTGAGCTTGGGAGTGAACGAATACTCAGTTAAAGTTGATATTTAGCATGTGTACAGTTTTGTTTGCACTTGGTACATCTGATAAACGAAAAATGGAATTTAGAAACAAGGGTGTTATAAATGTTTGCAACGTTGTTTAACTGTTGCTGTTATGCGCCGCTGTTTTTGTCATGCGTGAATTGAACACTGTCATTGTATTGTTTGACGTCGGTCCACTGTTCTTAATCTTTAAGTTGAGATGTGTCGTTTTGTTAAAAAGCAGCTGGGTATTATTTTAACTACTATAATATGTGTTTGGATCATAATAGTTGTACTCTATTGTTTTTTGTTGAGTTATCGATCATAATGATAGCTATACATATCAGCAGCCGGGCTCATGGTCATGGTATTACACACAGAGAGTCTAATTGATTTGTTCTTCAAGCGTAATACCATTGAAAATATACCAAGATTATAACTCTAACGATAGTCACTTTCCCACGGAAAGGGACATTTTCTCCCAACGAAGGAATATCCCTTTCCGGTACTTTGATTTGCGAATTCAGACGGACTAATTTACCATGAAACGCAGGGCCTAAAATAACGTGTATTTCATGTTCTGTCATAAAGGTATGTATAATTATAGCTGTGTAAAATGAAGCGTTAGATTATCGATCTTGTCCGATGCTTTTAGACATTTCTTCATTACCATCGATTACCATAATTACCATTACATTTCTTACCTGCATTGATTTCACTGCAACGCGAATGTTTAAATCAAAACTCCTCTGAGCTGTTCGTAAATGATTTCCGTCAATCATACATGTACATGCCGTGCCTTATATACCGCTCATGCAGGAGAGTTTTGGTTTGAAAATCTATAGTAATGGCGTCATGAAAGGCTTGCCATCCAGCCCGACACAAATCTAATCACTTTTCAAAACGTTTCATGACAAGTAGTCATGGCTAAAGTTTTCACTGTTTTCCACTTAGCTTTTGATACTTCGGCCACTGTACATGCACATATTATATCATGTATATCATGTATATTACGTTTAACTTAATCTGATAATACTCTAATAAAACTATTTATTCATGTAAACTTTAATATCAATTATTCTTCGAACAGTGTGAAATGAAAATTGACTTGCAATTGACTTGGACTTTGACCTACTCTTTCAATGTCTTGTACCCATTAACGTGGATTTTGTTGCCCTATTTAGCAAAGATGAAAGTTATTTCTACACAACGCATTTTATTCCAGTCCAGCTTTTTAATTATCCTTCTCTCAATATTTCCTGGATTGTAAGTATCACCCTTGCTTGTTTATTTCTGCTGTGTGCTATATCTATGATGTGTTTGAATAATTAAACTCAAGTAGAGTTTGTGCATTACTTCCAACAGAATTTCTGGTAATAACGATATGATTTCAAAGCTTTTCTCCGGCTACGACAAAGCTACCAGACCCGATTTCGGTAAGTACGTCATCAAATAATTTAAATGTGTCTGATATCGAACAGGAAAAGAGAAAACTATTCGTGCCTTCGTACCTGGTTCAAAACTTATTTCTTCATTTTCTCTCCTACTTTCCAGAAAAAGGAAAACCTACAACCATTTCTTCATCTATCTATGTCGAATCTTTTGGAAACATAGAAGAGGCTAATATGGTATGTTTGATGTACGGTTAAATACGCATTCCATGTTTAATCACATAATTGCGTTTAAAAACTTGAAAATACAGTGTAACTGATGCACCGATTTCTCGAACCCTTGATTTCTCAAAAATCCCGATAACTCGAACCAAAAGTTGTTTCCTTTGGATTTGTTTCACTGTAATTTTACCCCCGATATTTCGAACTCTCGATTTCTCGAACCATTTTTCGTTTCCCTTCTGGAGGTTCGAGAAATAGGGATTCCACCGTATGGCAATATTCATTTAATGTCCCTGTTCCGTGAGAGTTTGCTTACATACATGAGCAAATAAACAATGAATAAAGAAACCACACATTGTTTGGCGTAACCAGCACTACCGTACTGGAAACGGACAAGAGTATTGGCAGGTCAAATTTGAAAAAGTACCACATATGCGCTGATCTTTTAAAGCCTCACTAATTATCACCAGCACTAGTACTACCGCACTGGAAATGGACAAGAGCGGTATCGGCAGGCTATTGGCAGGTCAAATTTTAACGCGTGACATTGGAAGCATCACTTATCTCCTCGGCACTGAGAAAGCCACTGCCGGATCGAACCAATTTTCGTTTCCCTTCTGGAGGTTCGAGAAATAGGGATTCCACTGTATGTATATGTCAATATTCCTTCACAATGAGCAATCATAATGAAGGTTAATGAAATAACATCATACCATGATCCAGTCTATACTGCTGACTCACTGTTTTAAAAGTTATTTGGTCGATATTTGGCTAAGTTAGCAAACTCTTTCTCCCAAAGAAGGGATATCACTGGAAATAAAATGTTAAGTTTACTTCTATGCCTTTTTAATCGCCAGGAATACAAAGTATACAGCTATTTTCGACAATTATGGAAAGACTCACGGCTTTCAGGGAAGATTAACAGCACCTTTACCATAAAAGGAGGTGAAATCGACAACATTTGGGTGCCAGATCCCTTCTGTTATAACGCACGTGAAACGAACATGGTCATGCCAAATGAGGAAATCCACAACTTCGTACACATACAACCCAGTGGAGATATAATATACAGCAAAGGGTAAGTTTTAAATTCTGACAGGGGACCAGACAACCGTTCAGAAGCTACAAGAGTAGAACTTTTAACTAAGGCTCATTTTCATTTTGCATGTATTGCATGCGCACCGAAGTCCAATTTTTCATGTATGAAAATTGTACTCTTGACATGTCCACAGACAATGCCTTGAACACTGACTTGAATATTCAAGTTATTCGAGCTATTGAATCATTTCATTTCAAGGGCACGGATACACATACTCTTTTAATCAAGAGAATATTATTGGATCAAACAGAACACGCATGGAACCATGGAGTTTTTTTCGAAACAAGAAGCAAACGGCCACAGATCAAGCAGGGAACAAATTATCAAATACGACTGGTTCTTTAAAATACATTTTTGTCATTGTGTTGTATTATTGGGCAAGACATTTACTCTCACACAGCGCTTCTAACCACTAAGGAGTACAAATGAGTACTGGCGAACTGTTAGGGCAACCTTACAAACGGCAGATAATCTGCCTTATTATTTTTCTGAGAGCGCGAGCGGGCGGAACTCTCGAATCCTGCAATCTGATTGGTTCCGAGAGCGGGCAAGATTTTCCAATCTTGCCCACGGTCAAAATATCAAATGACTTTGCCGCCAGGCCTGCGCTGCCCAAGCGAAGAAGTTTTAATTTCAGCAACGTGCAAAGGGCCATGCGAAGAAGCTTTTACTGAATTTTTCACATTATATTGCTCTCTTATCGTTGTCAAGTGAATGGAGAACTACGCAGTGGAATTAAAGAGCTTGCATTTCTTCAAAAAGGCGAGTGTTCATTTGATTTTAACCGACATAATTTGAGTTTGTTGTTGTTTTGGAAATCACTTTCACGCTCTCTAGACTTGCGATTTTAAATTACAAATGTCCGCGTTTAGACTCAATTCCTTAGTTTTAGTCATTTGCTTTTCGTTTCTCTTTTTTACCGAAACAGCCCTTCATTAAGTTTCATTCAAGAAAGAACTTAGTGATTACCGGTAGCCCAGAAAATAATTCTCGGCTCGTATAAATCAGTTGTGTCGGTACGTTGAAACTGAATGCATGAATACAGTTTGTCAAGGTTTCGCATAAAATGAAAATTGTAAATGGCCATCGAATGGCAAGACTTAGATTAACATGGAAATGAAATTGTAGACAACTGAGGAAACAGTTTTGCTCGGAAAATGCTTTCATGATACTACGCAAGAGTATGGAAGAGTTTTCTAAAATTTTGCCGGTTACGCCGGACTTTGAATGGCTTTAGCTTCTCATTTCAGCTGCTTTTAGCGGTGAAATTCTGTTTAAGTCTCCATCGTCTGTTCTTCACATCTACCTTTCTGTAATTCTGGTGTAAAAATTAATCGTCTGAGTTTATTTTATTTGGATTAAGTTTTATTTCTTCGGTAGTTTGAGTTCTATAGCGACCTTGCGATCAGCTATAAAAGGAATACGCGCGCGCGTGAAAAACAGATTTTGCAAAACGGCAAGATTTCAAGATTTCTAGCATTACCAAACCAAGTAGGAAAAAAATAAATACGTTATTTGCCGGCCTTGGTCGGTCCGTATTGAGAAAAACTGTGCCCTCGGTCTTGAGTACGGTCTACGGCCTCGTGCCGTAGTCAAGACCTCTGGCACAGTTTTTTTCACTGATACGGACCTCCCGGCTGGCAAATAACATATATTTATGCGATAGACTAGCATCCCATCCAAGGGGGAAAATAAATACTCCTCAGTAGTTGTTTTCATGCTATGGAAAACGCGATATGCTCTGGCATTTTTTCGCCATGATTTTAAGAAATTAAAAGCTGCTTCTTTATGTTTACAAATATAGATACAAGTTTGGGAAAACAAACAAGTCAGACAAACATTCAGAAAGAGCAGTGACCTGAGAACGAATTGTTAGTGCAGTTGAATTATTTCCGAGGCCGGAAGCCGGCATATAGGAATATTTACTTTGATTTAAATCTAAACTTAATCACGTAATTGGTGGTTTGCATCTGATTTCATCAAAATTATAAAATCTTAACTGTCAATTCTACAAAGCTTTTCTTTTCACATATTCTAGATATACAAAACATTAATATACGCATCATCTGTTACTCAGTTGTTTGCTAGAAGCGTGTACTTTTATAAATTATCATGTTTACCGCAGGGTAAATCTACTCGCGTCCTGTGTTATGGATCTGAAGCATTTTCCACTGGACTCTCAGGAGTGCTCCCTCACGTTTGGCAGTTGTAAGTGTTGTGTTTACAAGATTATTGTAGAGATAGAAGGCGGATAATTATAATTTTTAGGCATTTTAACTTTGTTACGTTGGTTTGAAAGGGTGGAACGTTAAGTACTGATTCATGTGTTAAGTGAGTCAACCTGTCGTTTTTCTAGCCATTAGCTTTTCAGATACAGTAAAAATCACCCTCAGAACAAGGAGAAGTGTTCCCTTGCCCCTTTAATAGAGGTTAATAAATACAAAGATTATACGAGCGTTAATTGTGCCTGGATAAAATGCATGTGTCCTCAAATGAGGTGTCCCCTTAACGGAGGTGTCCCAAAGTAGAGGTTCTATTGTAACTAAACACGTCAATCATAAATTGCTGCGGAAAATCGCGCTCCTGGCACGGCTAATAACATATTGTTTCTGTTTATTCACAGATGCGTATTCCACAAGAGACATTATCTTCCAGTGGATTCCTGGAGAAACTGAAGTGGCTGTTGGAAACACAGAAATGGCTCAGTTTGAATACAAAGGCTCCAAATTGTCGTCGAAAGTTGATGTCTTTAGTGTAGGTCAGTAATCGCATCAAATTTTGCTTCAATTAATAACTATTTATTAAGTCTGAGTTCAAAGAAAACCACAACGGTAACATTAGCGCGGACGTTACCAAACACAAGTTAGGGCAGAACAATGGCTCTGCACGTGCGTTATATACATCTTGGTACATTTCTTAGCCGTCCACTGCAAAACAACAATGTGGAATGACCAAATTCTGCGTTTGGTGGAGAACGTGAACCATAATTAAATTAGTTTCTTAATCCACCACTGATATTGTTGCGCGCAACATTGCACGCGATGTTGCAGAAGTAGAACAACAATTTTAACGCGACCAGTTTAGACTACATGACTTTACGCGAAATAGCATAGCTTAACTATCAGCCATTTCTCCAATTTCTAGCCAAAACCTAGCTGGCCAAAAGTTGACGATCTTTTTCTTTTTTAGACGTAGCTCCTACGAGAGCAAAAAGAATTGTAATAGCTGCGTGTTATCTTCTTTGTGCTCACTCGGAACCAGCTTCCGTTGCCATTTTGACCTACGTTATTGCACGGCATCAGAACTTGCTTTCCGCGTCAGCAATGTTGCGCCAAATGTTGCAGAGTCTCAGCAATTGCAGCGTGCATCTAGGCCTTTATTCCTTCTATCACATTAGACTTGATCTTTCTTTATCTTTCTCAGGGAATTTTTCGACAATAACAGTCACGTTTTCATTTGAACGACGCATCGGCTATTTCCTCATTCAAGTCTACTTCCCAAACATTTTTGTAGTGACGTTGAGCTGGATTGTTTTCTGGATGGAGAAAGAAGACATCGGAAACAGAATGGCTCTGGGAATCACCACAATCTTAACCATCATGTTTCTTCTTGGATCTCTCAACGGTAACTTGCCTAAAGTCAGCTACCCAAAGGCTTTGGACTGGTATCTACTGGTGTCATTCAGCTTTGTGTTTCTGTCGTTGATTGAATGCATGGTCGTGTACGTTTTTGCAGCGAGTGCCAATAAAGACAAAGAGCAGATTAAATACGAGGTAATTAAGAGGCAGTCCGCGTAAGAACCGACCGGTCAATTTTCGGCGGTAAATGGATTTCTTTCATTTTCTCCACAGAAGTAGAACATCATGTTTAAAGTACAAAAATCATATTAGTTTGGCTTCGTTCTTTTTAAAACTTGCGTTTGGCCGTTTGTCCCGAAGCGACCATAGATTATGCAAATTAGTCGTTCGGAACATCGATTTTTACCTTAAACTCGAAGCACCGTACAATAATGTAGATTTAACAAAGTGAGCTAATGTTTACGTCGTTAGTCATACTAGTAATAAAGTTTGTTTTAAGCGTTAAATTAACTTGTTCCAGTTCGTACAAAATTAGTTATGATTTTTTTCGTACACCCACCTATTGGTGCCACAGCCGCCATTGGCAAAGTGTCTCGATAAAAATACATAATTTCTCAAAAGTGGGACCTGATCAGAAATCAATTCACCAATATTTTATCAGACCAAGGTCTGGTCTACAAATAACTGCAATAACATTTGTGGGCACTCGTCATATAATATTAGAAAATCTTGCATCAATTTCACAAAAATGACAAATTTAATTATCATTCGGTCATTAAAGGCTGGTTTCATTTTCTTAAATTTGCTTTTAAAAACATTTCAGACCTACAACAGATTAAAACAAGGCCCATATTACAGTTCTGAACGAAAAACATTTGTAAAACTAACCTGAATTATGTACAAAGTCTTCCAACTGGACACCATATTTCCACACCGTGGGGTCGATGTCACGCAACACCAGGGCGAATCATCACGGTATCATGATCTCGAATGATCGGCGAAGAACATTAAATGTTCGCCCATTTATCAACAGTAGCCAAATGGTATTTCATGCGAGAGAACAGCGTTTTGTTCGGGAAAAATATGCCATATTATCCGTAGTTTTAGGTGCAGTTTTTGCTTTGTAATCCAGTGGTTATAATCCGCTTATCGTATGCTGAATTGCAGTCTTGCTTGAAATGACTGAAATAATAACCGTTTCAGAGTAAACAAAGTCCTTCGTAAATCCTTGTAATGTCCTGAAAAAGCTGAGCAATCAACCAGATACTGCACAAAGGCTAGAATGATGTCCTCTGGATCGGGCTTTCATCGTCACGATACAAACTGAAATTGAAGGTTACAAAGGATCGCCTGATTCGGATGACCGCTGACCTTTTAGCATGACTCGCGCGTGACATAAAAAAAGAATGCATTTCATAGTTTGAGTGATAACGTGAACACTCAAATTTTGAACTTGTAGGCCTACAGGTTTCTAATTGACATCCTGAAGAAAATTAATGAACCATACGAAAAACTCTCATCTTGGCAGAACAAGCGTGCAAGAGCTCACGCAATGCACAATCCAAGAGATCCCCTCAGCGTGCCTAAGGGTAAATGAAGTCAAGCATCCAATGCGAATTGACATGCTAAAAGTGGCGCATTTTGTTGAGTTTGTAAATCGCCCATACTTTTATCAAGATGTGCGCTTCTAGGGGGGTCGGGGTGTATGCTTCCCCGGAAAAAAATTCCGATTTTACCCTCTAAAAGGCAATTTCCAGCATTCCTGAGGCTCGAAATACGTTTCAGACAATTGGTGGAAGTGAAACAACTACGTATAAAACAATTTTATTCTATTATTTTTATGAACCACAAGGGAGAGACATGAAGAGTCACACAAATTAAAAAATAGAAATGCTGCTCAACCCCTCCCCTGGATGGTCCTGGATCCGCCTCTGAAGAGTCAACATTATTTTTAAGATACTGGAAATGAGAGAGGCATTACAACGCAAATCTGTCCAAGATCTGGATAACACTGCCGCGGACGGAGCTTCAGGTTTTCAGACAGTTGAGCAAATTTTGGACGACAGTATAAGCTATGAATAGGCTCCGCGGTGGGCCGGGCGAAACTGAGGAGAGAAGGAAGCCCATCCCCACCGCGAAGCCTATTCACAAGCTAACGCAGGAACATGGTCCTGCCAATACTCCTGCCACTATTTTAAATAGGGTTAACTGACTCAAATAATGGCTCAAACTTCTCCTCGTGACAGAACTGTAGTACTGACCTACACCGGATCCTGATCCTGACCTAATCATGAATCTTGTTACAGTACGCACTGCGTCTGGCGTTTCTATTGTTTCAGGACTCTGTTACCGTAAGTAACGACTTATTAAAAGTATGGGCGATTTACAAACTCAACAACATGCGCCATCTTTAGCATGTCAATTCGCACTGGATGCTTGACTTTCTTGACCCTGTGAGGGGATCTCTTGGATTGTGCATTGTCACGCTCAAGTCATGCTAAAAGGTCAGCGGTCATCCGAATCAGGCGATCCTTTGTAACCTTCAATTTCAGTTTGTATCGTGACGATGAAAGCCCGATCCAGAGGACAACATTCTAGCCTTTGTGCAGTATCTGGTTGATTGCTCAGCTTTTTCAGGACATTACAAGGATTTACGAAGGACTTTGTTTACTCTGAAAGGTTATTATTTCTGATCAGTCATTTCAAGCAAGACTGCAATTCAGCATACGATAAGCGGATTATAACCACTGGATTACAAAGCAAAAACTGCACCTAAAACTACGGATAATATGGCATATTTTTCCCGAACTAAACGCTGTTCTCTCGCATGAAATACCATTTGGCTACTGTTGATAAATGGGCGAACATTTAATGTTCTTCGCCGATCATTCGAGATCATGATACCGTGATGATTCGCTCTGGTGTTGCGTGACATCGACCCCACGGTGTGGAAATATGGTGTCCAGTTGGAAGACTTTGTACATAATTCAGGTTAGTTTTACAAATGTTTTTCGTTCAAAACTGTAATATGGGCCTTGTTTTAATCTGTTGTAGGTCTGAAATGTTTTTAAAGGCAAATTTAAGAAAATGAAACCAGCCTTTAATGACCGAATGATAATGAAATTTGTCATTTTTGTGAAATTGATGCAAGATTTTCTAATATTATATGACGAGTGCCCAAAAATGTTATTGCAGTTATTTGTAGACCAGACCTTGGTCTGATAAAATATTGGTGAATTGATTTCTGATCAGGTCCCACTTTTGAGAAATTATGTATTTTTATCGAGACACTTTGCCAATGGCGGCTGTGGCACTAATAGGTGGGTGTACGAAAAAAATCATAACTAATTTTGAACGAACTGGAACAAGTTAATTTAACGCTTAAAACAAACTTCATTACTATTATGACTAACGACGTAAACATTAGCTCACTGTGTTAAATCTACATTCTTATACGGTGCTTCGAGTTTAAGGTAAAAATCGATGTTCCGAACGACTAATTTGCATAATCTATGGTTGCTTCGGGACAAACGGCCAAACGCAAGTTTTAAAAAGGACGAAGCCAAACTAATATGATTTTTGTACTTTAAACATGATGTTCTACTTCTGTGGAGAAAATGAAAGAAATCCATTTACCGCCGAAAATTGACCGGTCGGTTCTTACGCGGACTGCCTCTTAAATTGTTTGAGATGTGCAGAATTACCTTCAAATCGGATGAAATCTTAAAAATAATACTAAAGTAATAAAACAAACACCACATAGGTAATGCGATGCGAACTGCCGAAATAGAGACAAGGATGGCTGAGATTGGAGAAGATTACGACAAATTTAGACTAAACCATAATAATATTATTAAGCATAACCCCCAGTGGCTGACTATTGGCAAACTCGCAATCTGATTGGCTACACAGGCACCGTCTATTGATCGATAGATGGCACTCGGAGCGCGCGCGCGCAGTTTTTCGTGCATTACGGTAAAAAAGCCTTGAACAAAACCATCAATAAATCAGTTTTGACACTGGGTTATGCTAAAACAATTAGACGGCTCGCTCTCGGTTTCTATCGACTTTGATAGTTGACTCGGGGAATCGCCCCTCGCCAATAGCCGATAGAAACCTCGAGCTTGCCGTCTAATTGTTAAATATACGTGTTTTCGGTCCTTATAGTTAAAATATTATATCATTGTGAAAGCAGTTCTAGGTAAATTAAAAAGACGTTATCATGTTTGCTTTGCGTAAAATAACCACCATCAATAAGAAATATATATATTGTTTCGTCGCTTGTTATGATGTTATACCCTCGTACTTGTGCGCATGCGTTGTGCCGGGAGAAACGTTGATCTGATGATTACCGCGTTGGGCACCAAATCAAGCGGTCCGGGTTAGAGCCCTGGCCGTGGTCATTGTGTTGTGTTCTTCCTATACCCAGGGTATAAATGGGTACCGGCACTAACATCCCATCCAGGGAGAGTATAGCAATACTCCTAGTCGGATTCATGCTACAGAAAACAGAGGTAAGCTCCGGTAGTGTGGACCAGTTTCACCCGAGTAAGTCTTTACCTACTTGTGCGCTGTAATTAGCCTATACAAATGTGTGGTTTTGGACATTTGCATTTTAGAAAGATGAACGTCCTTTCTCGAAAAGACTACAATCATCAATAAAACATGTCATTGGCTCGAAGAGTGACGTAAATTCTCTATCTGCCAATGGCAACACTCAAGGTATTGCAAATATGGGATCTGATGATGACCTTGAAATGGTTTACAGAGCAACCAAAGCTAACAAGACCGTGATGGACGACGGACCACTCGATCAAAGTGCTGAAACAAAAAGGTGTCCAAGATAGCTGACGCAATTGACAAGGCGTCACGTGTCCTGTTTCCACTGGCATTTATTGGCTACAACGTTTTCTACTGGAATTACTACTAACTCGCTGAATTGACCACTGGCAGGAGTCCATTAACCGGAACGAGTAACTCTAATAAATTCGTCACACAGCGTCACACAGGTTCCCCGGAAAAAGGGAATCTAAAAATAAACCGTTCCGTACAAACGCTGTGACGTAATATGGAAGTTGCTCACCGCTGGTAATGGCATTGGACAGTGGCCCCGCTGTCGTATACCGTAAAACACAGTTATAAGGGGTTTTGTATGGCCTATTTTTTTATTATTGTTTTTTTTAAGATGGGCTTATAAATGGAGTGTACTGAGGGGCTTATAAGCGGTATTAAATAAACATTATGGTATGCACTGCGCAATACTTGCGCAATTATATTGAGATACGTTAATTTCAGTCAATGTATTTCTATTTCCTAATTCTTTGTTTTCATCTGACGTCATCAAAATTCTAAAATCTAAACTGTTAATCCTACAAAGCTATTATTTTTATATCTTCTAGACATGGAAATCATTAATATCTATGCAAAGTTTGGCATCGATCCAGTGATTCCTTTTGGAAATAAAGCTGTTTGAAATTTGTGATGTCCCGGATGAACGTGTTTCTGAATTGTCACAAAAAAACGGATATTTTTATATCATTTTTAAATTTCCAGACGTGATAATAATTTAGAAGTGATGTCTAAACAGATTTGAAGTGAAAGCTAATGATATTGACGGTAGAATCTACTCTACTCCTTGTACAATTTTATGGCGGCCATATTTGTGCCCCTCTAAGGGACACAAACATGGCGGCGGAATAGTAAATACTGTAATTTTCTGAAAATTAGTTTGGCAATAACTCGGTTATGAAAAACGCTACAAAGCTATAACTTGGACAACGTTTCTTTCTGCCAGTTCTTTTACCTGTTAATTTTCTGATGTTGTTCATGCAAGCAAACAGTTGTTGTAATGTTGATGAAAACCACCAATTTTCGATTTGGCGGTGTAAAATGCCCTGAGCTGTTCATAGAAGATGTTAGTAACGAAACAAGGAATGAAAGACATTGCGTGAGATAATTTATATCGTTTGAAAGAACAGATGGGTAATTCGATTTCACATGCATTCGTTTTCACGTACAGCTCTCGAGATCGTCTTTTATTAAAGTCCATTATTAACTCGCAAATTATGTGTAGTTTATAGTGTTGTTTATGAAAGAACGTATATAGCTACAGTAATAGTTGAACAGTAATCGCTAAAATACTAGCTGAAATAATTGTATAAAGATATTGTATTTTTGTTATAAGTTTGAGTACAATAATTGCACAGGGCGGTACTGTAAATAGGTGTCCTTAGCATTTTTATATAATAATAATAATAATAATAATAATATTGGCTTTTATATTTTATGCATATCATTGGAAGCTAGTGAGCCATGCATGTAAAGTATGTCGATGTGAATAAAATTTGATTGCAATAGTTCTTATTACAGTTGAGCTGTTGAGCCAAATATTA
Source organism: Desmophyllum pertusum (assembly GCA_029204205.1). Lineage (NCBI taxonomy): Eukaryota > Metazoa > Cnidaria > Anthozoa > Scleractinia > Caryophylliidae > Desmophyllum > Desmophyllum pertusum. The sequence continues at coordinate 158,972 of MU825893.1, read as the reverse complement.
TTTTGTGTTTAAAAAGTATGCAAACGAGTTAGGCTCGATTTCCGCCGCTCTCTCGAGTCCGGTCTTCGTTCTGGCTCATTTTCCCGAACAGCGGCTGGTAATCGAGCCTACAAATTGATTATTATTACAAATGAGGCTAATGGGCCAATACAATGCCAGATTGACCCTTTCGTCTCGTTTGCATGTCAAACGGCAAACAATACCAGATTGACCCTTTCGGCTCGTTTGCATGTCAAACCGCTGACATCTGACATCTGTAATAACTGCTATTTAGTTATTTTGAAGTGTCTTTAGTTGAAAGGCGTCAACAGAAACTTATGAGATGCTCACATTGACTTCTGTCTGAACAGACCTTTAGCCCATGTCCATTATGAGGAAAAACTGGCTCTAGATATATGAAATATTACATACCCTCGGTTATCCACCAGGGGAGGAGGGTACTTATAGGTATACTAGTGACGGGGAGGGGTAAAGGCCTATTTGTGGTTTGGATTTAGCGATTTAGGTACTTTTGGGGGTTAGAAATGTTATGGTGGAATTATTTGGGTATGAATATTTTAAGGGTTGATAAAAAGCGTACCCTAGCGCTCTCGATGTTATTTCAAGCAATTAGTGCATGGTTTTCATCTGATGTCATCAAAATTCTAAAATCTAAACTGTTAATTCTACAAAGCTATTCTTTTTACATATTATATATATACAAAACATTAATCTCTATGCAAAGTTTGGTATCAATTCAGTGCTTCGTTTTGAAAATAAAGCATTTTGAAATTTGTGATGTCCCTGATGAACGTGTTTCTGAACTGCAACAAAAACGAATATTTGTATGTTATTTTTAAATTTTCAGACGTGATAATAATTGAGAAGTGATATCTAAAGAGCTTTGACGTGAAAGCTGATGATAATTGCTTGTAGAATCTACTCTACTTCTTGTGCAATTTTATGGCCGCCATATTTGTGTCCTTCTGAAGGATACCAACATGGCGGCTGCATACCAAGCACTGTAAATTTCTGAAAATTATTTTCGTAATAACTCGGTTACGAAAAACGCTACAAAGCTATAATTTGGACAAAACGTTTCTTTCTTCCTGCTCTATAAGGTGTTGATTTTCTGATGTTGTCCATGCAAGCAAATAGTTTATGTAACATTGATGAAAACCACCAATTGTATCAACTTCATATGACAAGTACATGATAAAATAATTGAGCTGGGCACATGAACTATCTCGTACTATCTTGATGGGTTTTTTTTCCTTTGTTTATGCGAAGAAGAAATTGACTTTCTTTGGGTTACGTTCTGGGCCGCTGGACATTTCTTCTGTCCAATTTAGCCTAATGGGACTTTTAGGGGTCTTCGTTTGGCCTCATTTATACGTTCCCGTCCCTAATATACCTGAGTACCCCACCCCCTCCCCCGCCAACTTAGGTTCGGTATAAGCAAATCGTTGGTATGCGCCGCCTCAAAGAGCGTGGTTTTCCGAGCTGTTTTGGCATGAAATAGTTATATATTTCGTCTTTTTGTATCAAAAAAGGTTGATCAGGCAACCAAACTAAACAAACAATGAAATATTTTAAACATCCTCGATAAAGTGCCACGACGAGCACTAATAATGAAAAGGAAATACAAATTGCAAAATAGGTCGACCAGGCGACTCTTGTGTTTAATTTTCGTTTGGCATCCATTGGTTGCAACATTTTCTATTTACTTTATTACTATATTCAGCACTTCACTGCGCATTCCTTAGTTCAACCTGACCCGAGATCAGGGCAGAATATCCCGTACCAGCCATGGTCGTACATTTATATTGTATATTTACAAATTAGTCTAATTTAGTAAGGTGAATATAAAGAATCCGACTAGCTGATTGGTCGAAAAATTCGGGATCTGACGCTATATTCACCGCGCGAGGCGGTGAATATAGGATTTCAAGGCGTGGCTGCTATATTAGCTAAGCCACATTTCTTGTGCCGGCAAGTAAAGATGGCGACTCGTTTTTGAATGAAATTTCCGTCTATTCTAAAGACATCACTCCACGTTCGGGATATTCAAAGCATTGGGAATTTAGGTAAATGACTACCAAGACGTTTGGACGGAAAACCTTTTCAAGAAATGATTTTAACGCATTTAAAACTCGTCAAAAACAAAGGTTTTGGTGTGGTCAACCAGGGCGGCCGTGTTTGTGTCGGATGGAGGGACAGAAATTTGCTTCTCTTCAGACCTAAAGCTACTTATTTCATGAAGATAACTACAGCTGCTCATGAAATCAGCAAATATTAAACAAAGGTACCTGGTGAATGTCTTTTTCGTAGTGTTCTTTTGTGTATTTTACTAGTGCTTAATTTGATATGTAAACGATGTAACTACGGCAATATGGCGAGCACTTGCGTGTGTTGTTTTTTCATGTTTCAGCTCGTAATTTGTAGATATTTATATTCACCTTAGTAAATTAGACTAAAAAAATTATTCGCGTCAGGCTCAGTGAATATTGGTGAATATTTACCTCGACTTCGTCTCGGTAAATATTCACCAATATTCACTTTGCCTTCGGCGAATAATTGTTAAATATTACAATAGCTCGCTTTGCACAATTTTGCTCCAATATTAAACTGTTTCGTGATCCTGTAGAAAACCGATAAAAACCCTAACCCTAACCAAAAAATAACCTAATTTATGTGCTTGTCGATAGTATTTTCAGCCACTAATAGTTCGTTGACACATGGATTTGTTCGACGGCCCTGCGGGCGCACGCAATTTCAATACTCTTTGAAGAATTCACCAGTCTCAACTCAAAACAATATGATTACCATTTGTCTTGATTAGCAATATACTTGTACTTCACGAAATTTAGGAAATATGCTTTTTAATCATTTGTTTTCTTTTTTGATGGGAATATAAGATTTATAAAATATAAATATATAAAATATAAGATTTGTTTATAGTTTGAAACGATTTCAGGCTAAAAATCCATACAATGCTACAATTATCGTGTTCGTGTGCGGAGTGGGACGGGCTAAAGTTCTATAAACATTATAATATCGGTATTTAATCACTTATAAGTTTCAGAAAAAATATATTTACAACAGCTTTTCGATAACAATGAAGCTAAAAGAAAGAGTACAGATGCACTTAAGATATTTGCTTGCATGATATAAATGTCAATGTTTTTCTTTCATGAGGTGCATGGTAATAACGTAAACATCCGACAAATCTTTATTACCTTAGTTAATTTTTCCTTTGGATTAGTGGTTTTGAGTTTAAGCACTACGTAATTAAGTAGGTACCAGACAAAACTTACATAAATTTTAAATACATCGTTATCCCATTCGATAAACCATACTCGCGTTTTCGTGCTTGATTTTAAAATTTATATCGACGTCAAAGCAAAGTATGTTACTTTGCACTCTGTGTGCCTCCTTAATAGATGTCGGTCGCCATGGTTTTCTTAGCAATTTGGCACCAAATAGTAGATTTTGTTTCCAAAATTATCAACATAAGTAGTTAGGAACTTATGTATTTTTAATGCATCTTTAAACGATTCGCTTATTATTCTTTCATAATTTCTCAATCTGCTTGGCGGGTTGTGTGGTGCTTTCGGCTCAGATGTAAATGATAGTTTCTTCCCATGGAGGAAGCACACCGCGGAACTGAAGGGTTAGTCCAAATATCTGTTTATTTTAACTTAGATATACGTGCCGCCCGCTATTCAGTTCAAAGAAAGCTAGTTTGGCTTCATGCTTGGAATTAACGTTATTTATATATTTATAAGATTCCCGGCAATATTTTTCTTGGAACCATGGTATACAGATCAACTCATATCTTATCGATCTCCAAGCTTTAAACTCCTGATAATTCAAATAATTTCGTACATGAATTTCGTGGTCATTCTTCGATCGAAAGTATAAAGCAATTTCGATGTAGGATGAAGTGAATGAAAGAACATATCGCATGGTTGTGCATGATAATCCACAGTGTCGCAGTACCGGGTACAACCTCAGACGTCTATCATTCGCAAACAGAATATATAATCTTGCCTTATAAACAGAACACAACAGGATATTTTCCATTTCGCCGTGAAAATATTTTATAATCGATTAAAACCTGTCGGATTAAATTGATAATTTTTTTATTTTAAATTTTAAAATTTCCCTTTTCTTAAAATGATAGATACTCTACGGAATTAAAGACATGCTCTAAAGACAGTGCGAATTAACATTCGTTTCTAAAGCTTGCCTAAAGATTATCACAAATCTTCTAATTGAAAGGTTTCCAGCATTTTTAACCTGTCGTTAAATATTAAAATCTCTTTTTCTGCCAAGGTCTCATAGAATCTAGTATAGACCTAATAAATCAGATATGATAATCATATTTCGTCGCGACCAACAGTCCAAAAACACTATTCTACTATTTATAGGTGTATTCATCTGACTCAAATTGAATCAACATGGTCAATGTGGCAATAATGTCGGCTGGAAGATTGTCCTGTCACCAGTTTATCATCGGTGTTATACTCACGCTCATGCTGAACAGAAGATTGTAAGTACGACTGAATTGCTGAATATCGAATATCGTTAAACTTTAACAATAGCTTTAATTTGAATGGCCGCACACTAGGGTTTTATCCACAGACTAAACAGTTAGAACCACCTCAGTATACAAACAGTAATACATGAAACAGGGGCACCCAACGGATCGTTTCGGTGGAATATCTGTTCGGAAGGCCTATAATCGCCTCAGATATTCGGTTATGGAAATGTCATCTCGATCTTTCTTAATATGGACAAATGAATGCCTTTTGTTTTCGGAGAGATAAAAAATGTCGTTTTGGGTACAAAAATAGGTCAGTCAGAAAGGCAAATTCAGCTCATAAATTCGGGTAAAAATATTTCAATCCCTAAAGTTTTCTGAAGTTTGAAAGTTCAGCTATCCGATCCGATGTATTTTTCTTAGAGTCTAAAAATAAGCCATTAAACTGCACAAAAAGCACAGTTATAACGTAAAAACGACGTTCCGACACCTACAGGAAAATTTTGTCGTTGAGTGCCCCTGATGAAAGTACTGCTCAATAGCTTTCAGAATGATCACAAACTAGGTTTTCAGTTAGAACCACCTTGTACAGCATAATAAATGGTCACACGTTAGGGTTTCATCCACAGACTTAAACGTTAGAGCCACTTTGTACAGAATAATAAACAGTACCACGTGAAAGTACTGCTCAATATCTTTTATTTGAATGGTCTACACTATAGGGTTTCAGTAAGAACCACTTCCTACAGTATAATAAACAGTACCACATGGAAGTGCTGGAGGCAGGAGAGTGGATATGCTAAGTCGGATAAGGTGCAATTTCACCGCAGATACTGGAAATATGATTTACAAGTCATTTATAATACCGGTATTTGACTACTGTGACACGGTATGGAATTGCTGGGGAAAGGAAAATTCAGAACTAATGGATCGAGAAAAGATGCGTAGGAGGGCTGCGCGACTGATCGTAAGACATACTACATGTAGAAGTAAAGAGGCTCTAACAACTCTCGCTTACGAGACGATAGAGGCTAGGCGCCAAATATATAATGTCGTTATAGATTTATTAGTGGCGTAAAGTGCCGTAATTTTTTAAAATAAATAATTCACTTTCAATGTGGCACTTAAACTGCAGACAAGGCAGGCAAATGTGTTACATTTACCGAAAGTATGGACAGAAGCAGCGGAAAATACGTTTTATTAGTCGGGTTGCCTACTTTTGAATTGTTTTCATCATTTCCTCACATAATGGAGAGTCTCCATTCTTAATTTAATTATTTACGTATACAAGAATTGAATTAGACAAATAAACGTTTTAATGTACAGAAACAGGTTTTGAATGATACATCTGACTCCATCTCAAACAGTGCCGCCTGCTGGGCGGCACTGTTTGAGATAAATAAATAATTAATACTTAATTGGAGAATCGAAGCAAGCACAATTATAGTTTAAAATATTGTAATTGTAGCCAAGTTTGATAATAAGAAACTTAAAAAATATGTTGTCACTGACTAAAATCTTAAAAATGGGATCAACGTTTCAGTTAAAATAGTATAACCAATAATGCGCAACGCCGTCCAGAAGTCTCGCGTTCTTAAAAGCATGCATATTTTCAGATTTTAGTCAGTGACAACAACATGTGGTTAATTTTCTTACAATTACTTACAAGCGAAATTTTCAAGAGTTGTTTTTATTAACCAAACATTATGATGTTAATTGTTAGCAAGAACATCTTATCTTGCAATTGCTTTCGGTCCCAGCACCTCTCAATTCAGTAACCAATCATCACAATCAGAACCATCCTGTGCAAGATGACCCCCCCCCCCCCCCCGCTCTATTAAGCCCCATTTTAATATGTCCCCTCCCTCCATTTCAGGTATAAACATATTATTAACCAACCCCCCCCCCCCCCCCCGTCCCCCGGGTGTCTATGTCTATAATGGCGGCCACAATCGTTATCTCGCACGCAATGCTGATTGGCTACTGATGACCCAAGGCGAACATTACGTACGTAAGGTAAACTACATCTTCGTTTAAAAACACGAAAGCTCGTATTGATGGTAAATTACAAGAGGAAATACGGTGAATCTCCAAAACATCATAGCTTTCTATTAGTCAACTGAGATGTTATAAAACTTGCAGAAGCATATAAAAATTGCTGAGCATTTATTTTGTTTTTGTTTTATATGTGTTATGTTTTGGACACGCGACCTGTTGAGTTTGTTTTATTTGAATCAACAGCGGCTCAACGAAAGAAAACGGCAGCTCGATATCTGTGTTGTCAAGATTATTTTCTGATTACGACCCTGTCATGCGGCCAGGTTTTGAAGGTTAGAGTGAACGTTATCACGTTTTGTTTAAAGGAGCTATGTCAAGATATTTTAAGTCATATTTGCCAAGTGCAAAATCACCTTCAAATTGAAGAAAGCCTCAAAATAACAGTTTACTAAAGTAGAAAAACACCCAAGAGGTAATAAGAAACCAAACAGGAACAAGGATGGTCGAGGATAGAAAAGATTAAGACGGATTGCAAACGGCGAACTTGAATGATGCACAAACTGTGACGTTGCTCCTTTAATTTATTGTGGCGCATAACAGTAGCGTTTTTTCATATTAGCTTCATTTTTATTTTGATTGTTGCAGTAATTAAATCTAATATTTATACAGATGCACTGCACTGAACGAAATTCGGGAGCTCTGCGTTTGCTGAAGCACGACAGAGATCCACTCGTTTTCTCCCAAGATATTTAATCACTGCGATGGTGAAAGCAAGAGGGAGTAAAGCTACACCCATGATTATAATTGGCCTTTATAGTCACGTGATTAACCACCGTCATTGTATCGACATAAATAACATTATACCTTGATGACATAATATTTGGTTTTATTTACATGGGAATATTTAACCCATAGCCCGTCCAATAGAGATCCTGGCAGATCTTTACGTTGAATCATTTGGGAATATACAAGAAGCAGACATGGTGAGTAACGCATAGTAAAAAAAACAGGTAGTAAAACAGATTGAGAATAGAAAAAAAATGTATCGTGTAGTAAATATTGTAAGTAATTACAGATCACAGAAGTTCATGAATGATTTACAAACCCATTCTCGGACACCCTGGGGCAGATAATCGGGGCGGGAGGAATCTAAACTGACTGACTGTAAACCTATAGATTTATTGCGCAATCAGCGACTTTCCTTTCCCGATTAGTAAGCTTGAGAGAACAGAGGAAAACAATTTCTGGTGTTAAAATTTGATACTAAGTAGTATCCAAGCATCAGTTTGTTCGACAACCAGTTATAGTCAGATTTACCCTGGGTGTCGGCAGCTCTTCTTACGCGGCTTCCGTTTCCAATCAAAGGGTATGTAAAGTCTCACCAAGAGAGGATGATCAAAGATAAGTATTCCTGTTGGGTCTCTTGCAATAATATTTTTTTGAAATATATTTTTAGCTTTCACTCCATAACTGAGCTAGTTTAATAGTGCTACTTGATTGGTCAGTTCGAGAAACGTGATGTCGGAATCTCAATCCGGCAGAAGGAAATAAAGATTAATTTCAAAGCATGGTGCGAAAGTATAAATATATTTTAATGGACACCGGGAATCCTTCTCTTAGATCATCCTCTCTTGGTCTCTATATATTACGATCCTAACCCCACGCGTGCAACCCTGCATCCATGGCCAGGTAAGTCAACGTTCATTGGCCAATAAAAATCGGTTACGAGTAGTAAGACTACAATATAAAGTATTCATCTGGGAACAAACAACGAATCAAATTATGATTTATTTCCTTGTCAGGAATTTAAGGTGTTTGGATATTTACGACAGCAATGGAAAGACGAAAGACTCGCTGGAAAGCTAGACAAGGCAATCACCATAAAAGGAGCTAACATTAATCGACTCTGGTTACCAGACCCCTTCTGCTACAACGCACGTGATACAAACTTAATGCTGCCTGATTCTGCAGTACACAGCAAAGTTTCCATCGATGTACAGGGCAACGTGCTCTACACGAAAGGGTCTGTGTTAATTTTGTGATAAAACCGATGTCTAGCTTTGTTCTTTCTTATCGTGTACTAGCCTTAAACTCTATAAGATAGACTACACTATACATATTAGAGGCCGAGGATACTTATATATAAAAACAACGGGGTGACTATCGAAATCTTTAAGTTTAGAGATTGAAAACCGACTTGGAACCTATTTGTCCTTAGAATTTGTGGGTGAACATGAATTCGATCCACGTCCACAAAACGCTGGAACCTTTTAAGCCCCTTCCACACGAGCAAGTTTTCCTTGACAAGTTTTCACTTGACAATTTTTCCTTGCTCGTGTGGAAAAAGAAATTTGGCAATGTCAAGGAAAAATTGCCAAATTGCGAAACTTGTTCGTGTGGACGTGAAACAAAGGAAAATATGACAAGGAATCCCTGGTGCCCAGCGGCCTTATCTTGTTGCTCGAGACCTGGGTCCTATTAAAGATGATAATCCTCTGTACAATATTATTGTTGTTAAAAAGAAAAAATTTCAAAGAAAAATTGTTTATCGCTAACACGAGAAAATAAAAATTATCAATGTCCCTTGTCAAGGAAAACTTGCTCGTGTCGAAGGGGCTTTAGGTGTTCCATTCATGATTTTCGTAAATCACCCCCGTCACTTTTATGTGGGACTTTCTCCCCTCATCACCCGGAATTAGAGGTTCTGTTGTTAACACAATCAAACTTTTCCAGGGTGAGCTTCTTAGCGTCTTGTGAAATGGATCTTCGTCATTTTCCGTTTGACTCCCAGGAATGTTTTCTTAAAATTGGAAGCTGTAAGTGATTTATAGTTTGCATAACCATACTAGTACTGTAAGTAACCTGAAGTGAATAATTAATTTTGTATAAATTCACTGCCAATTAACCAATTTACCTTTCGCTGTGGTGCATCCCTTAAGCCCGGGCCAAACAAGAATGAGAGTTGATGAGAGTTTGCTCTCGTGAGAGTTTTCTTCAACAATAGCATCGACTACTATCATCACCTCGGGCCAAAGGAGAGTGAGGGGTGTCGACGATTCCCAAAAAGCAATTTGAACAGGTTCAAATTCGAAGAAAGCCGGCACGAGTGTCCATGAGAGTCACCGAGAGTGCATGAGAGTTTCGGCCCAAATGGCGGGCCCAAATGAGAGTGAGAGTTTTAACTCTCGACAAATCTCATCCTCGTTTGCCCAGGACTTTATATCCCCTGCTCGGAGAAAAAAAGATGATCGATGAGATATTTAAATAATGTTTTACCATAGCGTTATCAGTACGTCCTCTAATTAAGCATATGCGTAATGTGGTCACCAGATATTGTTCTCAATTATTACACGCCTAAGACAGTTGAGAGGGCCAATAACTAAAATAGCCAACCATGCAGAATGCTTTATTGTCGGTTCAATTTTTTCTAAGTATTAGACCTGGTGAAGTTTCTTACATTCTTATGGTTTAGCATTCTTATGGTACAGCCCTTTTATAAAACATAAAAAATATCTTATTAACCAAGCATGCTGGGGACCGTATTGGGAGAATATCGGCCCTCAGTCTTTTCTCTATAATACTTACCTCGCTACACCGTACTGTCAAGACCAAGAGCTGATTTTGTTCCAGTACGGCCCTCACACTTGGTTAATAAGATATATGTACCCGCCATTAGTAAATTACTGTTTAGTTACCAATCAGAGCTCGCTATACTAAAATATTGGTTTTGGTGTACTCGGAATAAAGCGCTATTATTTAATATGATATAACAATGTTTCATCTTATAATTACGAATAAAAAAAAACATATTTCGATTACATTAGACGACGCGTAGGCCACTTCCGAGTTCCCTTTACCTCGGTTTCAAAACGAGTCCAGGTGCGAAACTTTTTTTTATTTGCATGAAAATGAACTTGCGAATAAAACCCATTTTTATATGAAAGGTATTTTACTAAGAAATAGAGGTAAAGGGAACTCGCAAATGACCAATTTTAAATGTATATATTCTTGATCTAATTGATTTCTTTTTATAAATAAGATGCTTACTCAACGGAAGACATAATTTACAAATGGAAATATAAAGATGTAAATGTGGAGGCGAAACAGATGGCGCAATTTGACTACTGTAGGGCCTCCTTGTCGACATCTGTGGACATCTTCAAAATAGGTAAACAAACTATTTCGACTATTTCTGATCCGCTGTAATATTGTAGAATTAAAACCATACATTTATCATCAGGATTTGCAGTGTAACTGTTGCATTTATCATTTATTTGTTATGTTTGAGGATGGCTCTTATATAAAATCCGGAAAACATTGTAATCCTTGTTTATTTGTTCATTGCATCATTGCAGTTAAATATATGTTACATGTTTGTTACAGAGCTCCTGTAAACATGTATGTAAGATCAAATGGGATTTCCTCACGCACTGTTCCCATCGTGGCTTTGTACATCGTGGCTTTGTACATTGTGTAGCTCAGATGGTAACCCGAAGGTCGTGGGCTCGAATCCCACCTGAGCCACTGAATTTATTTTTCAGTAGTCAGGGTTTACAGTGTTGCATTTATCATCTACTATCATAACACACCTGTGTTTATTTCAGGAAACTTCTCCACAATAACAGTTTCATACTACTTCAAGCGTCGCATGGGTTACTACCTAATACAAGTCTACTTTCCAGATGTTTGTGTCGTGGCTTTAAGCTGGATTGTTTTCTGGATGGATAAAACTGACATGGGCAACAGAATGGCTCTGGGAATCACCACCATCTTAACCATCATGTTTCTGCTTGGATCTCTGAATGGTACCATGCCAAGAGTCAGCTACCCAAAGGCTCTGGACTGGTACCTGTTGGTCTCGTTTTCATTCGCGTTCTTAGCCCTGGTGGAATGCATGGTGGTGTTTGTCGTTTGGTTAAGTGCTAATAAAAGAAAGGCGAAGAAGGTTTGTCTATTTCTTTCACACAAATTAGTACAGTCAACTCTCTCCTAGCGACCACTTCTCGTAAGCAATCACCTCCAATAAGCGACCTCTTTGTGAATAACCGTTTCGTTTTTCAGTCAAATATTGTTTCAAAAACTCTCTCGGAAGCGACCACTGCTCAAATTAATTAAGCGACCGCGACCACTTTTTAGACCCGAAATTTGACATATTCTTTTGTTTCCTGTTTCCGGTAAGCGTATTATTAAAAAATCATTATTCGGATGTCACAAAAGTTCAGTTTTTATTTTTATTTTGTGGTTTGGAACCACTTAGCTGTAGGTTGTTCAATTTCAATCTCCACATATATATTTTAAAATAGTGGTCGGGTTATCTTGGGGGGGGGGGGGGGGGTTAAAGTAAAACGGAAATATGACAAGAAATACGTTACTTACTAGTACAGGAGGTTTTCAATGGAACCGTCTCAATCGCTAATAAAAATTGTTTTGTTTCGGAATTGGTACCTCTTACAGATAGAAATGAATTTGAACCACGCCCACCAAACAATATCCTGGTACATTTTAGGGGGCTCCTTTCAGTTAAAATTTTCGACAAACAACCCGATCACTAAAGTCTGGTTTTCATATACCACCGCAACGATCGTAAGGATCGCAGCGATCGTAGAAAAAAGTGTTGTGCGATCCTTGCGATCATATGGAAACCATAAAAATTTGCGATCGTTGCGATCGTTGTAGACTACGAGTAGTCCCTCATTTTTCTGAGCTCATACACTATGCATGAATTACGTAATCGCAACGTTTCTATTGGTTAGTTGCTTGAACACACGTAGTCATCTATTGTATTCTGTCAGGTTCGGTCAACCCCCAAAATAGCGAACAAAAACATATAACAAAGAACTTTGCCGGGCTTCATAACCATTTCCCTCTATTAACTATGGTTTAATGCAGGATTCTTGTCACAACAGGAAAAGGATACAACAAGTGCAAAGTCCCCATCAACAGTTATGGCGTTACTTCATGTTGGCCAAAATGGAGGTCCTTCCATTGGATACGATGACGATAAACATCAAAGCGACGACGATGTTAACCGAGGCTGTCTCTCAAATATTGAAAGCGTAACTCGTGAGGACACCTCGTTTTTAAGCCACAAAAAGCCCTGCAAAGTGATCGATACCGCTGATTTAATTGATAAAATGTCACGGGCGCTGTTTCCGCTAATCTTCTTAATTTTTAACATTGTTTATTGGTGTTATTATTCTCTTGCAAATTAGAAAATACCAGTCCAAACTCGTAGCTTGGTAACTCAACGCAACTAAAGCTAATTAAAGTATGTTTTGTGTTTTGTTTGTTTGTTTATTTGTTTTAGTCTGTTTTTATTTGTTTTGAAGATTTAAACAACTGAGGAAAACAAATTTAAAACAAACAACAACATCAAACACCGTTAAAAGTTAAACGATAGGTACGCAACACGCACCTGAAATGGTAAATGGAGGGACGTTTTTAGTTTTCTATATCTGTAAACCACGTTTGGAGTAAATAATATTGCAATATATATGCAGTTTTCAGATTGTATTCGATTTTAATTTCTTGTTAGTACCAATCATTTGCTCAGAGTAAATAACACTGCTAGCTACATTAAAAATAAAAAGTACGCCATGCGTACATGTGTGAGCTTAAATTGTGATCATGATTGTATTCAAATAAAGGTGTAACAGTACAGTAAGTGGTTTCCATGTGTATTTTACATAATAATATCTTTAAAATAACCCGTGATCTATCTGACATAATATTTTGACTTACAAGTGACTCTATCTATTACATGTACTTTCCAGTTACCATATCAAAGTATGTATTTATGTTTCCTGTGCATACATTTAATAAGTTTCTTGTGCATACTGACTTCCAAACCAAGAACCAGCTGAATCTGTGATGAATCAATGACTTGGTTTTCCATGTTTGTATTGCAAGGACTATTTGTCAGCGGTCTCCCTCAAAGCGTATATAAGGATTGAGATAACTTCACTTGGCTTCTTAGCTTTTCGCGCCCGTCAAGCTTATCAACCTTCGCTATGCCTGTCGAACCCGCACAAGTTTCAACTGAAAATGTTGCTGCCGCTCAAGCTATTTTGGCCGCTTCTGCTATTACTTCGACTGACCAGGAAACTTATTTGTTATCATGTTCAGGTATTTTATATTTGTTTCTCTTCCTACGGTTTTCGCGTTCCCTTCGCGTTTTCTTCCTGCCGGTACATTTTGCCTTCATGCTCGCTTTTTGCCTCTAGTATTTTGCGGGTTTTCTGTTTTATTTCTACTACCTTAGTTCAGTTTATTTGTCGTTTTATGTAATTCTATATTCGGTTGTCTTTTGGTACCAGTCGTTTTGTTTCGCACATTCTCGTCCACTTGTGTTACACGTGGCAGTTTTAACGTGATATGTTTTAATTTATTTAGCATGCTGCTTTTGCCTTCAGAGCTTTGCAGATGCTTGCTATTGTTTGAGTTTGCTTTACGCTGCTCTTGCCAACGGGCTATTTGCAGGCCCTTGTTTGTGACATATTTGAGCTTACGGTTTATTTAACATGCTGCTCTTGCCATCGGGGCTTTGCAGATGCTTTTTTGTTTACTGCATGCTGCTCTTGCCATCGGGGCTTTGCAGATGCTTATTAGTTTGTTGCATGCTGCTCTTGCCATCGGGGCTTTGCAGATGCTTATTAGTTTGTTGCATGCTGCTCTTGCCATCGGGGCTTTGCAGATGCTTATTAGTTTGTTGCATGCTGCTCTTGCCATCGGGCTTTGCAGATGCTTATTAGTTTGTTGCATGCTGCTCTTGCCATCGGGGCTTTGCAGATGCTTATTAGTTTGTTGCATGCTGCTCTTGCCATCGGGGCTTTGCAGATGCTTATTAGTTTGTTGCATGCTGCTCTTGCCATCGGGGCTTTGCAGATGCTTATTAGTTTGTTGCATGCTGCTCTTACCATCGGGGCTTTACAGATGCTTATTAGTTTGTTGCATGCTGCTCTTGCCATCGGGGCTTTGCAGATGCTTATTAGTTTGTTGCATGCTGCTCTTGCCATCGGGGCTTTGCAGATGCTTATTAGTTTGTTGCATGCTGCTCTTGCCATCGGGGCTTTGCAGATGCTTATTAGTTTGTTGCATGCTGCTCTTACCATCGGGGCTTTGCAGATGCTTATTAGTTTGTTGCATGCTGCTCTTGCCATCGGGCTTTGCAGATGCTTATTAGTTTGTTGCATGCTGCTCTTGCCATCGGGGCTTTGCAGATGCTTATTAGTTTGTTGCATGCTGCTCTTGCCATCGGGGCTTTGCAGATGCTTATTTGTTTGTTGCATGCTGCTCTTACCATCGGGGCTTTGCAGATGCTTATTTGTTTGTTGCATGCTGCTCTTGCCATCGGGGCTTTGCAGAGGCTTATTAGTTTACTGCATGCTGCTCTTGCCATCGGGGCTTTGCAGATGCGTATTAGTTTACTGCATGCTGCTCTTGCCATCGGGTCTTTGCAGATGCTTATTAGTTTACTGCATGCTGCTCTTGCCATCAGGGCTTTGCAGATGCTTATTAGTTTGTTGCATGCTGCTCTTGCCTTCGGGTCTTTGCAGAGGCTTATTTGTTTGTTGCATGCTGCTCTTGCCTTTGGGGCTTAGTTTGCAGATGCTTGTATGTACATGTTTGAGTTTATATTTTTTAGCATGCTGATCTTGCCATCCGGCGGGCTTCGCGTATGCTTTATTTACACATCTTTGAGTTTATTATGCCATGCAATGTTTGAATTTGTCTTGCATACCGCTCTTATCACCGGGGTTTTGCAGTTTATTGAATCATCACGTTTGAGTTTTTCTAGCGTCGTGCTGCTTGCCATCGCTACGTTGTTTATGCTTATTTGTCGTATGTTTTTATTATTTTTCCATATTTGAAGCTTTGCAGATTATTTGCATTTCTCTGCTTTTGTCGGTTTTATACGCCACATGCTACCATCCGAGGCTTTGTTTTGTATTTGAGGGTCTTAACGTGTCATATGCTGTTATACGTGATGTTTGGTTCATCACCTGCCTTTATGCTTTTTTCTATTACCTTTTAAGTGTTGTTCTTCCAATTCGAGTATTTTCGGATGGATCAAAATCTACGTACATTCGTAACAAGCGTGGCTGTAATATCGTATTTGTTTACATTTTGTAACGGAATTGTCCTTAGTTTATTTATGGCTGTGTACCGTCGAGTTTTTGGGAGTTTGTTTGAAATGAATTCATTACTATTCATGTACACTTCTTGTTTTCCTTTTCTGGATTTGCACGCAGGCTGCGTGCTATTCACGTGTCATATGCTATTATTCGTATGTTTGGTTCATTACATGCCTTTATGCTTTTTTCTATTACCTTTTAAGTGTTGTTCTTCCAATTCGAGTATTTTCGGATGGATCAAAATCTACGAACATTCGTAACAAGCGTGGCTGTAATATCGTATTTGTTTACATTTTGTAACGGAATTTTCCTTAGTTTATTTATTGGCTGTGTACCGTCGAGTTTTTGGGAGTTTGTTTGAAAATGAATTCATTACTATTCATGTACACGGGCTGCGTGTACGCGGGCTGCGTGCTATTCACGTGTCATATGCCATTATTCGTAATGTTTGGTTCTTTATGCTTTTTTTCTGTTGCCTTTGAAGTTTTGTTTTTTCCTATTCAGGAATTAATCGGTTGAATCGGAATCCGACGTAAACTAGCGGCGCTAGTAATATCATATTTGTTTTAGTTTGTTTTCACATAAGCTTAAAGGTATTCTTTTACAATTATTGTTCTTTGTTTGTTATCCCCTCCTCTTTTTGTCCCTTATCTTTCCTTTTTCACCTGCTGATGGCAGCCTTGAAGGGAGTCTAATTCCCTACTCGGATTACCGGGGCCAAGGCTGTCATCTCCCAGGTTTCCCTTTCTCTCTTTCTCGTTTCTCTTTATTCAGTGTTACAGTGTCGTGGGTTAACAGTTCCGGAAGTTCCCTTCCTACTCAAGCCTGGGAGATGACGGCTTATGCCCATATTTCCATCGCCCATAATGCTATTGTCTTTCGCGACATGGCTTACAGTGCCCAGTTTTTTCAACGCGCGGCACAATAGTCATAATAATTTGCATATCCAGATCTAGTCGGCTGTGATTGGGCAACATATTTATCTTTGATCTTTGCAGATTTTGTATGCTGTCAATCCAAAACGGTTGGATTTGTAAAGTAAATCCAAGTGAGGTAAATCCCAAGGTGCGATAAAGTTAACAACCGCACTCTATAATGTTTATGTCTACTTTTGCTTCTTGTGAGCCTGTGCGCTTTCCCGTTGCATGTTTGTTTAACTTTAGTTTTGGGTTTTGGGTTTTGGTTTTTGGGTGTTTTGTTTTGGGGTTTTTGTTCAGTTTTGGGTGTTTTGGGGTTCATAAGTATCTGCGAGATTGCTTGTTAGACTGTTGCGACAGCTGACCCCCATTCTTAATCCGCATAAAGCACGAGGGAGAGTGCTGATAAATAGATTACTATTTGTCAGCGGTCTCCCTCAAAGCGTATATAAGGATTGAGATAACTTCACTTGGCTTCTTAGCTTTTCGCGCCAGTCTGGCGGTTCGGTCCGCCGCGGCTTGTTCCTCATTTAGTGCATTCATCTCCCTCTGCTTTCCTCGCTGTTGGCTTTCAGGTTTAGTTTTTTCCCGCCCTCCCAACCCATTTATACTGTACTTCTTACTTGTTTTTAACCTGAAAGCGACAGCTGACCCCCATTCTTAATCCGCATAAAGCACGAGGGAGAGTGCTGATAAATAGATTACTATTTCTTTTGAGTTAAGCAATTATTCAAATAATATTACACAAATAAAAATACACAAGTTCAAAGGAAATAATACAATATTAAATTGTTAAATCGATGAACAATAAATACAGTTGAGAACAATAACAACATTTTAACAATACCTGTATACTGATTATGGATGAGACAACAACAATTTTAGAGGTTTCATTTCTTCGTGGTTGCCGAACCAAAAAAGTGTATGTGTGTTGTGTGTGTGGTGGGGGGGGGGGGGGGGGGGGGGGGGGGGCTTATTGGCTTATTAGAGAGGGGGGCTTAATATATATAGAAAGGGGGGGGAGCTAAATAGAGCTTCTACGGCATATATCTTGTTTCCATTGCGCACAGTTCCGGTTGTCAATAACAATAACAGTACAAAAATGTGCTATTCCATAAAGAATGTACTATATATTGCCAATTTATTGAAATAAATATTGTATAAGGTAAAGTCATTCCATCATGTTAATTATTCATGATTATGTTGATATTTAACGCTGACCCCGTTATTTCGAACTCCCGCTAATTCGAACTTTTTTTTTCCCCTAGGAGTTCGAAATAAGGAGGTTCGACTGTCATTTATTTTCACATGGCAACGAAGACCCTGAAATACAGTTGAACCCCTATAAAGCGTCCACCCCTATTAAACGGCCACCCTATGCATATTAAGTGACCAGTTAAACACGAAGACGCGCTATAAAAGGAAAGGTACCTTAGGCCCAGTTCAGACGCCGTACTTCACATGAGCCGAATCGAATCGACGAATTAAGTTCATGTGAGGTACGGCGTCTGAATCAATTCGGAACGGCTCGATCAATTCGGATCGGCTCAGCCGTTCTTCCCGCCTGGCTCAGCCGAGAATAACGGCTGTGGACCGGCTTTGATTCAGACGCCGTACTTCACATGAGCCGAAACAAATTCATGAATTATTATAATTTATTTATATGGCAAACTGGTCCACGATGAAAAGGAACATTCTGATTGGTTCCCTGAGCGGTCCGTATTTTGCAATACGGACCGCTAAGATGGACCGCTCACGAACTCATTTCGCCGAATTCCTTTTATGAAATATTGAACAAAAGAAAACTGTTTTCTATTAAGTAGAAACATTTTTCCTCATGTCTTTTGGTTAAACTTTTCGCAAAGCGGCCTGAAAAATGCAAGAATATGCTCAGCTTTGGCGCGCGCGCGTTAGCCGAGAATGGTTGTATTAATTTATCAACAAATTTTTAAAAAAGCCATTATAATAAAAATTTTATTGAACTAGCTTGTTCGGTCCGTATTGGGAAATATTGGTCTCGTTCTTTTTTGCAAGTTTATGGAACCTCGCCTTCGGCTCGGTCCATAAACTTGCAAAAAGAACTCGACCAATATTTTCCCAATACGGACCTCACGCTAGTTCAATAACATCTATGTATTTTTCAATATAACAGTAATCTTCGCCTATTAATTTAAGTTCGGCTGAATTAAGCTCGGCGTCTGAATCAATTCAGCGGTCTAAATTAATTTGGGTCGGCCTAAATTCGAATTCGATTCGGCTCATGTGAAGTACGGCGTCTGAACTGGGCCTAAGGTACCTCGAGTTCATTTGTCAATCAACAGCGAACGAGACAATAGCTGAAAATTAGTCGTCAGTAGAGAATAAATAATGTTTCGTTTTTCTTTCTATAAATCATTCTAAATCCCACGGAATAATGACTAGTTTCTTGAAATATTTCGGTGTGCAAGAAACAGCAAAAGAACATAGAATTATCTGTTCTAAAAGTTTTAATTCACATCTTACCGAAAACAAAACAAGGAAATTAGAGACAGTGTTTATGTTCATAGTGGATACACAAATTGTAAAGGAATACAAGAACATTACAAAGCTCTAGCCTCCACGTGCAATACTAAAATGCAAATTAGATGGAAAGTATGAGGAAAGTAGGAGGAGCTTAGCCTTTTATAGTGCGTCTTCGTGTTTAACAAAGTCCCAAAACTATTGTCAGTATAATACTGTAAATAAAACACCTATTAAGAGACCACGGCCACCTTTTGGCTGTCCCGATGAGGGTGCTTCTATTGTTTATACCGGCCCTATTAAAATACGCGTAGTTTTGGTCTATACGGATTATAAAAATATTCCAACACACGTTTATTATCGCCGTCTTGACGTAATTCCGTTGTCCGTTACCTCCGTTAACTTGAATGCCATTTTTCTGCCACTTAACATGGGTTTAATGGAAATATCTCGTTCACGTTTCAAGCAATCCAAAAACTCTCTGCTCAAAACATGAATCTATGTTATGGGGTGTTTTGTAAATTTTTTGGTGATTTTTGGGTATTTTTGGGAGGAAATAGTTTTCTCAAAGGAGTTGTAAAATTTAGGGAAATAAGAAATATTGAAGATTTAATGAAGTTTTAAAATTAGAATTTGAAGTTAAAAATTAGTAGATTGAGAGCACCCACGTGGTTATGAACTGTCTGTTGGTGTTCCAAAAAAAAAATTTCATTGAAATTCACGTGTACTCCCACCTTAAGCGGCCACTTGCCATTTCACGACCGAGGGTGGCCGTTTATTACAGGGGTTCGACTTTATATCTTGATAGAGCTCCTTTTAATAGATAAACTGTTGCTTTTTTTGTCATATTTTAAACCGGTGAAAGCCGAAGAGTTTAGGTCGAAACGCCTTTATCAACTTTTTATAAACGCGTGTATAACGTTTTACCTAAGCCAGGGTCAAACACATTTAAGATTTTGTTATGTCCATCTTAGACTGCAATTTCAACATTTTTCCATCATTAAATTCAGTTGAAAATAATTAAATAATAAAAAACAAATATATACAAAATATACTTATCAATTGTAACGTTTGAGTCAGTTGTGTGGTCAGTTGTCATTTCACTTTAGATGTATGCATTTTTTGCAAGATTTCGCCCAGCTATAGTAACTGAGTTATCTTATAAACAACCACGCTTCTGTGTGCAAGTAGTAAGTATCTTACATCAGTAAAGCAGCTGGAGTTATTGCCGTGGTTCAGTTGGGAAAGCAAAAGGGCATACTAGCACAGTATGTGGTCCTAATTCCGGCCAGAAAAGACACGAACGTGTAATTCACGCATTGGAAGAACTGCCTTGAGCTGAAACTTGACCTGTGACTTGTCACAACATTTACCTAGCATATGTAAAACTGAGCAACAGCTTTTGGTCTTTATCGATAATCTTGTAGTATCGAAAATAGAGATTCGCTTTGGCGGCCCTAATTTCCATAAATTTCCGTGACTTTTGATCATCTTTCATCCTTATCGATCAATGAAAAGGCGAATTATATCAAGAGAGCTTTGTTTTAGGGCCGAAATAAGTGGGCGGTATTCAAGCCGCTCTGCGGTCCCAGCCAGTCTGACAAGAGGTTTTGTGAGAGTTGGCCGGAATTAGGACCTCGAACTAAAAACACATCGAAATATTTGAGTCATAATTTTAGACAGATATTCAACCTGCAGATAGTTTTTTTGGTCTGGCAGAAAGATCATTCATACATGAAAGATCATGTATTTCATACCAAAAATTAGCGCTATCAATGGACATATAAAACAAACGGGAATTCTAAATATAACCATGTAATTTGAGGCGCCGTAAACTAATGAATGTCGAACAAAACAAATTCACCTACCTTCGCGATAACTCGAAATTATCTTCTTTAACAATAATAGGAAAGCCACCAAGCAAGATTACGAAATGAAATAGATCAATAAATTTAAATCTTAGGAAAGAGTCGTTTCTTCGAAAGAGTTCGTTTTCCAATTAAAAATACGCGATGAACGAAAAGTGGCCGGAATTAGGGCCGGCCGGAATTAGGACCACATACCGTACACGAAGACTATTTGCCCACGTAGCAGTGTTTTAGCGCAGTTGGATTTTCGACTGCAGGTCCTTCATCAAGGTAAATGAGTTATAGTTGAGCAAACATTCCCTCATGGTCCATGAGGTTTAGAACTGAGACATAATAGATTTAAGTGGACCGTCCGGTTTGTGCAAGTTGACAGACAGCTTACTTAGCGAACAAGTTTTCCACCAAATAATTATATAAGAAATTTCCATTTCACTAAGTTCTACTCAAAGACAAAATGAAACGAACTTCAATGAGAAAATATACAACTTATACGTTTTGTAAGTCGTTTCAGGCAATAATAATAATAATAATAATAATCAACTTTATTTGGGGAGGGTGACACATAACAGTGATTCAACTGACGAGCTAGTGGCCCTCCGTCCTAAAACTATAAATACAAATACAATCAATATACCTAAATTATGGACAAGAATAATGAAATACAGCTAAAAATTACAATATCAGATTAAAATTGGGCAATGCTAAAAATTACAGCTAAAAATTACAATATCGGATTAAAATTTGGTAATGCTAATTAAAAATCTACGAAGGATATAACTTACATTAATATCTCAGTTCCCCACTTGGAATCTTAATGGTTTTACTCAGGAGCATATTACCCCGGAGCCTCTATCTCCGCCCTTATTGGGACTATGCCTCGGCGAAGTTACACCTTGAGCTATTTTTAGAATTATTTTTGCTGCGAAAACGTGATGTCACGAGCCACGCACCCGCTTTTAACCAATGAGATTGTTCCTGCGACAATACAAAACAACACAAAACAATATAATACAAAATAATACAAAATAATACAAATACAATACAATATTAAGAGAGAATTTTTTTGGTGACCGCGTGAAATCAGAAAAATGTGGCACATGATGAAAAAAATCACTACCTTCATATTTCGTCCAGAGATACCCTATGGTGAGTCAATAAACGTGGTGCAATTTTTTGTTCAAATCTTTTTTATTTTCTAGAAAATTCGCAAAAACTGTAACGGCCGTTCCACGGCAATAAAATGGCCGAAATGAGTGCTGCGAGTATGAGCACAATAAACTATGCTCCTCAACAGCGCAAAAGGAAGCAAGCCTTTTTTCAATTTGTAATTTGTTTAAGAGGCATTAACAAATGATTTGAGTCTAATAACAGAATTATTCACTTAATTTTGAATTCCCGGCACGGTTTGAAATCGCCAATATTTCATTGTTTAAAAATCTCAGTTTGGAGCAGTTTTTCAAGAAACATTTTTCCCTATGCGGTATAACTCAGAATCACTTAAAATTAAGATTTTTGAGTTAGTGGAAATGTTCTTCTTTCCAAAGATATAAAAATTAGTCTGGGGCTTTTAACTACCGCAAAGAAAAAGCCCGTTAAATTTCGAGGAAATCACAACACCGACTTGTCAACAACCACAAATAATCGAATTACGCTTTCTGTTATCAAAGCCAAAATTCAACCGAAATCATATCGCTTAGCCCTCTACTGATCAGAACTCATATAGTAAGCTTACTCGTAAAGCAGTGGTTGAAGGTTGGTTTTTACCCGTACTTTCGTTTCAAATCGCCATCATGGACAGTGTTTACCAATCACACAATTAGCATTAAACTGTTGCCGAAGGCTCTTCCATGAAACATCGCATTTCTTGGCAGTTCCAACCATATATCAGCTTCTATACAGCTATTTATACAAGAGTCTTCTTTTACAATCAAAAACTGTGCGTTTTGATCGTTTAAGTGCAGAAGATCAAAGCTTAGAGCGAAACTTTGATCATTTGTGTGTCACGCAATGACATGTCACACATTAGAGGCTCGGCTACCAAGTTGTACCAGCGAATCAGTTTGGGTATTGTTGGAAAAAGACTGTTTAAAATCTAGAATGCTGAAACTGATATGAGTTAATTATTGCGACGTCCGACAAAACTGTGCAACATGAATCAGGGAAGCTTAGGGAGTAATGTTAGAGTTTTCGAAAAAAAAATTACTGTGGAACCCCGCCTTACGGCCACCCGTTAATACGCCAGGTCGTTATACGGGCCACTTTATTTTGGCCCGAAAAAGCTCTGTCAGTCATTTTCTTATTTAAAGAGCCCTTTTAATACAACCACCCTAATACGGCCAGGTTTTCTTGCCCGTAGGTGTCCTGTATTACACGATTTTAAATCTGATCCTGTTTTACTGCTATGGCTCTAGCCGCCGTAGCCGGTACCCTAAACGGCTCAGTTATACGTTATTGTAACGTTTCTCATCTACCATTTTGGAAGTAATTGCTTTGTGTAAATTAGTAGCTAAGTCCATCCAAACGGATGACTTCGTGGTTATCAATAATGTTTAACCAAATATTTTATTTTTTCAGGAATTCGCACTTGCCAAAGTTTATAAACACCACGATGTTTATAAACACCATGATGTAGGGCAAAGTGACGCACTACTACGTTCGGTAATTCGTTCAAGTTCTTATCTCTACTGAAATGATTATGAATCTAAATTGCATTACTGCGTGCTGCTTCCTATATAACGCAATAGTCGCGCTCTGTCCTCCATTCCGTAGTCTGAAGTGTCAGCCGTCTCCTCGCCCCACTCCCCCCCCCCCCCCCCAGTGGGGCCAGATCTCACCTCGCCTGGCCCCACGGAGGGGGGGGGGGGGGGGGGGGGAGGGGGGTTAAAACTTGCCAGTACCCGAACGGTCATTCCTTGGAAGTCGTGTCCCAGTGTCGGTGCACTTCATGTAAATATTAACGAGATCTAAGATACCTGGCCTGATATCGTCTTAAAATTTTACGTGAGCATGCAGCTAGTGAATGTAAATTAGCCTGCAGCTCGCGCTTCGCGCACACCCAAAAAAACTAAGCCACGTGTACTGAAGGCTAATGTTCCCTGAAGAAGTCAAGCCGTGCCTGACGAAATATTGGAAAATATAATCACATTTATCCCATCCGGTACCTTCGTATTGTCCGTTGGCCCTTTCAGAATTTTACAAGTTTTAATGTAAAGACGCACGCTTCGCGTGCAAACAAACGTGCGTTTTTACGTCTGGTTGTTATGGCGTAGCCATTTACTTTTGTTTAGAACATGTATATGTATTAAAGCAAGACATGACTGAGGCCCCCCATCCACACAAATGCGTTTTCGTTTGAAAAACGCATCGCTCAAAACGCTACAATAGTCATCTGCGCATGCGACAAATAGACGAATGACGTCAGCGTTTTTGAACGAAAGCCTCCGTTTTCGCTGTCCACACACACATTTTCAAATGTCTCCACTCTGGACAGCGTTTTCAAATGTATGCGTTTTCGATGAAAGTGTTGTAGTGTCGAAGATAGGCGAAAACGCATCCAAAAGTATGCGTTTTCAAACGTAAACGCATTAGTGTGGACGGACCTCACCACACTGATGCGTTTTCCTTGTTCATAACATAAGCTGATTTGAATGTTGAAACGCGCTAGCTGGCATAGACGCACTCACTGACATTAAAAACCGCACAAGGGCGCGTTCGTGTTTAGAAGGGAACATATTACTAGACGGTAATATAAGATTGATTAGTGAACAAGGGGATTATGTGGATAAGCACTTATGGGTCACTCCCGTGTCCTTCTCAGTGGGGTGTAACGTCGCCACCAGCCCTGTTGTACTTATAAGTAAGGCAGACGAGTCCCGCGGTGTGGTGTCTTTATCCGAGAAGGTTGAAAACATACGCGCTACCACTTGTAGTCATAACCCACTGATTAATTTCCGCGCACTCTCGTTGGACGAAACACGCCACGTGGTACAAAATCGGACCGCATGCAAGTATCAGATTATATACAGCTGTTTCGAGAAAACGTTGTCGGAAAAAGCGCACGCGACAATCCGAAAGGTAATCTGGGATATGATCAGTAAGTACGTTCCTGACACTGTAGCTGTCGAATCAACTTTTGTTGCTTTCTTTTAGCACTCGCAAACATACTTCCACGGCGTCTCATGCCATTTTCTCAGATTTCCCTGAAATGCTAAAGTCAAGGAACCGTGAACTTAAAACTACCCACAATACCTTTCAGGATTGTCGCGTGCGCTTTTTTTCCGACAACCTTTCTCGAAACAGCTGTATATTCAGTCGATTTGATACCCGTCGCCCGAGTAGGTACAAGGGCTAATTAAATACGAGCTTTGTGCTGGACATTAAGATACAACCCTGATTAAATTTTTCGTAAGCTTCCCCTATCATAAATTAGCAAAATTACACAGACTTACCACAGAGCCAACAGGGACAAATATGCCCGTGCGTCGAACGGAAGGATTGTCCTCGAAAGCGCTTTGTCGATGCCGCGGTCGGCCCTTGCGATTTCCCTTCCTTGGCAGGTCTCGATAATTCTGCTGTAACACGACACTGTTGCGAGCCCTCCTCCATCCAATGCCCAAAGGGGAATGATGAGCTGGGTAGATAGTCATGTCCGAAATATCAGGAGGTTGTAGTGAAAAATATTGATGCTCGTGCTAAAATTAAATCGACTTCGGACTCCACACATCATTTACGCCTACAGACTGTTTGTGTGCCGGAGATGTGTTTTACACATAAAACCCAGAGGGAGTATCACAGCACCTTGTTCTTCAACCCGACTTCGCTTATCTTGGGAGCAGTGTCCCCCAGCTAATCTCTGAAAAAGAGCAATTATATTGATGTCCATTTTCAGTACTCTAGGTTACTTTTCTACTTTTGTGATTATTTATGCACTTCTTGCCTCTGAAACAAAATTCCGACCAAAACAAACCTTCGTTCTTTAATATTTGCTTAGCAAAACTTTGAATGGCTCGACGGTCATTATATTGTTTAGGAACCCCACCTTACAAACCTCGTTACCAGGGACTTTTCCCTTCCCTGGGAACGAGGTTGCCCACCTTAAACTAATTTAATTTCTGATTTTACCAAATTGATCTGAGTAAATGAATTATACTCTTATTAGAAACAAAAGCAATATATCCGTGAAGGTACTCAAAGGATTTGCTTGGCGCCTGCTGAACCTTCAGTCAAAGATCCTGTATAGTTTCTACCTTCCTTCCTTCCTTTCCGTTTCAAACAGACAAAAATCCTCAAAATAATTATCATGTCCGCAAACGTCAATCAGGTGCCCCCTTATATCCTACAAGCCGTTTAGGCGGTACAGAACAACGGTACAACAGGCTTTTTTTTTGGCGAAAAACTCCAACATTACTTCTTGAGCTTCCATGATTCCTGTTGCACACATTTGTCGGGGTCGCAATAATTAACTTCATATATTTTTTAGCATTCTAGATTTTTAAAAGCGTTTTTCCAACAATAACCAAATATTCACTAATCCGCAACATATATAGGACCATATAGCCAGTTCCAGGCGTTCAGATAGTGGAGGAGAGTCGCGAAAAGACGTGCGAAACGCGAAGAGTGGCGAGGAAAGTACTACTTGGTAACCGAGCCCCTTTTGTAAACGGGCAAATGCAACATGTCATTGCGTGACACACAAATTATCAAAGTTTCGCTTCTAAAGCTTTGATCTTCTGCCACTTAAGAGAGACTTTTTTCCGTGACCGAGTGAAGAGTGGCACATGATGACAAAAATCACTACCTTTATATTTCGTCCAGAGATACCCTATGGCGAGTCAATAAAACGTGGTGCAATTTTTTTGTTCAAATCTTTTTTTTATTTCTTGAAAATTCGCCAAAAACTGTAACGGCCGTTCCACGGCCATAAAATGGCCGAAATGAGTGCTACGAGTATGAGCACAAGAAACTATGCTCCTCAAAAGCGCAAAAGGAAGCAAGCCTTTTTTCAATTTGTATATTTGTTTAGAAGGCATTAACAAATGATTTGAGTCTAATAACAGGATTATTCACTTAATTTTGAATTCCCGGCACGGGTTTGAAAATCGCCAATATTTCATTGTTTACAAATATCAGTTTGGAGCAGTTTTTCAAGAAACATTTTTCCTATGCGGTATAACTCAGAATCACTTGAAATTAAGATTTTTGATTAGTGGAAATGTTCTTCTTTCCAAGGATATAAAAATTTGTCTGGGGCTTTTAACTACTGCAAAGAAAAAATCCCGTTAAATTTCGAGGAAATCACAACACAAATTGTCAACAACCACAAATAATCGAATTACGCTTTCTGTTATCAAAGCCAAAATTCAACCGAGATCCTATCGCTTATCACTCTACTGGATCAGAAACTCAATATAGTTAGCTTACCTCGTAAAGCCAGTGGTTGAAGGTTGGTTTTTATCCCAACTTTCGTTTCAAATCGCCATCATGAACAGTGTTTACCAAATCACACAATTAGCATTAAACAGTTGCCGAAGTCTCTTCCATGAAACATCGCATTTCTTGTCAGTTCCAACCAATATATCAGCTTCCATACAAACTATTTATACAAGAGTCTTCTTTTTACAATCAAAAACCCGTGCCTTTTGATCGTTTAAGTGGCAGAAGATCAAAGGCTTTAGAAGCGAAACTTTGATCATTTGTGTGTCACGCAATTTTTCCGTTACAAAAGGGGCTCGGTTACCAAGTAGTACTTTCCTCGCCTCGCACAGCCTCGCACATCTTTTCGCGACTCTCCTCCACTATATGTTGCGGATTTGCGAATATTTGTTTTTTTGTTGGAAAAACGTTTTTAAAATCTAGAATGCCTAAAAATTATATGAAGTTAATTATTGCCGGCGACCCCCGACAAATGTGTGCAACAGGAATCATGGAAGCTCAAGAAGTAATGTTGCAGATGTTGGAGTTTTCGCAACATTAAATCTGAAGCCTGTTGTACCGTTGTTCTGTTATGGCTCTAGCCGGTACCGCCTAAACAGCTTGTAGGATATAAGGGGGCACCTGATTAACGTTTGCAGACATGATAATTATTTTGTGGGATTTGTCAGTTTAAACGGAAGGAAGGAAGGTAGAAACTATATAGGATCTTTGACTGAAGGTTCAACGTAGCAGGCGCCAAGCAAATCCTTTGTGTACGATCATTGAGTCTCTTACCTTCACGGATTATATATGCTTTGTTTCTAATAAGAATATAATTCATTTACGCAGATCAATTTGGTAAAGTCAGAAATTAAATTAGTTTAAGGTGGGGTTCCTAACAATATGTAATGACCATCGAGCCATTCAAAGTTTGCTAAGCTATAAGCAAATATTAAAGAACGAAGTTTTGCCGGTTTGGTCGGAATTTTGTTCCGAGGCGACAAGTGTATAAATAATCACGAAAGTAGAAAAGTACCTAGAGTACTGAAAATGGACATCAATTGCTCTTTTCAGAGATTAGCTGAGGGACATTGCTCCCAAGATAAGCGAAGTCGGGTTGAAGAACAAGGTGCTGTGATACTCGCTCTGGGTTCATGTGTAAAACACATCTCGGGCACACAAACAGGCTTTAGGCGTAAATGATTTGTGGAGTCCGAAGTCGATTTAATTTTAGCACGAGCATCAATATTTTTCACTACACCTGATATTTCGGACATGACTATCTGCCCCGCTGACCGCGGCATCGACAAAGCGCTTTCGAGGACAATCCTTCCGTTCGACGCACGGGCATATTTGTCCCTGTTAGCTCTGGTAATTTTGCTAATTTATGATAGGGAAAACGGCCTTACGAAAAATTTAAATCAGGGTTGTATCTTAATGTCCAGCACAAAGCTCGTATTTTAACTAGCCCTTGTACCTACTCGGGCGACGGGTATCAAATCGGACTGAATATATAATCTGATACTCGCGGTCCGATTTTGTACCACGTGCCGTGTTTCGTCCAACGAGATTGCGCGAAAATAATCAGTGGATTATGATTCGCAAGTGGTAGCGCGTTTTCAGCCTTCTCGGACAAAGACATCACACCGCGGGATTCGTCTGCCTTACTTATACGTATAACAGGGCTGGTGGCGACGTTACGCCCCACTGAGAAGGACACGGGAGTGACCCATAAGTGCTTATCCACATAATCCCTTGGTGCGCTAATCAATTAACAACTTCTCATGTCAATAAACTGAAAAGTTCATCATTTTATAGTACCGTCTCGTAATATGTTCCCTTCTAAATACGAACGCGCCCTTGTGCGGTTTTAATGTCAGTGAGTGCGCCTGTGCCAGCTAGCGCGTTTCAACATTCAAGTCCGCTTATGTTATGAACAAGGAAAAACGCATCAGTGTGGTGAGGTCCCGTCCACACTAATGCACAGTGAAATGAAAACGCATATTTTTGGATGCGTTTTCGCCTATCTTCGACACTACAACGCTTTCATCGAAAACGCATACATTTGAAAACGCTGTCCGGCAGAGTGGAGATATTTGAAAACGAAGCGTTTCGAAAACGGAGCCAAACGAAAACGCATCAGTGTGGACAGCGAAAACGGAGGCTTTCGTTCAAAAATGCTGACGTCACTCGTCTATTTGTCGCATGCGCAGATGACTATTGTCGCGTTTTGAGCGATGCGTTTTCAAACGAAAACGCATTAGTGTGGATGGGGCCTCTGTCATGTCTTGCTTTAATACATATACATGTTCTAAACAAAAGCAATGGCTACGCATAACAACCAGACGTAAAAACGCACGTGGTTTGCACGCGAAGCGTGCGTATTTACATTAAAACTTTGTAAAATCAGTTCTGAAAGGGCCAACGGACAATACAATGGTACCGGATCCTGGCGGATCTAATCAGCAAATTTAAGAATGAAAACAACAAAGAAAGGCTGACTGTGCGGTTGGGAAAATGTGATTATATTTTCCAATATTTCGTCAGGCACGACTTGACTTCTTCAGGGAACATTAGCCTTCAGTACACGTGGCTTAGGGTTTTTTCGGTGAGTGCGACCGCGACCGCGGAGCGCTAGACGGAAAAATTCCTAAACCACCTGTGCTGCAGGCTAAGTTACATTCACTAGCTGCGTTCTCACGTAAGTTTTAAGACGATGTCAGGCCAGGTATCTTAGATCACGTTTAGATTTACATGAAGTGCACCGACACTGGGACACGACGTCCAAGGAAGGGTGTCAATCAAATGCTTGAATTCCGGTACCCCATTCAAGCGCATTTGGGAATGACCGCTTTTTTTGCGAAAACTCCAACATTACTCCTAGCCTGAGATCAGGCTCCTAAATAAAATTTGCACAACTTTGTCGGGCGTCGCAATAATTAACTTCATATCAGTTTCAGCATTCTAGATTTTAAACTGTTTTCCAACAATACCCAAACTGATTCGCTGGTACAACTTGGTAACCGAGCCTCTAATGTGCGACATGTCATTGCGTGACACACAAATGATCAAAGTTTCGCTTCTAAAGCTTTGATCTTCTGCCACTTTAAACGATCAAAAGGCACGGTTTTTGATTGTAAAAAGAAGACTCTTGTATAAATAGCTGTATGAAAGCTGATATATGGTTGGAACTGCCAAGAAACATGAAGAAATGCGATGTTTCATGGAAGAGACTTCCAACTGTTTAATGCTAATTGTGTGATTTGGTAAACACTGTCCATGATGGCGATTTGAAACGAAAGTAGGGATAAAAACCAACCTTCAACCACTGGCTTTACGAGGTAAGCTAACTATATTGAGTTTCTGATCCAGTAGAGTGATAAGCGATAGGATCTCGGTTGAATTTTGGCTTTTATAACAGAAAGCGTAATTCGATTATTTGTGGTTGTTGACAAGTCGGTGTTGTGATTTCCTCGAAATTTAACGGGCTTTTTCTTTGCAGTAGTTAAAAGCCCCAGACAAATTTTTATATCCTTGGAAAGAAGAACATTTCCACTAATCAAAAATCTTAATTTCAAGTGATTCTGAGTTATACCGCATAGGAAAAATGTTTCTTGAAAAAACTGCTCCAAACTGAGATTTTTAAACAATGAAATATTGGCGATTTTCAAACCCGTGCCGGGAATTCAAAATTAAGTGAATAATTCTGTTATTAGACTCAAATCATTTGTTAATGCTTCCTAAACAAATGTACAAATTGAAAAAAGGCTTGCTTCCTTTTGCGCTGTTGAGGAGCATAGTTATTGTGCTCATACTCGCAGCACTCATTTCGGCCATTTTATGGCCGTGGACGGCCGTTACAGTTTTTGCGAATTTTCTAGAAAATACAAAAAGATTTGAACAAAAAAATTGCACCACGTTTATTGACTCACCATAGGGTATCTCTGGACGAAATATGAAGGTAGTGACTTTTTTCATCATGTGCCACTCTTCACTCGGTCACGGAAAAAAGTCTCTCTTAATGACTTTTGCTGTTCTGCTTTGTTTCTAAAAATAGCCGACGGTGTAACTACGCTGTTGTCCGTAATCATCATAGATAGAGGCTCCGGGGTGATATGCTCCTGTTGTACTATAATCCGTGTTTCTCTGCCTCAATTTACTCAATTTTTAATTTCACTTTTATTTGACATTGCAAACGTGTGCCCCTTCAAATAGCATAGAATAGCCCCTTTAAAATGCCAGTCGCAAAATTCATCAAATTCAATTAATGCGCGATTGATTTTATGCAAAGTGTCAATCCCGCCACACGCTAAGAAGTGGACATTACGGCAGCTGGAAAACAATCGTGTCCTAAATAATAACTGTTTCTGCATTTGCATTTTACAAAAGGGGCATTTTTAATCATTCTTTTTCAAAAGCAGTTCACGCCACATGTGGTAACTCAGTAAAACAACAGAGGACTCGTTCTCAGCCGTTTCACTTTATCACACTTGAAAGTTTCGGAATATTGTTCACCTTCACTGTTTGCACAGTGCACGAGGCATTGAGGTAAGTGCAGACCGCATAACGTTAACTATCTATTCAAATATATTTTGAAGTACTTGAAAGTCTTGAATATAAATTGGAATCAATTCTGTTTTCAAGTGGTTTGTTTTGACTCTTGTCGGCCATAATTGTCCCAATCAGCTTTTTGTCATCTTGATGCGAAACAAAGAGGAGCTGCTTTATAGGTTTCATTTCTTCAATTGGAACGTCAGTGCGACAATTTGCTTCCCAGTTACGTTTTCTTATTATTTGATCACAAATTACTGAAATCATGCAGACACTAAAGTTCTTATTCCGTACGGTATATGTTCGGACCAGTGTAATTTATGCAATCATTGCAGCAGCTAAAATTATGAAAACGTTCATATTTCATTTGACTTCACCATATAACTGTACGGAGCCTTAATTCATTTGGGTGCTAAAAATATATATTTTAGAGTAGAGTAAAATCCCGACTTGTGGACCGCCTCGCTAAATTAAGGATACACTCACTAGCTATATATTACGAATCTATGTAAATTTACTACAGATTTACTATTAAAAAAAAAAAAAAACCCATGCAAATCAACGTCCTCGGTGGGTGTCCGTTATAACGAATGTTAATTAACTGTTTTAGGTCACGTTTCTTTCAATATTTCGGATGAATATTGTATATATTCTCTATGGGCACGACATGTCAATCCCATCAGAGTGAAGTTTGTTTCAAAATTCTCATAACCGTTTGTCAAAGCGTTTTTATTGTCGATATATAATGAATGTGATCCTGGATAGGCAAACTAAACCTTATACAGCATTTCCTCGATTAAACGCCGGGAGCCTTAAACATAACAAAAACGTCCCTGACTAAACAAGACCAAACTTCGATTCGTCTCTAGTCAAAAACTTTGACACAAATAAGTCATTGCGAAAGCTTTATTTAAAGGTTTGTTGAATGCCGTGAGGTGAGCAAAACTGACAAATTGAACTGTCATACCGTTGTAGCTCGCGAACCTAAATCGTTATACCTATTTATCGATGAGAATCAGGGGCACCCAACGACAAAATTGTCTTGTAGGTGTCGGAACGTTGTTTTTACGTTATAATTGTGCTTTTTGTGCAGTTTAATGGCTTATTTTTAATCGCTAAGAAAAATGTTTCTTTTCGGATACGTTAGCTGAACTTTCAAACATCAGAAAATTTTAGGGATTGAACACTTATTACCCGAATTTACGAGCTGAATTTGCCTGTCCGAAAATCCTAGCTAACATTTTTTTGTACCCAAAACGACATTTTTATCTCTCCGAAAACAAAAGGCATTAATTTCCCCATATTACGAAAGTTTGAGATGACATTTCCCTGACCGAATATCTGAGGCGATTATAGGCCTTCCGAACAGATATTCCACCGAAACGATCCGTTGGGTGCCCCTAGAGAATCGGTCACAAAAGTGGGCCAGATTCAAATAAACGCCGGGAACTCGATTAAACACCGGGGCCGTTCATATAAAACTAGAACTGATAGACCCGGTGTAAATTTGAAACCGGCGTACGTACAGAAGAAACACCCGAATTTCTGAAGCAATAGTTACACGAGGCAATTTTCCTTGCAAATTGAACGCAACAAACGTTGCATACATTGCTAACTGCCAAACCAATTCACGTGTAACACCCATTTTTACAACCGGCAATGCAACAAAAATGTTGCGTTGCGAGTTGCAAAGAAAGTAGAACTATCCTCTACGTTTCGCAACTTGCGAGACAAGTAGCTGCGTGTTACACGTCACTCGCAACGCAGGCGCGTTGCAAGTTGCGAAAAAAAATTGCGAACGTGTGACACCCCCTTCTGCAACTTTTTTTCAGTCGTCATCGTTGCGTTGAAAGTTCCAAGGAAAATTGTCTCGTGTAACATGGCCTTATGTCAAGCATTTCAAAGAAAACATATATTAATGAGACTTATTTTTAGCAACAAATGAATGTCTTCAACGATGAAATACCAACAAATCAGTATCAACCTACTGTGACGCTTTTCGGACATTTCTTCTTCATCTCGACTGGGAAATTTTTAGAACAATCTTGAGGTAATTCATGTTAACCTTCGCCATCTGATCGCCATTTCGTTTTCGTTGGCCAAGTAGCTGGCTTTGCGAAGCGCGCGCATTAAAAATGATTCAGCGTGATTGGCTACTGGTTCGCGAAAAAAAATGATCTAAAAAATATCAAAAGCCTACACGCGAATCTGATGGCACAAAACCCAATACCAGAGATGAAAGCCTCTAGTTATAGACCTCTGCTGCCATAATATGTAGCAAATCTGAAATTTTGAAATGAAACATCCTATAAACAATGTATTATTATAATAATTTACTACAATGGTGTGTTAGCCACCATTAGTATTATTCGTCTTCTCCATGCAGCTATGCGAGGAAAGACTGGTACAGACGTGGATTTGTACTTATTTAGGATTTGCCTGCTGCTTGCGCGGTGAGTAAATTTAATAAATACATTCACGTGACAGTTTTAAATTGTAATGTGAGGTTTCTGTTTTGTTTAGTATCGTCTTGCTCTTGCTGCTGCTGTTTATAATTGTGTTATAAAAGCAAAACGAAATGTGTTATGTATGAATGTTATTGTTGTTGTTAGCTTTATTACAGGAATCAACTCCAGCTCATTAAAAGAAGTGCTAGTCGCTGATTATGATGAAACGTTAAGACCTGGATTCTATGAAGGTATGGCCTAATGGTTTGTCTATAATGGCCTAATGGCCTAATGGCCTAATGGCCTAAAGTGACCTAATGGTTTGCACGCTGCCCTTTTCTTTTGGAAGGTGGAATTTAAGATGGACCAGCCGCCTATTCAGGGGCCGAGTAGCAATACTTACAGGTGTTTAGTTTCAGTGTAGTTTTCCATACCGCCATTTGTCTGTAAATTTCCCACTGACTTGACTCCGGTCTTAAAGAAAAACTTACGCAAAAACAAAAACGATCATTTCTCATGGACTGTCATTACCGCGCGGTCAATGCAAACAAGCTGAGAGTACATGAGAGCTAATTGAGATCATCTGCCTGTCAAACAGCGCCGAAACCTCTCGTACGTTGTTGACAACCTCGTACCCAGGGTCTACTCCGCTTTCAAGATGGCGGCTGGGCGCGGAGAAGACCCTGGCCCACGCTGTGAAATACTCCACGAATCGTGGAGTATTTTGTCGTCTTCGCTACACTTGACCAGCGTCCAGGATTCAATATGGTCGTCTTCGCTACACTTGACCAGCGGTTCCGGGATTCAAAATGGCTACTGGAATGCCAGCGAGCTTCGTTTTTAACATGTTTTACACCAAATTAAGCCGCGGAATAACGTTTTTGTGGTCCGTTGAATTTTCGAATAGATTTCTGCCGTCTTTACGCATGATTTGTGAGCGGTCTATTTTATTTAAGGTGAGGTTTATTACACATTTTATGACTGTTATAATTTTAGCACCAGTTTGGCTGTATAGGAGTGTTCACTGTTTATCAACATTTGTTTTGTTATTCAAATTTGCCAACCATTAAACAAAAGAACTCTTTGTTTCAACAGCCAATAGTTCTCTGGTTGGCACATTAATAACAATAGGTGACGTAACGAGAAACATCGCTATAAACAACGCACGATTAAGAAAGTCAAGTTTGGGAAGTTGTCGAAAGTAAAGCGGATAATTTTGGGTGGATATATTATTTTTTTGTCGATTAATTTGTTTTATTTGGTGCTCGGATCGCGACCTTGTAATTTTTGTTTTTTATAGCACAAAAGTCATGCCCAATCTGATTAATAAAAAAAAATATTAAATGCAGCATGATCATGGTCGAATCTTTTTTGTGATTGTTTTTATTAGAGGTGTTATTTTTAAGGTTCATGTTGAGTCAGTACTTTGTGTGTGTTTAATATCTAAATAAAGATTGCTTCCTCCTAAACACTTCAGCATAGAAACTCACAAACATTTAAAACAGATTTAAATTAATTTAGTTAAAAATATCAAAATGTAATTTCAACTG
The DNA here is from genome assembly GCA_029204205.1 of Desmophyllum pertusum. Lineage (NCBI taxonomy): Eukaryota > Metazoa > Cnidaria > Anthozoa > Scleractinia > Caryophylliidae > Desmophyllum > Desmophyllum pertusum. The sequence continues at coordinate 123,072 of MU825893.1, read as the reverse complement.
TACAAAAAAGTGGGAGGCTTCCCTGCGTGGTTTCTGTGGATGACAATGTTTTATAGCCTTTTATATTTAGCTTTTATTTGGAAACCAAATAATTATTTATTATATTTTATGACCTGGGGGGTACTTTGAATTTTGGAGGGATTGTGCCATCCAGTACTGAAACCAAAATGTATAACTTTCTGTACACTATTACAGACATGGGCCAGGTTTTTCAAAAGGTGGATAATGCTATCCACCATATAAATCATTATCCAGTGGATAAGTGTTACAAAACAAACTATGCTATCCACTGGATAGTGATTTATCTTGCCTCGGTTGTTCAAAGGATGGATAACACTATCCACCGGATAAATCACTATCCAGTGGATAAGTATTAACAAAACAAACTACGCTATCCGTCGGATAGTGATTTATCTGGTGGATAGCGTTATCCATCCTTTGAACAACTGGGCCCTGGTGGATAGCGTTATCCATCTTTTTACAACCGGGTCCTGGTCTTTAAAATCCATACCCTATTTTCTGACTACTTGTTTCTGTTCTAGTTGTACACTGGAGAACAATAACTCTATTGAGGGCGGCTACTTATTTATTGTCTCTCTGCAGGGGTGTATCTAGAATTTTTGAGGGGGGGGGGGGGGGGGCGGTGGGGGGGGCTGGTGGCTGTTAGCCAATATTTTGTCATTTTCAGTTTAGCTAAAAACAGTAACAATTTTTACACCTGCCCAAAGTGCTTGATTTTTTGAAGGATTTGGGGGACCACACCAATCAAAGTGTTCACGCTTTTCTGATCCACACGAGTAAGGTAGAGTAACACCCCAAATATATGAAGAGGGCCCTGGCCCATTTTCCCATGGCCAGCCCATATTTGTCCAAATCCTAGTCTCCCATGCAGCCTAATGCTTGCTCAAATTATCCCATAATTCCCAACAGCAAAATTGGTGCCCCAAATCCCATTTTGCCAGTGAAAAAAGGCAAATCCCAGTTCCCATTTTCCCTCTTCAGGACCCTCTATGAATAAGCCCTCTCCCAGCAAAAAACTGAAGCTAAAAAAAATACTCCATAACAAGGATAATAAGATAAAGGTAAAGCAACTTTATTTATACATGTCAATCTAAAAAATTAAAATACCTCCTAGAACAAAAAAAATAATTAAAATAACCCATATCACTCTGAATAAATTCATTCACACCTCCCCAACACAATATACGTTTGAGGGGCATAAGGAACAATAAATTTCATACAAAAACATTGCAACACAGCAAAACAAAAAGGACAAAGAAATGACCGACAAGAAAACAATACCCTGCACTACACCAAAAGAAACTTAATCACACAAAACTTGCACCCAGTACAGTCTTTATTGACATACAGTGTACATTACAACTGCCAAAATTCCTCAAACCATGGAGGCCCACCTATGACCAAGAAACATAACAGCCGATCGATACCGCAGCAGACCACTGAGGGAACAACATCTAGTCGGAAATTATAATCATGAGGATTGCCTGATAAAAACTAGCAGTATACGTAAAGCAATCTAAACGTCGTGATCATTCAACACTTCAAAGTGACTCCATCATGAGACAAATGATTAAATATTCATCTATCTACCATGATGAACAATAACCACATCTTTAATAACAACTGCTGAATGTTTTCCAAACATCAGACAGAAATGTAACTAATAGAGGTGTCCCTTTCATAGCGGTATCTGGATTACAAAGATTATATGAGTGTTAAATAATTTTGCCGGGTCCCCTTACGGTAAAGGAGGTGTTTCCCTTTTTAAATAGAGGTGGCCCGAAGTAGAGGTTCCACTGTATGTTGTAAACTTGTAGGTGATTTAATACCTATACCACTTAGAAAATTGAGAAACACAGCTTATATCATATAAATCTATAATCTTCATTTTAAGTATAATCAAGTTTAAAAAATATTTCAAGGAAGGGCTTTCCTTACTTTTAAGTGCAGTGCATCAAAATGGTCATAATATTGTATCTTGTCTGTTCAAATCATTTGATTGTAAGCTTAATTCTCTGAAAAGTACAGATCAGTGAAAAATTCGATTCGTCATTTATGCGAGCAATATATAAATTCAGGATTCCGTCACATTTTCAATTCGCCGTTAGAAGCACTTTGAAGAAATTCCAGGCTTCGAATAATAACACGTAAGCTTAAAAACCCCGGCTTAAACATTCATAAACGTGTATAATTAATCATGCATCGATCTGATTTTCACCTTGCTTGATATTCCAGCTCTTGATCTGTGCGCCTTGCGGCATTTCAAATTAATTTACGGTCCAACGTCAACTCCACCTCTTCCTTAAATTGCCGTGCATAATTTAAACAAGACGGGAAATATTTAACTGGCAATAATTTACGTTTCAATTCGAGAAGAAATTACAAAATAAAACTCCGCAAGTCGTCCATTTTGCAAGGAAGACTATTTCCGCCAATCACGACTAATGTAAGAATCATAAATCTACAAACCAATCAGCGTGGGCGTTATATCAGTGTACCCCAGGGTCTTCTCCGCGCCCAGCCGCCATCTTGAAAGCGGAGTAGACCCTGGGTACGAGGTTGCGTTGTTGACGCAAAACTTTTAGCAGGTTCAAATACAGGAGAGCACACGAGACCTCGACAAGAGTGCATGAGAGTTGTCGGAGTTTGAACTCTTGTTCTCATCAAGTTATCCAGCCAGGAAATTTCCGGGGTAGACTCCCACATAAAAGTTTGACAATTTTTGAAAAGAATCCCTTAGAGGTACCACAATCTTGATTTGTGGGTGCGGCCAATTCTAAAATAAAACTACTTATTGTCATTTTTTCTGGCTTCATACCATAAAAGATACTGGGATAACTACAACAGTGGTCATTTTAGATTATACACTCTAGTAAGCAGTACGACGATCACCCCCGTCACTTTTATATCCGAGTCCCCCCCCCCCCCCCCCCCCCCCTCCAAATCCGGAGGAAAGTTCGACATTGATCATTGCTAAGGATTAAAGGAGAAATCATTTGCCATTGTAATTTTGTAGGTTCACCTGTTGAAGTATTGGTACAGATCCACGTGGAATCATTTGGAAATATTCAAGAGGTCGATATGGTAAGCGTGCTAGCTTTTGTAGTCAATCCAAAACAGGAGCAAACCAAGCCCTGCAATAACTAAAAATGCTGCAGCTGAGTAGAAATGCTATCTAAGCTTAAGCGCATCTATATCAAGTTATTAATAAACATGTTTTTATATCCCAAATTCTTAGGCCCCGTCCGCACTAAAGCTATGCGTCCGCACTATCGTTTTCGCAGCGTTTTCCCCGTCCATGCTAAAACGCTCGAATACGCTACAACCTACAACATTACATTCATCTGCGTATGCGACAAATAGACGAGCCCGTGATGTTTGTGTTATGAATGACGTCAGCGTTTTCGAAAGCCTCCGTTTTCGCTGTCCACACTAAACAGGCTCCGTTTTCGATGAAAACGATCAGCGTTTCAGTCTATCGTTGTAGTGTGGATGATAGTAGCTAGAAAACAGGCGTTTTCGAACGAAAACGCATTTTAACGGAGCCTAATCGTTCACAGTTAACGAAACTGAGATTTCACACAATTTGCTGCAACTTTGCGCGATAAACCTTTAAGCTCCAATAGTCATCACCGCCTAACATGCAGGACATGAGAATGAATGTAACGAATTAATTAAACAAATTATTCCAGCTACATCTAAACGAAACGTATGGAAACCAGTGAGGATAATTTATATACTGGTATTGGGGCTTAAAGGGTTAAAGAAATTAAGAGATAGCTAGAACCCTCAGGTATTGATCTTGGATACCCGTTAAAAATGTGTGTTATTTATTTATCTACGTTGATGTGTATGTCAAAGTCAGGTGAGCTTTTCCTGCTTTTCACATCTATTATATACGCGTAACAAGTTCAGAGCAGCTCCTTCTTGTCGCCGATTCAGTTACACTTTAAATGAGGCTCCCGCAATCGATATCTGTGGTATAAAGTTTTCCTGACACAACTTTTCATGCTTTTATTCCAGGAATTCCAAGTTTACTCTTACTTTATGCAGAGCTGGACAGATAAAAGACTGACAGGGAAAATAAATCGAAGTATCACGCTTAAAGGGTCTGATATCAACAACGTGTGGACTCCTGACGCATACTGCTACAACGCGCGAGTGACAAATCTAATGTTACCAAACTTGGAGACACACAGCAAGTTATCCATTAGCCCCAAGGGCGTGCTTGTTTACAGCAGAGGGTAGGTATAATAGCTCTTAGTGTAGAACTGCCTTGTTTGTTAAAATAACAAAGAAGGCAGTTCTACGTTAAGAGCTACAGTACAACACACTTCCAAAGCTGAAACAAGGATCTCTTACTTTCGTAGCAGGCGCGAAATATACCTTAGACTTATTTATTTTCGCGTCTACCATTTTTTGCGATTGAAAAACAAAATCGCCAAATTAAATACTCGCGAAAAAAAGATTCCGTGACAATTGAAAACGCGAATTTTAACTGACCCAATTGATGCTGTGATATTCGCAAAGAGCTCCTTCGTAAACACCGTTTTGGAACAGTTTTCCTAAACAATCAAGCAGTCATATGTTGAAAAACAAGATTTTACTGAGGTAAGCATTGTTTCTGCATGTGAAGTTACTATAGACGTTGATGAAGTACTTATTAAGTGTTTTGTTACTTCTTTAATTTGTTCTAAGTACCGATGCTTTCTCAATTGAACGTCAAATAGTGATTTAAATTTGTAACAATTTGGCAAAACTTTATACCTATTATTTCAAGTAAAATCGTGAAAAGTAATACTTGCGAAATATGGCCTTGTCATTTTCACGAAATTAAGTACGGATGAAAATAAGGTGGTACATAAAATGACGCGAGTTTTTTGGGCCAGGCCCAATTTATCACCCGCGCCCCTGCAACTCGAGCCTCCCACACTACGTAGTCATTGATGTACTTAAGAGTATTATCTTCCAGAGTGTCGTTTGCTGCATCTTGTGTGATGGATCTGCGCAGTTTTCCACATGACAGTCAAAACTGTAGTCTAAAGTTTGGAAGCTGTAAGTATCGATCTACAACTCATATTGATCACTCTGGGCCCGGTTGTTCAAAGCATCATTAATTATGCTAAACCAAGATTAGCGTGGATTTTGATTTCAATGCTGTAACCTTTCAGTGAGTTTTTCAGTTTATATTTTTTATTGTTCCGTTTTGACGTTGACTTATGCCAAGCTCTACAAAAAATTAGCATTGCTTTTGTACAAGATAAATTAAAACCTTGATTAACTTTTAAATCCGCCTGGATTACCGTTAATCGGCTTTCGATGAACCGGGCCCTGGTATCATGATTCGAAGTCATGTAATTAGTTAGTTAGTTTGTTAGTTTATTTGTTTGTTTGTTTGTTTGTTTGTAAGTTAAAGACAAATAGTATAGTATAAACGTCCATACTGCTTGCACCCACAAGTATATAAACGCAACTCATTTGACTCCCTTTCAGATGCTTATGATGACAGTGACGTTATCTTTAAATGGATAAATGGCGATGTTCATGTCAGTCGTGATAATATGGCGCAGTTTACATTCCTGGGAGCAAGCTTTTCTACTGATTTAGAAAGATACATGGGTGGTACGAATTTAAACTAATTAATGTAAAATACAGTAAGTTAGAATCTAACTGTCGCGTAGCTTGCGTGACAAGTGCTGAGACGAAGGCGAGCTTTTAGGGGCGCGCGCGCGTCTCGCCAGTCTCTTCCATCGTACGTGCCCTTCCAATTCGCACACTATATTACTCCGGCGCCTGCTACAAAGGCTAACTTCCGTGTACGTTGTTTTTGTTGTTAGTTACGTGGTAAATTTACCATTATAAATCGCTCTGCAATGATTGTAATGCAGTTTGGATTCTACGCAAGCTCTTATATCTGATATCGTTATAGTTTATAATTCATGAAATATTTTGTTCCCGCACGGCGTGCGACTGGTCTAAACACAAGTGATATCCACCAGTTTTTAAAATTTGCGTTTTACCTTCTCACGTTTAGTTTTCGTCTCAAATAAATTGATAAATTGAACGGAACAGCGGAACGTTTTCAACTTCAGCAATATTTTTTAACCCCAACAGATCATAAAGCATATAATACGGCGTGTCCTTCTAAGTTTCCCTCCTGATCCCAAATGCTCGTCGTATTTTACGATAGTATAACACATGGCTGAGGGGGATACAATTTAGGGAGTGGTCGGGCGAGTATTCTAAAAATAGACCAAGCGCGTATAGTCTGCGCGTACTGACGTATCCTACATGCATTTCCGTCCACGCAGAGAGGACATAGGAGACGTCTGCATGCTGAAGATTGTAAATGTGAGAGTTTGTAGAAACCAATGCAAAATCACATGGGCTTTGTGTTGGGTTTCAAGAAAAGAAACCATTTCGAGTGCACTACCTGTCCCCTGGGAATGGGGATGGGGGGGGGGGGGGGGATATAAGTTTAGTGCTGCTTGGGGTCTTAAAATCAAAAATGAGCTCCGTTAGAATTACCCTAATACATTTCAGGGCACTGAAGCCGGAAAAAATATGTCAGAAACTAGTTTCGTTTTAGAATTGGGACCTCTTTGGGGTAGTGAAATGAATTTGAGCCATGCCCACAAAACGAGATTCTGATTAGGGTTCTTTTCAACCCCCCCCCCCTCCCCCGGGTAGCTGCCTTGCAAATGTCCGAACAAAGCAATGAAGAATAATAACTTCCTTGTTTAACTGATAATTGTTTCATCTCCTTCCTTTAGACAACTTTACCACGATAACAGTCTCCTACGCCTTTCAGCGTCGCCTTGGTTACTACCTGTTACAGGTTTACATTCCTGATATCATGATTGTCCTGTTAAGCTGGATTGTTTTCTGGATGAACCCAGATAATGCCGGTGACCGGTTAGCAATAGGACTCACCACTATTCTCACAATCATGTTCCTGTCCGGAGCCATTAACGCCTCTATGCCCCGGGTCAGTTATGCCAAAGCCATGGACTGGTACCTCATGATCTCGTTTGCATTCGTATTTTTCTCGGTAATTGAAAGTCTGGTTGTGTTTGTGTTGTCATCGAGGCCACTTGGAAAAGGCTGCTATTGCAAGAAAGAGGTGAGTGAATTGCAGACTGTAGGTATTTTTTTTGTTATATACAGTCGAAGCTCCCGTACTGCGGACACCCTCGTCAGAAGCAGAAAAAGTGGAGCTGCTGCTTAATGGAATGTGTAAGCATAGAGTTTAGAGTTTGTATGAGCTAGAGTTCATCAAACGAGGTTTTGTCAAGGTGGCCGTTAAAAGTAGAGCTGTCCGCTTACGAGAGCCGGTGTCCGATCCGTTCAGAGAGCTTCGACTGTATATATATATTTTCTTGTTGACTAAAGTTGTTGTTGTTGTTGTTGTTACGAACGTCGGTACCTTTTTTAGTTGTATCCGGAAGTACCGAGTTAAACTTATCGTAGAGCATGAACCTGCTTCAACAAACAAAGTTATGTTTACAGGAAATATTTTCCTTTATTTACACAATAAGTCTTCACCAGAGAGCGTCAGTGCTGCTAAGCTCATTCTCAGCTTATGGGGGTTTCCTTTTCGTGCGGCAGACTGCGCTCGACTTTAGGTTATCGATGGTCACGCAACGCTGCTCAAAGGACATGACGTAGAGACCCATGGCCAGTTTGCAAGTTAAAATGTTCGCCGTTACATAAATTTCACATTTTAATTTAAATGTCAAATGTCAGCTGCTGTTAAATTAATTTTCGTCCATTTGTTGTTCGAGTCCATTTGTTACCATCCATGAGGGGACACATGACGTTTCAACTGTAAGTTCCTGAATAAAAGGAGATTAAAGTGCACCTAACCCCAAAAAGTTTTTTTCGCTAAAAAAAATGACCACATTTTGTTGAGCATGACTGCGCAAAATTTTTTTGATTTGGTAAAAACCTCTATTTTTTGTGCCCTGTTGAAGTACGGAAAATCGCACCAAAATCGCCGCCATTTTGTATCACGACCTATAATGAGTGGAATGGGTCGAGTTTCTGGATGTGACGTCAAATCCAGAACACGGCAAATCTGCATATCGCACATTTCACTTGTTTCTTTGTACTTGTACGATACCGTAGTTCGAAAAAATATGGCCCGATAGCTCCATTTGTTCTGCTGCTGGAGCATATCATTACCAAATACTTTGATGAATGAACAACTGACTTCAAGCTGAATTGTCTTTAGCTATTCAAGTATAATATGAGCTTACCTGGAAACATCGTTGCAGGGTACGGTGCGACATATTAAAGTTCCGTTTCTTCCATGTTCATACATTTTATTTTCATTTATCAACGGTTACAATATATGATTTGATTATAATTCACGAAAATCAAACCAATAACGTCTGTGACTGGCGAATTTACTTTCGTTCAGCTGATTTTACGTTTACTGCCGGATTGAAATCTATCTTGTGCCGCCGACATAAGCTTACTTTTACGTATTCGCCGACTTATTTTCCGCTTGGTTTGAGTTCTATTTTAAAGTAAAATTGACATACGTTAAATAAAAAAATATTATTTTCTTTCAATGTTTTGGCTTAATTTAAAAAAAATAAAATAGACTATGCTTTGAACTTCTACCGGCGATCACTCGCACGTAATTAAATATGCAAGATCAGAAACAACAACAATAATCATTGGAAATCATCGCTCCATCCGAAATCAGCTTTCTTTCTCCAACCGACATCGCCACAACAGAGAAGGTCTTAAACAGGGACCTGCACTATAAAAGGAACCTTGGACTGGCCGAGCCGCCAGTCATTTCATTCCAGACACCGACCTGTCAACATCTCAGAGTCGATCAGGGAAAGCAATCTCGTAAGGTGCTAGAGGAGGTCAGAGTGAAGCTTGGAATTTTATCCATAAAATTATTTAAAACAACTTGGAAAGATATATATTTATAGTTCTATCCTTTCAGTTCCCTGTTGAAATATTCTCCTCAGTTTGCGCGGCACAACAACGCGAAATTATGTCTGAGCGCATTCAAATATTAGAAACGGTTCCTTCTGTTACTAACATAAGCTTATAGTGAGTTGCTTTTTTCTTTGTTGATTTGAAAATATTAGCCAGTGAATATTTCGCGAAGTTTCCCTTGACTATTCCGTTAACTGTCGTTTGAATTCTATGCATTGTCAAACAAACGGCACGAAGTAAACAACTTGATTCCCTTTAGCGTAAAGTCATGTAATCCTGTTCCGCAGATATCTAAGACCTTTGATCCTGAAATATTTTTAGGTAACACATAAATCTGAATTTCAAAGCAGAGTTGTAGCGAATCATTTCACTATATACTCCCAGGAGCAAGCAAACCTTATTTATAGAGATCTAAACGTAACACTGACCGTATAAACTGTGAAGCGATATGCATGTGGCAAATATCTTCACCAGACACGGGCATACAATTTCAGAAACACTGTGCATACATCAGGTAGATACATTCAGTATGAAATTGAAGTGTTTTGTATTACTGTACCTCGGATAATGCATCTAGAAATCCACCTCAATGAAACACCCCCGGCGTATAAATTCAGGCTATAGACGGTTGGTACAGCATGTCCGACGAACTACAAACGTCAGTCGAAGAGCCGTCGAAGACGGGTAGAGTGCACATTCAACACACACGCATTCCACTATAAATGCATCATTTACTTTTATTAGGTGCTGTACGGTATTGCTAGACCAAACAAAATAATGTACGAGGGTTGTCCTTGAATAACTGAGTACAATATTCCGGCGCTTTTCTCTCCATCGGCCAAAACACTACCCGGTCCGAAAGTCAAATGATATCCCTCGCGTGGCGTACGTAACTTCATCTCCAGGTACTATCCGTGGTGCACAACAAGGCATCTTTCAGGGTTTTTTTTCTGAAGAATCAGCCGAAAACATATCGAGAAGTAAAGCTGAATAGACGATAAACGTGAAAATTTAAAGACAAGGAATAGCAATGTACGCAAAGCGGTTCAATCCAAGACAGAAGTCGACTTTCCAATATGGCGCAACATCCGCCATGGAGCGAACAGCAGTCTTTTCACAATCAATTTTATTCGTTTGTTAAACATTAAGCCACGGGTTGAGCATGTTAAAATAAGAAAGACCACAAGCCATTCATTTTGAAGGCTCAAGAAGGCGCATCTCAGCTGCGAGGAGTCTGTGCGCCATTGTGCAAGCATCTCGCGATTGGGGGAACCGTTACGGGCGCGAAATTCAAATTTGGTAAGCTAAAATCTCGGATTTGAGCTATGAAAGAGGCATCACTAGTGTTTTTTGGTTTTATTTCACAAGAGTGAGTATTTTAAGGTAAAATTAAAGAGCCCAAGGTAGGATTCGACTTGTATTTCGTATCAACGATTTTTCCCCTTCTTGCTCGCATAGTCCGCCATCTTTGATTAAGCCACTGAAGCAGGGATTTCGTGACAAAGAGGGGGAGGAGCTATCCCTTTTATAGTGCAGGTCCCTGTTTAACATAATAAAAACATGTATAAAAAGACGGGATCGGAAGTAAGGTAAAGTTTATTTTCAAAGCGAAAGTTTACAATTTAGGCGATAAAAGCTTATAAAGGCAACCTTTGCCCTTCGGTCACACAATCCGTCACGCATTGAACATTCAAGTCGTCGCTTTTCGTGAATGGAAACTTCATTCAAGCGCTTACACTGATGAAGAGTGATATAATTTTCTCCAAATATGTTCTCGAAAGAACATAGTGGCCGCAACGTTTGTTTTCGACGGTGAGACGCTTCGGCGAGGTATATTTTTACCTTCCAGAATCTTCCGTTCACTGAAGTTACAAATCTTGATTATTTTCCAACGTTCGCTGATGTTTTGTAGGGCAGCGATGCTACACTTGCACCTAACGTTAAGAAACACTATGTTAAAGGACGAATAATTGGAGCGAGACTACAGTCTGTAAGAGAGAATAAAGCAAGTACATGTAATATAAAATGGCAAGAACACGGCACGCGGGAAATAAAATGTAAACAAGTAACGCGCGCTAGTAGTCTTACCATCCTTTAGCCTTCACCGGTTCGAGTTCTTCGTTGGCTTCCAGCTCCTCTTAGTATTTCGCTGTCCATTCAGCATCGGCCAGCAGGTCGCCAGCATAAGCAGTAGCTTCGTCAAAGTTAGTGAAGATCGCGGTGTTCTCCGTGATCAAAATAATTTTTTGACACATCATGTTCGGCTTTCTATCTAAATATCTCGTATCCAGCGATAAAATTTATTTCCGAGTCCTCTGAGTCAAAACTCATCTCAGTATCCGATGAAATGGAAGCCATTGTTAATTTGAAACAATTAAGATGACTCGAGAGCCCAAATTGAAGGAATTTTGCCGAAGAAATCCCTCGATCAACCGGGAAATGTATAGAGTCAACAGAGAACGCTCATTCGGTCGTTCTGGATTTGACGTCACAGCTCACTCTCCCCAGATCTCCTTTCTGCGGGTCGTGAACCATTTGGAGTTCGCCTTCAACAGGTCACAGAAAATCGAGGATTTAACCAAATCAAAAAATTTTTGCGCAGTAATACTCAACAAAATCTGACAATTTTATTTAGCGAAAAAAACTTTTTGGGGTTAGGTGCACTTTAAGTTAATGCGGTTACCGAAAGTGTTATAATCTGTCAATACTCTTCTAGCCATGTTGTCATCACTAGTGTTATGCATAGTATCAATTTCCCGCATTTCTCGCGGCAGAATAAATTATAATATTTCGCGGCGAATTCAGTTGGCGGTAAATGACGAGTTTTACTAGCTAGAGATGTATACATTTCGATCTCGCAATACTCTTCAAGTGGGAGTTTTCGCTTACTAGAATAGAATATGGTCATCTCCGTCGATCTACATAAACTACGTGTTCCAGCGAAGTGGAAATGCCGTGAATAGAGAGCTGCAGCGACTTGATACCGGGCGCCCAGGAAGGAAAGCCTTTGCCTTCCATAATGTTTCCAAATCTTATATATGGTAGTACGTACTTGTATGAATCCTTCTGTCTTCGGTAAAAAAGGTCAGTTTTGTTTTGTTTTGTAGTGCGAAAGCAATCGTTCAATCTCGCAAGCAACATTGAAGTGTTTTGTTTCAGTCCAGTCTTATTCATTGGTTTTACTGTCGAGATCCGTAAACACCAAATACAAACGCATCCCGCGTAATATAATGTCCGGGTTTTCACATCGTGGATCATTCATTGCTTAGGTCAATCATGAAGACTGGAGGATGGCAGGTAAGTCCGTTCCATGCTATGTAAAACAGGTAATCTCTAAGTATTTACAAATAATGAAACGCGTATTTTAATGCATTTTAACGCGTTTCGCTGTATAACCAACAGCGAGGTCCAGTCACTACATGGAATAAATTGTTTCATCACTCCTTCGATTGATCTACGTGCATGCGGCAATTTATTATATTTTTATAAATTTCCTGTAAAGTATAGGTACATTAAAAAGCATAGTATTTACGGTGGCGAAATTAGACTTAGAATTTATTCGACACATAATATTATTCTCCGCATTAATTTTAATTCGGTATTTTACACGTCGCACGCTAACGTTTGCCCTCCTGTGAAATTAAAATCTATTATACATAATATTTTACTACATTTTAGTTTTTATTCGTGTTTTTCATGCTACAGCGTAATCGAGTACAATAATGATAATATCGCTATAGAACCCAGCGGTATGGAATAACCAAGATATAGCACGCTCTAATTTAACATTCGTCTGTACTGTAAGGTGGCACACCCAACGGTATGGAGTAACCAAGAGATACCAATGCGTAGCATGCTATAATTTAATATTCGTCTGTACTGTAAGGTGGCACACCCAACGGTATGGAGTAACCAAGATATAGCAAGCTATAATTTAATATTCGTCTGTGCTGTAAGGTGGCACACCCAACGGTATGGAGTAACCAAGAGATACCAATGCGTTGCATGCTATAATTTAATATTCGTCTGTACTGTAAGGTGGCACACCCAACGGTATGGAGTAACCAAGAGATACCAATGCGTAGCACGCTATAATTTAATATTCGTCTGTACTGTAAGGTGGCACACCCAACGGTATGGAATAACCAAGATATAGCACGCTATAATTTAATATTCGTCTGTACTGTAAGGTGGCACACCCAACGGTATGGAGTAACCAAGAGATACCAAGATATCGCACGCTATAATTTAATATTCGTCTGTACTGTAAGGTGGCACACCCAACGGTATGGAGTAACCAAGAGATACCAATGCGTAGCACGCTATAATTTAACATTCGTCTGTACTGCAAGGTGGCCCACCCAGCGGTATGGAATAACCAAGAGATACTAATGCCGACCTAGTCTAAAGTCTTACAACCCTTTGACAATTCTCGCACTAATTAATAATAATGTCGCAAAATTATAAGTTGGCCTGGCCAATCATTGAAATTAATTTCATTTATAAATTTTATTGTGTCCACACGCTGTCTCTACAATGCACGCTCGGGTTCATGACTCGTTTGTACTGTTTGACAATTTATTGTACAAGATGGAAATCCCGCTATGAAACATACATGTATTAAACTGGATCATAATTGTGTACATACATATCGACAGTTATGCTTTCCGATACAAACTTTCTATTGAAAGCCCTACAAGGTATCTACAAAATTCTCATGATGAATTTTATTAGCCTGCAAATGTCAGGACTGTCAACGCTTTACAGGAAGAGGTCCTTATCAATTAATTCCCAAATCTTCACGAGTGTTTTTACGTGACCAAGTGACCCGTTTCAGTTGAGTATTGGGACGTACTGGCGTCGACGGTATCCTCTATCTAGAGTATATCGATGGGCGAGAATTATCGAATTATTTTACCGCAAGTTGCCGGCCTTTGATTATATAAACTCGATTACGCTTTATTTGGATCATATTTATTCAACATCATTCAGTCACGTTTCAAGACATACGAGACGATTGTACTCCACAGGGATCATTCCTTTTGATCTGGTTTCCTTTCAATTTGCGAACAGTTCTTGACATTGGAAACGGATTATGACACCTCAGCTGGTGCGGCTTAAATTTAGGTATACAATTTACTAGAACTAACTTCTAGTAAATTGTATGGGGTACTTACAGTTGAAGGTCTGTGTGTCCCCTCATGATTCACAGCTGCAGCATTTTATTCTTTAAAACATGTACAACAAAACTCTGGAATTTAAAAACAAATAGAAGACCATTCCTTGCTATATACTGATGGAAAATTTTACTGAAACGTCATTGCGTACAACTGAATCTTGTAGGAAGTACTCAGGAAGTCATGTCTCCTTACCCATAAAGTGACATTATAACCTCTATAAAACTGGCATCGTTATGGTAAAATTTGCTAACCGTCGGAAATTGGTTGACATGGTTACATCACAAACCAGAGAGCCTTGGGACGTTGGAAAGTCAAATAATCATTTCACTTTGACATATTTTATATCTTGCAGATTTGCCACTCGTTTAAATCCAAGATACTGCCATGTCTTAAGACTCGCAGAAGGAAGGCCAGAACAACAAGACTAAAACACCCGGATGCAGACCAGGTCACTGAGCTTAACATGAACATAATGCTAACGGACCAATCACTGCCCATGTCATTAGAAGACATAGCTACCACGGAAGATAGAGAATGTCATCAGGCGCTCATGCACAGGAGCAAATACACCGCAATCCGAATTGATCATGTGTCACGGATTTTGTTTCCGGTTATTTTTGCGAGTTATACCTTCGGTTACTGGCTCGCATATTCATAAAGCAGAACGGCAACTATAAGTTGAGGGCTAAATTCCATCGCCAAGAAGTTGCTAAGCAACATGACACATCCTCATTTCGCCATGTTGGCGTGACAATGTTTGTACTCAATAGTGCTGGTGCTTATATTATGGCTGATACTAAGGATCGAGTGCTTCATCGATCGGAGATTTGCCATAAATGGCACTCGTTCCCATGAATGTAAAGGCAAGCGCGTATACTTAAATTGTTTGTAAAAAATTAGCTCATTGAATTCCTCGCGACATTTATTTTCTTCAGACGATGATGTATATTTTTATTCTCTTTGTCTGTATAGAGTGGTTTTCACAATGGCCAATCACAATAAATGTATGAACCAATGAGATCTCGAAGCAAATACACTTAACCGGCGCCAAGCGCGGGAAAACGCAAGTGACCAAGACGTGGTTGGTTTTGGTTTTGCATTTGATTGGTTGATCATATTTCACGTGAGCTATTTTAAACCAATCTTTCGACACTCAATTGAAAATCGCTCAACATGTCAGTTTTGTTATATGTTGATTATTCTCAGGACGAATTCTGAGATGCAGACACGATTTGACAGCTCAACTCTTAAGCCATAATTTATAAGTTGTCAGTTAAAATTTTGGCCGGCAATTTGTCAAATCCTTCGTCTAATAAACTGAACTACATACTGGAGTATTCCAAATTTCAGTCTGACTGAAACTAGTAGGGTTTATCTCGATTGAGCAAAAAAATCCAACGTGTCTGTGAGCGTGTCTTGCTGTGTTCAGTCTTTAGAATAGACTAAAAACTAAATACATGCTCACAGACAAACAACATATGTATCACTCGCCTGAGACTGTAAAATCTTGCTCAAAACCCCTGAACTTATACGGTTTTGGGTGGGCAGGGGCTTGGGGCCCATATCCGGGGTCTTATAAGCGGAATAAAAAAAATACGTTTCGGATGGAGCAGATAAAACTTACTTTACATGCGGAATTATCAACATAACAATGAATCAATAATGTCAGTCAATTTATTATAATTTGCTATAAAAATTAATAATTTCAGTCAATTTATTATAATTTGCTATAAAAATCAATAGTGGCAGTCAATTTGTTATAATTGTCTATGGCCTAATTTTATTTTAATGTTCAAGTTAATGTTCTGCTCTGTAAGGATGTTACTAAGGAAATAAGAAAAAGGTTAGTGGGGGAGCTTCTAAGAGGATTTTATGGTATTTAACTAGAAAAAAGGGAAAATATGCCACAAACGCACCATAAAATAGCATAATAGTCGGGAAATTTTGCAGTAGAATAATAAATCCCTTATTCGATGGTTTAACATATGATACGAGCAGACATTTTGCTCATTGCTCGCAACTCGCAAACTATCCGCGCGTATTATATGTTAAACCATCGAATAAGGTGTATTTATTGCGTAACTAGCTAAGAGAGCATTTTACTGAATATATTACATTTTGAATAAAGTATTCCTTTATGGAATTGGCAAGCATTAGTTTCCTTGACAGTTAGAAACTGATGCTTACAATTCGATTGTTAATAGACTGATAAGGCTGGGAAAATCGCAATTTAATGACATATTTCGAGGACGATTTATTAAAATGAACATACGATTAACAAACATTGCGATTCAGGTACGATATTATATTTCAAATTCGTCATAATTTTTAAAGATTCTTCCTCGCTGTCGCTGTTTTATTGACTCTGTCTATTTTCTCCAAAGTGTGTGTGCTTTTCATAAGACCTCAGCCAATCAGAATCAATGACGTTGACGTCATTTGACGCAATGAGACAGATGGCTTTTTCCTGCTTTGGTCCATTTGTATAGAGGTATGACGCGACCACGAATGTGTCAATCAAAGTCATACCACAAATCTTGGATTTTTTCGGTAAATTGAAACTCTGAAAACGTTTACAAATAGAAGAAATCCTCATACTAACTTTGTGTGAAATTATCAGTTTTTAAAAATTGGCTTTTCGTTGGGAATTCTGAATTCTGTGTTTACTCGAAAACATGAAAGCACTCCACGTCTTTTGTTCAGTAGTGCTATCTCATTATTTATTACCTGCCTTTTATTGAAGCGAAGTTTAATTAAGAAGCTGTAAATACAACTTAAGTCATAAAACGTCTCTATCCGTATGCAAATGAAATTAAATGTGAAGGAAATTAGATTTCAATGAGAGTCGGCGATACCGTAGCGTTCTACTGCGTTCCGTGAGCTAAAAGATGTGGCTAGTCTAACTAAAGCTCACGAGAAAATAATTCTGCAAAGACAATCAAAAAGAAGCCGTTGAAATGAAACACGTGCAAATCCTGGCCTCTTGTATCTGTCTCTTTTTAATATTGTGCATCAACGAAATCCGTGCAAGCTGCCCCGATAAACCAACTCTAAACAAGCAAAAAACAACGGATAGGAAACTCTTGCTACATTCTATTCAAGTTATTCGAGGTTTCCTCTCGCCTTATCAGTGTGCAGATGCTTGTTTGAGAGATTCACGGTGCAAATCGTTTAATTTTAAACGAAAACAAGAGAGCGACGACATAAGCGAATGTGAAATCAACAACGTCAAGTGGAGTGAGACTGTCGCTGGCGAGGTAGTCCATAGAACAGGGTGGGATCTTTACGATGAACTCGATTCTGGACGACTGCAGGAGGTATGTATAATGTACAAGGTGGTTGCATGGATCATGAAACCCTAGTGTGTGACCATTCAAATTAAAGCTATTGAGCAGTACTTTCTATTTAACAATTCGTCTACGAGATCTAGGTTTCTATCGGCTGATTGTTGGCCGGAGGGGCGAAGCCCCGAGTCATCTATCAAAGTCGATAGAAACCGAGAGCCAACAGTCTAATTATTTTAGCATAACCCAGTAGCTGATCTATTAAACACAGCATATCTATAAAACTGATCATTTATTTTATGCTGTACAAGGTAGTTCCAACTTTTAAGTATGCCGAATGAAACCCTATAGTTTGTGACCATTCAAATGAAAGCTATTGAGCATCATTTTCATGTGGTACTGTTTATTATACTGTACAAGGTGGTTATAATTCAGTTTCAAGTCTGTGGATAAAACCCTAGTGTGTGACCATTCAAATGCAAGCTACTGAGCAATACCTTCATGTGGCGCTGATTGTTTTTCACTATTTTGCACGGCAGGGTATTGTCTTAATTCGATTTTTGAACTTTTGTCCATATTGAGACATAAAAGGTAAAAAGGGTAAACTTTACAACTATTGTTGCAATTTATCGTATTCAACTAACCATTAATACTATCATAACATTCCCCTCATATCGCTTAGAAATCAGTAGAAATACGTTTCTATAATTGGCAACACGCAGTAATTTATTGCTAATTTATAACCAGCTGTGTTGTACTACTGTATAGGCAATATTTGCTGACTTCATTGTTTACATCTCAAATTTCGGAATTCACCCGATTTAAAAACAGGTATATCAGAAGGAGAAAGAGCACGTAACATTTACAAAGTGATTAGTTTCTAATGAAACGAAAGGCTAACGCTCGAAACGTCAGCTTCTAGAAATTCGCTACGGCGGTTAATTTACCTTTACCAACTTCGAGTTGATAATCAACTACAATAAATTGATCTGCGAGACACTGACAAATCACGATATTTTGAGATAACCGAGTTCAATAATTGTTTTATCATTCGATCCAATTATTTTCGGGAAGCGGGAAGCCGCGCTGCCTTGCTGAAGTAATCGCAGAACTCGGTATTTCTTCTCAATAGTCCACTTTCGATTTTACAAAGCCGCTGGATACACACGTGAAGCGGGCGCGATTTTTGCATCAGGACGAGGCTTTTACAAGGCCCGTTCGCATGTTTCAACTACACTGAAAAGCGAAACATCCAAGGGAATGGATCAAGAGGAAGGCAGAAAAAGAAAGAGAAAGAAACAAAGAAGCCGTGGAAAACAGTGTGCAGCAGCTGAGTACAATAGTTTTGAGTATAATGGCGATTGAAGTAGCTCTGGTTTACACATGTATTAATTTGTATAAAATATACAAAGACTGAGCAAAGTAGTGTGAATGAAATCAGTAGCGCTCACTAGAATCGCTTAATCAGGGGCACCCAACGACAACATTTTCCTGTAGGTGTCAGAACGCCGTTTTTACGTTATAACTGTGTTTTTTGTGTAGTTTAATGGCTTATTTTTAAACGCTAAGAAAAATGTATCTGTTCGGATACGTTAGCTAAACTTTCAAACTTCAGAAAATTTTAGGGATTGAAATCTTATTACCCGAATTTATGAGGTGAATTTTCCTTTCCGAAAATCTTAGCTGACCGTTTTTTTGTACCCAAAACGACATTTTTATCTCTCCGAAAACAAAAGGCATTAATTTTCCCATATTACGAAAGTTCGAGATGACATTTCCCTAACCGAATATCCGAGGCGATTATAGGCCTTTCGAACAGATATTTCACCGAAATGATCCGTTGGGTGCCCCTGCTTAATGCTTCTTAACAAACATAATATTTTTGATCAGCAAGACTAAGCTGAATTACATAGAAATTCTACGAAAATTCTGTACTCCCGTACGAATAGCAAATACAAGTCGCGTATGGGTGCCGTACGAATAGCCACTGTGTAAATATAAAACACTATATACTGAAATATGCGTTGTTGTTATGCTCAGAAGAAAAGGTATAGTACAGTTATAGATATGTTGTTTTTCTCACGTATTGTTTTGTTTGTGAGCGATTTTGGATGGTACGGATGATGATATATGTCAATTTCTTTTCTTTTTATATTAATATTAGTAAATTCCGACTTATTTGTATATACTAGTTCTAAATTTATAAATGTAATTTTTACAAATGTAATTCCTAATTTTTAGTATAGTAGGTCCACATCAGCCCTTTGGCTGCCTTTTTACCAACCTACTCATCAAATAAAGTATGTATGTATGTATGTATGTATGTATGTATGTATGTATGTATGTATGTATGCAATATCAAAACGTTTATACACTCTTTTTTTTATATAAGAACGTCTAATTTTCGAACTGAGGCTGAACCAAGACCGAATGTTCTTATTTTTTGGCGATTTCAGCCTGAAAACGTTCTTAACATGTTCTTAAGTTACATGGTATAGAATTTCACAAAAAAGATTCGAATGTGACCATGAAAATGTATTAACATTTTATGTGATAGAAATTCACGCTGTTACTATAAAAAATGTGCATTCATGTATTTTGAGCTGATTTGAACTTCTTATTCACTGAGATATTTGAAATGTTACATTTTGTTAATGTTTTGAATGGATACTGGAATGTATATAAAGAAAGAAACAAGTGAATTAAAATGTTCTTAGCTAAGTCTCACTCTGGCTATGTTCTTAGCATGTTCTTAAAATGTTGGTCAATCTCAGCCTCAACGTTCTTATAAAAAAGGTTCTTATAATTATAAAAAAAGAGTGTATGTGTTGTACATGCTAAATCTTGAAAAGTGTAAACTAGAGCTACTTCAATCGCCATTATACTCAAAACTATTGTACTCAGCTGTTGCACACTGTTTTCCTCGGCTTCTTTGCTTCTTTCTCTTACTTTTTTTGCCTTTCTCTTGATCCATTCCCTTGGATGTTTCGCCTTTCAGTGCAGTTGAAACATGCGAACAAGCCTTGTAAACACAAGTGCTCGTGAGCGAATACAGGGTTAGCCTCGTCCTGATGCAACAATCGCGCCCGCTTCACGTGTATCCAGCGGTTCAGTAAAAGGAACGGGGAATTCGAAACTGGACTACTGGACTATTCAATAATTTGTTCTGTCGACTGCAAATTATACATAAACATACAACACATACATTCGACTTGGCTTCGTTGCCTTCTTTGTCAGTATTCTCGCTGATATTTGGGTCTAGTAAACATGTGAGATCGCTCTTCGACAACAATTCTGAAACGATCTCCCTTTTCACAGAAGTGGACACAACTACGCATGAGCAGAACATTATTCGCAGCAAAACAACTTTGCACCGTTGTGCGCACGAGTACTGAGACCACTATTCGTAGGCAGTTATTCGCAGATCACGTGGTGGGCCGGCTCGGCCAACGAAAAAGGAGAAAATAAAGCATCGAATGATAATATGATTTATTCGCGTGCAACCTGATATTTTAAAAAAAGTATTGGCGCTTCGCCCTGAACACCCAAAGTGATTACAAAATCCGTTATTTACACCCCTAAAAGAGACGACGAGCATCCCCGCTCCTTTCACATGGGAGTCCCCGGGCATTGAAGGTATCCATAGCTTTCAGCTCTTAATTAATATTATTATTTATTTCAATATTCTTATTTTGCAGATATTTTTGTACCCAAGTGCTTCCTGCGAGCTTTCTCCACAGCGAGTTCCGTTGCCTGAGCATCTTGGTTAGCTGTACATGTATTATTCACCGACGCATTATCAAATTTATTTTACATCTTCAAGCTCCATAAATTCACGGATCACGAACATTTTAAATGTCACGTGACATAACATATAACATCTCGATAAACTTGTCAACCTCGTTTCCAGGAAGGAGGTTGCAAACTTATCCGCGTTTCGTTTCTCCTCATCTTTGGAATGTAGGGTTATATGTTGTTGTGAATGTTAATAAAGTGTCTCTGTATAAAACGGCAAGTCCACTTTGTTACAATATCGTTCTTGCGTCAATTCCTTCCTAAAGGCTGGTTTTCACTTGCGATATAAGCATAAACACAAACAATATACGCAGACTAAGTAACGTGCGGATCATTAGTGCCTTTTGTTCTGTTTTGTTCTAGCAAAAGGCACTCATGATCAACACTTTACTGAGTCTGCGTTTGTTGCTTGTCTTATGTCGCCAGTGAAAACCAGCCTTAAGGTTTGGGCAGGCCTCACCTCAACATATAATATAAACACATCTCTACGATTACGTAAGCTTCTAAAAAGAACCACAACGTGCGTATTAATTAACAATTTTAGCCACTAAACGAGTGTTGAGATCTTCTCTTCCAGTAATAGCTTTTGTCAGTTTTGTCAGCCGTTATTGGGGTCGCCACGCAACGCTCTCCGTCCCCACGTGACGAGCCAAATAACGGCTGCGAAGGAGACTAGCTTGATATAAAATATTTGCTGTAAAACATACTTCTCACAGCGATCAATCTCAATATATTTTCAAACCAAAGCTAGTTTGATAATTCGCCAAAACGGACGTGATTCGGCAATATATTCCGGCAGCTCAAAGTGAAAGCGCGAATTTGTTTTCTTCCTTTTTATGTTGTGTTACGCAATATATTGCGTGACACAATATAATCGTATGGGTAGTTTTTGTCATGGGATCACTCGATCCTAAGATGTTAACTTTTGGAAATTTTAAAGAAACGTATGGAAAATTGAATTACGAGATTTTGCTTCCAACATCGCTTCAAATATTACTGCAACAGCGCAAGGTATATATTTTTTTATATTGTGTCGCGATTTCCCTTATGGTACACTACAAGTTACTTGTGCAAAAGACAAAAGACGCATGCGTGTAGCGCCCAAATTCGGAATATAATCACTAGTGGAAGCTCTATTTATTGACCTGATTTCCTAAAAGTTGCCCCAAATCAGGACATTTTAGGGGAAAGGACAATCTCTACGACTAAAAACAGCAAATATATTGAAAAAGCGAGTAATTTGAATGAAATGTATAAGCCAAAACCACAGTCACGAGTGCTTGTTTTCTCAGCTATAAACAAAGCAGAGAATCATTAGCCGTGCCTTTCAAGCTTCAAATTATGTTCAATACAGAGGAATTTCCCTAGGCTCTACGAGCTGAAATATTTCCTGAAGTTTATCAGCGTATTGAGTTTATAACAGGAATCGCATCGAAAATTAATATCTGAGAGCAAAGACGAATATGTCAGAAGGCAAAATCACTGTTGCAAAATACAAGTAGTCTGCTGTATAAATATGACTGTGACCTTTAGCGCGTTATTCGATCACTTTAACTTTACACCATTATGATGTGTAACGCAATGCGTACGTTATAACTCGACAATTTTTGGCCTGTGATGTTAATCGAATCGAATTAAATCAAATCGATTATCATAACACAACATGGCCTACGGGGCCCCTAGTTCTTCATTGCTATCAGAGTCGCTAGTATGAACAAAATTATACGACCGTTAGTAGCTTAGAAACTGCACCATGTGACTACTTAACTTCAGTTAGGTTAGACTGACAAGATGAAATTATATTAAAATGTATTTTAAAAATATTCGTTTTTAATAAGCGACGACTTAAAGGACAAGGTCACTCCAGAAAGCATATTTTTTTGCAACTTTTTTTGTAATCACCAATAAAAAGTAAACATTGAGTTAAGCTACATACCGTTTTCTGAGCTTCTAAAGTATGTGCGATCCTTATGAAATTTGTCTCCAAAGAAGCCCAAAATTCGACATTGAGCGCCGCCATTTTGAACAGTACTTAGAAGCCTGGCCGCGTATACGAGACGTCATTCTGTCCAACTTGAAATAGACAACATTCGTATTCTCACGGTTGAACTGGAACTAGCTTGCAATCGAGGCTCATGCGTGGGACTATCATTAAAAATATTTGCATTTGAAAAGATTCCCGCCCGCACGAGCCTCGATTGCTAGTTCCGGTGCAACCGTTACAATACGAATATTGTCTATTGGCGGGAATCTTTTCGACGAAAACACGCTTGTTCTTGGACGGAATGACGTCATGTATACGCGGCCAGGCTGCTAAGTACTGTTGTATAAGTATGTTAAGTATGCTAAGTATGTTTAACATATAATACGAGCGGACATTTTGCTCATTGCTCGAAAAATACTACGCAACGCGCAAAATATCCGCGCGTATTATATGTTAAACCATCGAATAAGGCGTATATATTCTCGATATACAAAACATTAATCTCTATGCAAATGTTGGTATCGATTCAGTCCTTCGTTTCAAAATAAAGCATTTTTTGAAATTTGTCATGTCCCGGATGAACGCGTTTGACAAAAACGGATATTTGTATGACATTTTTAAATTTTCAGACGTGAATTGAGAAGTGATATCTATTAAGAGCTTTTAAATGAAAGCTAATGATAATTGCTGGTAGAATCTACTCCACTTCTTGTGCAGTTTTATGGCCGTGATATTTGTGTCCCAAAGAAGGACACCAACACGGCGGCTGGTAAGTACTTTACTGTCATTTTCTGAAAATTATTTTCATAATAACTCGGTTATGAAAAACGCTACAAAGCTATAATTTGACGGAACTTTTCTTTCT
This sequence comes from Desmophyllum pertusum, assembly GCA_029204205.1. Classification (NCBI taxonomy): domain Eukaryota; kingdom Metazoa; phylum Cnidaria; class Anthozoa; order Scleractinia; family Caryophylliidae; genus Desmophyllum; species Desmophyllum pertusum. The sequence goes on along the minus strand of MU825893.1, from coordinate 98,982 downwards.
TCCTGCTCTATAAGCTGTTAATTTTCTGATGTTGTTCATGCAAGCAAACAGTTTCTGTAACATTGATACAACCGACCAATAAATAAAATGGTTTTGAGCGTTAATTCCATAATGTTTATAAGTAGAACACTTGTTCTCGCTTTGTTTCTATAGAAGCTCATAGAGTAATGGAAACTACTCCTAAATGTTTACGAGAATTCGAAATAGCTGTGGAAACAGATATTCCACGTACCAGTTTCTGAACGAGGAAACTCTGAATCTACGGTTTCCATCAGTAATCAAAACTATAACAAAATTCTCGAATCTGATTGGTTATCAGCAGGCCCGATTTTTAACATTAAGAGTTATCAGCCTCAGCCTTCGGCTTCGGCTGATAACTCTTACCTCGGCCTTGATTATTCTGGATATCACAAAAACCTCATCCAATAATTGTTAATTATCACATAGCGGGCAAAATTACTGAATTCCGATTGGCTAAGACAGAGGACATTTTTTCTTAATCAAGGGCACTTTTTGGTAATCAAGGGCATGATTACTTGATCCTGATTGGTCGAACAGCAAAATTACTCGCGATCGCTCCTAATTGGCTGAGCACGCTGCACTTAGTTGGCTTCTTGACGGCGGGATTTTGAGCAGAATTTTCTAACACAGCGCTCGCTTGTACGTCGCTTCGTAGTTTGACTTCAGTTTCCCGAGTTATTTGACGAAAAAGGAATGGAAACCGAGTGAATGCTTGAATCTTAGGGTTTCACTCGAAATCAGAACAAAGATTATTTCATATTAAAAACTTTAAAAAACGTTCTCTGGCTATATACAATTAAAATATTTCGAGCTTTCGGCTGTCAAACTACAGCCTTCGATGGATAATTTGAATTTTCACTTATTTTTCCTTTGTATTATTCTTTTTTATATTTAGTCTCGCCTATTTTTGTATATATTTTAGTAGTCACGTCTTTTCCAATTCAAGTTACCCATCGAAGGCGGTAGTCTGACAGCCGAAAGCTCGAAATATTTAATTGTATATAGCCAGAGAACGTTTTTTAAAGTTTTTAATATGTTTTATCCTGGCTACAGTTCTTCAATTTTTAAAAGATTATTTCAGTTGAAAACTAGAAAACATCAGCGAGGACTTGGCGAGTTTGCGACGTCGGGAAATTTCATTTATGGCGGCCAACTGACTGCTTCGCTTCACTTCTGTCACGTGCAACCCGACAGTAAATAGCACAGATTTTGTTCAAAGAAAGAAGAAGGTCAAATTAAACAGGAGAAGTTACCTCTACAAGTTTGTTTTATCGATATTGTATTTACATGTCAAGCAGCTCGCATGCAGCGGAAAGCTTCAAAACATTCAAACAGGTGACTAAAATTAAACTTACGTTTCAGGCTTGCGTTTTTCTCAGTCTTAAGATTTACATAACACTGAGTCAAAGTTATCCTGTTCTGAACGTATAAATGTTTTGCTTTATATATCTTGCTGTGATTCTGTGTGATTTTAGAAAAGGATATTTTCGTTCCGCAGGCTGAATTAGGGGTGGCGAATGGTAAATTCGAGACTTTGCGAGACGGCGAGACTAGCGTTTTTCTTTGCGAGACCGAGACTTTTTGAATTTTTAAATTGCGAGACCGAATTAAGACTTTGAAATGCCTTTGCGAAAAAAACGAGACTGGAGACCTGTTAAGGTTATTCCATCGAAATAGAAGTTACACTGGGAAGTTTCTGAACTTTCCCTAGTTGAACATTGTGATGTAATGTTTCAAAATATAGAATAAAAAGAATAGGTCACCAGCCCCGCGAAAGAGATATAATCGACTAAAATACCTCATAATTCCTTACAAAATCAACCAAAAAACACGTATTTTTTCACGTTTTCAGTGATTATTAATTTGTCTGCACTGAGAATTGGTCTATACTCCTTGTATAGAAAGAAGATGATTACTAGACTTAAATATGCGAAAAAAAATGATAGGTCCCCACGCTCGTTTACGAGAAAACGATCATTTACCTCTCTGGCGAGCATAGCCATAATGAAAAAGCCGCCATGTTTTTAATGTGCGCGCGCTAATTACGCGCGAAATGATGCGCAGAAAGGATGCGCAGTGCAATACTAAGGAATGACCTTAAATTCGACTAAAATTTTGCGAGACCTTTAATTTTTGAAAGACCATTCACCACCCCTTGAATTATTAGGCGCACCCTGAAGGTTTACCGAAAATTTTGCTCTTTATGTGATAAACAAGTAATCGCATTGTTCCCTCGTGCGATTAGGGATTAATTTCACTTGTATTTTCAAAGTTTTTACAAATTGCCCTAGTCGCTGCGCGACTCGGGCAATTTTGTAAAAACTTTGGAAATCCCTAATTGCACTCGGGCCCATGCGATTACCTATACGAATCAGTGGACCCCACTCAGTCCTATTACCATTACTAATTGGCCCGGTAGTATCAATGGTTTTTCACTGTCGAAGGCGAATATAAAATGTCCAAATACTACGAGGTTGAATGAGTCTAATGGTTTCCTTTCCGTAAAATCTCATTCTGTTTTTTGTTGAAAATGTCTAACTGTCTCAAATGCACACTGGATTATATACTAATTATTCTTCGACTGCGAAAATTAGTCATTTAAATATGAAATGTGTGCTTAATTATTTTAACCAGCGCGAAATATCATAGTGATCGATAACTGAAACCTTTTACTGCGTAAAAGTTATCAATTTAGTTTTTTTTTAAGCAAAGCAAAATAGTTTTCTGTGCAACATTTCTAGTTGAACAGTTTTTGCGAATTATTTTGGAGCTTTCACGGTTTCTTTGGGAACAACAACACATTCAAAATAATGAATAATAAATGTAAAAATCCATCCGCTTTTCCAAGGGTAAACTTCCGCCAAATTAGAGCTCTGATTGGTTAATCGCATGCATGGTAAGTTATACATGGTGCTTTGCAAAGCGAGTGGAACACAAACGCTTTCAAGGAATCGAACTAGATACAGCCTTCAGCCAAAGGATCCCAAAATTGTAAGTAAGTAACTTTATTTGCGTGTCAGTCGTTCTAACGTTACGTTGATGAGTGACATTTTGTGGAAGATACGGTTATATTGAGGCTTGTACGTAACATAGATAAATTCCTTTCCACGTATTTCTCGTACAGAGACAGTATATACAATATAGCTACAACTCGTTATGAAAATGTTTTGAACACATTTTAATTAAACACGAAACTTAGAGCATGGATATTTTATAAACAATATAATATACTTAAAATCCTATACTTGATACCACGAACTTAACATGGTTAAAAATCCAAACTGGCAGGAGGCAGACCAGTTGGCTATTTTACAAGCGTGGCCGAGGAGTTGAACTCGAGACTACCGAGAACAAATCCAGCTAGTCAGTGGCAGGATGGAGCACTTGAACCCAGGACCTCCGGATTACAATATATACCAGCGCCCTAAACCACTCGGCCACGCTGCCTCCTCGAATGTAGTAACTTACGGTATATGCGAAATATATTGATCACCAAATTTCCGTAGGACCAACAGGCAGGAAATAATTTTCAAGAAGGTGACGACTTTTTTGTCTCTATCAATATATTCTTTTCAAGAACTGAGGTCACGGCTTTTTTGTCTGTATCAATATATTATTTTCAAGAACTGAGGTCACGACTTTTTTTCTGTATCAATATATTATTTTCAAGAACTGAGGTCACGACTTTTTTGTCTGTATACATGTTTCGGATGATCCTTCATCCATCTTCAGTACAAGTAACAGAACACGCTACTGGTGTGATACATCCTCGGAGACCCAGGGGTTAGAAGTCTTGATGACGAAAAGAACCCCTGGGGAGGATGTCTTACCACACGAGTTCTGAGAGGTAATTTGCATACTGGCTCCTGATTGGGCGCGGAAAAAATCCTTTGTATTTTTCCGCTCAATCAGCGACCGAGAAACTTCGAATACTTTTCGTGCCTCTAACACGGAGAGCAGTTTGCTCGCCATATTTGTTTGCCCGTTCGCTAGACTTTGCTCTCAACGAAAAGCTTCGGTAAAAATTTCCTGAAACCCTACGAAATCACGCCGGACTTCGCAATGGATTAGTGTAACAGTTCGAGCGATTTGAGGTATCGAGTGGTTAAGTTACGTTTTGTAATGCGACTCGCGATACCGAATTTTCACAACTGCGTGTGTACCACCATGTTTTCAGCTTGCTCTGGTTTAACGTGGACCCTGCTTCATTGCAGCTTTATATTCTTGTTCTACCTTGCGGTATGTACAAATATGGTAGGGTTCTTATTTTTACTGAAGCTTACCGTTCTAGAGCGAAGTGTGTCGCACGGCTAGACAAATATGTCGAGCTGCCATCGTTTGCGGTCAATTTGTGTTCCATGGGCAACAATTACGTCTATGCAAACCAGAGATGTTGGAATACTTGAAATCAACCAGCTGTCGAAGAAACAAAATTTTTGCACTCTTTGACGATAGTACTAGTGGTGATAGTTTCGCTAGGTTAAGCATCTATGCTGTGATGTCTGTGCAAAGAAGTGTGATAATTTGTGGAGCCACAGATTCATTGATATCGCAGAGGACTGAAGTTACAACAAGTCAGAAGACAAGGCCTGTTTCTGTGGATCAAAGAAATCAGCTGAAGGATCTCCTCAAAGGATGCCAGGGAAATATGAGACAAGAAGTACTGGAATCCAACCCACATTTTTTTTTATTCTAATGTTGACAATGTTACTTGCTTTGCCAACCAACTCATAGATGATACTATTTTAAAGTGTGACTCACTATTTTCTGTGGATGACATTCTAGAAATGCTTCCTGTGTGGAATGTGGATCATGCTCACAAAATATACAGTTGTTTATACAATGTCTTTGCAGATCTCCATGAATAAGTCTGAGGCTTGCTTCCCGGCTTCAGTTTTTCAAGGTGGCTTGTTTAAAACCCTTGTGATTTCATGGATTGATACTATCACCATGTTTAGCAGGTGGCTCATAACAGTTTAGAGCCCTTGCACTCTGATGGATCAATACTACCATCTTAGATCAGTTGATGTTAAAATAATGGTATCAAATGGATGCCCATCTTGACACAACAGGTTACAGCAACAGTTAGCTTTAAGGGACTGTGCAATAATTATCAGGAGGGGGGGGGGGGGTGTGGAAAATGGGCTTCATGTAGGAAAACTTATTTTACCTTGAGCCCCCCCCCCCCCCTCTGCTTGCTTTGATTTTACTTTATGCCCCCCCCCCCTCTGGTTTTCCAACCCCCCCCCCCCCCCCTGCATTATTTTATTTTTCTAAACAAGCTCGGTGACCCCCATTTTATTGAATAGAGATCAGCATCTTAAGATACAAATTTGTTTTGCAAAGTTTAAAAAGTTCCTCAAAGGGGATTCAGAGCCACCTTAAATTTTGAAAAATTTAAGGTGAAAATTTAAGGTGGCTAAAATTTAAGGTGGCTCTGAATCCCCTTTGAGGAACTTTTTTTACTTTGCAAAACAAATTTGTATCTTAAGCTGATCTTTATTCAATAAAATGGGGGTGACTGAGCTTGTTTTTGCATACATTATGTATACATATAAGCACTTGAAGCTAAAATTGTTTTTTTTCCGACAGTATATACTGTTGCTATGGTGACCTATTATGTCAAGTAGATGATCACAACTTGTTCACCGATGATTGGCAATCGTTTGATACCTTTATTTTAATGTTAACTGATACAGGATGGTAGTATCGATCCATCAAAAGGGCTGTAAAACTGATCAGCATGTTCAGATTAAAGCTTTTTCTACAGTTAAAAAAATTCTTGGGTACATCTCAGAAAATTAAGCCCCATATATTTTTTTTAAACTTTGTAAAAAGTTTTATCTGAACATGCTGATCATTATTCAGTAATAAAAATGGGGGTCAAGCTCATTTTATAAGTAGCTAAACTTAAGGGTGTTTCTCACAGGTTATGTGTTAATTGTTTTGTATTTTATTTTTTGTTACTGGTACTGCTGCCATGGTAACCTGTTATGTTATGAAGATGTTCATTTTGTTCCACAATGATTAGGCATTCATTTAGACTAATACCATTATTATGTAATAACAGTTATGTACTGATATACACCATATTCATAAATGGCCGCCCAGCAATTGATGCTATTACATTACCAAGCACTGCAAAATATGTTATCGTGGGAAGTTTGAACGTTTTTGGTTTATCGGCTGCAAAGTTATGGCTCTTTCAAATTTAAGACATTTGTATGGGAAATCAAAACCTAGTCTCACTAGCCTCATTTTCATGTTTGTGCAAAAATTGAAATGCCTATAACTGAAGAAAGAATTCAATAACAAGAAAGATCATGTCAAAATGAGTCAATATGTGTATGAGGCCATATTCCTATTTTGAGGAGATATTATAGGCATTTCAATTTTTGCACAAGCATGAAAATGAGGCTTGAGGTTGGTTTTGATATTTCCCATACAAATGTCTTAAATTTGAAAGAGCCATAACTTTGCAGCTATTCAACCAAAAACGCTCTTCCCAGGATAACATATTTTGCAGTGTTTGTTTTGGGATTAGGAGGAAGGGTTGGGAAAACCACAGTTGGTACGTGGACTTGAGAGTCATTGAAGTTGTGGAACACAATCATCACTGTTGGATGAGAGTGGTAGGCATAGCACCTGAGGGTAGTGATCTGCTGACAATGGTGGTTGTATCTGACATGGTTCCAATGGAGATGGATCAAATACAAGTCTCTGACCTTTCTTTTTACGCACTACTGTAACATTTTCGTCTCCTTTGCTGGTACATGTAAATGCTGGAGAGACTGGATGTCCACGTTTAAAGCGAAGGGTTTGAGCTGTATCTGCTGCATTACTCCTTAACTGTTGAAGACCAGGCGTAGTCAATCGATAAACCGATAATCGATAAAAAATCGATAACAATCGATAACAATCGAAGATTGATATCGATTTCCGATATCAATCGATAGAAATCGATAAAGAAAAAAAGTTGTGAGTTCGATTGATATCGATTTCTGATAGAAATCGATAACGATTAATTTATCGATTGTTATCGATTATTATTGATTGTTATCGGAAATGATTTTTTGTCATTTTACAAGTTAATCATTGACACAATGTTGTCTGTATGGTTTTATTGAGTCATTCAATCATCATAGCAAGCAATAGTTTAACAATTATCAACAAAATACTACAGGAACAAAAACAATAACAGGAACAATTTGGTCTTTTTATCAATCTTCAGCGCAGTTCATAATACCGAAGAAGTTGCGGTGTGCAAAGTAGCGGCGTGCAACCCTCTGGTCTGCGTTATAGCAACGCCATAAAGATGAAGCAGAATAAACAACAAAATCAGTGTTTTTGTGATTTCAATTAGTCGCATTAAAAAAGAAACGTAAGAATAAATCACAGAGTAAGCAAGAAATAAAAAATAATCCAGTAGCACAGCAGTAATCACTTTGGCGCCATGAATATCGACCAGGAACAATACATGCAAAAGAAGAAGCAGTTTTCTGTGTTTTTCGTCGTCATAAAACAAGGGTTCGAATGAATGGACATGTTCAAATCTTTTAAATCCCAGAAAACCAAGTGAACGCGATGAACACTCTGCCTGGACGAGATGTTGAATTCGATAATAAAATGCTTAACGATTAACGCCGGTCTCGTATTGTTTACTAGATACATGTTTAGATAACCACGCCATCTTCAGTAATATGTTTGAAACAAATACTCCTTTGGATTATCGATGTTTATCGATTGTTATCGATTATTATCGATTATTATCGATTGTTATCGATTTTTGCCAATCGATAACAATCGATAATTTTTTTTTCTGTGAGTTCGATTGTTATCGATTTCCGATATCAATCGATAGCAATCGGCGATTGATATCGAGTGTATCGATTGATTTCCGATATCGATTTCTATCGATTGACTACGCCTGGTGAAGATCACTTTGATCCTGATTGGACATCCTCCAAGCTCTTTCGATTCTATATTTACAGGTGTCGCAGACTGCCCCAGGCAAACCATCTTCACTTAATACTTTTTGATTCACAACACTTTCGAACACTTTACTAAATTGGCTAGTAATAGTCCTTTTCCTCTTCTTATACTTGTCAACAAATTCCAACGAACAAACCCGACAGCAATCCTGTACAGTCTTTTTGGGAGTGAGATTTTCACTCATGTCGACTGCCGTTTACAGAGGCGGTTTCATCGCGAAAATAATTTATAGCAGCCGAACGGCAAATGGCAAATAAAGTTCGCGTGGGAACATTGAAATCAACATGCACAAATTGACCGAAAACGATGGCAGCTCGACATATTTGTCTAGCCCGTGCGACAAACTTCGCTCTAGAACGGTAAGCTTCAGTAAAAATAAGAACCCTACCATATTTGTACATACCGCAAGGTAGAACAAGAATATAAAGCTGCAATGAAGCAGGGTCCACGTTAAACCAGAGCAAGCTGAAACATGGTGGTACACACGCAGTTGTGAAAATTCGGTATCGCGAGTCGCATTATGGCCACAGCACAAAACGTAACTTAACCACTCGATACCTCAAATCGCTCGAACTGTTACACTAATCCATTGCGAAGTCCGGCGTGATTTCGTAGGGTTTCAGGAAATTTTTACCGAAGCTTTTCGTTGAGAGCAAAGTCTAGCGAACGGGCAAAACAAATATGGCGAGCAAACTGCTCTCCGTGTTAGAGGCACGAAAAGTATTCGAAGTTTCTCGGTCGCTGATTGAGCGGAAAAATACAAAGGATTTTTTCCGCGCCCAATCAGGAGCCAGTATGCAAATTACCTCTCAGAACTCGTGTGGTAAGACATCCTCCCCAGGGGTTCTTTTCGTCATCAAGACTTCTAACCCCTGGGTCTCCGAGGATGGGTGTGATATAACTATAAGAAAAATACAATGGTAAGGAAACTGTATAGCTAATTACAACGTGACAATAAATGTAGAACATATAACTAATTACAACTAGACAAGAAAAATGTGACAAATTACGGCGTGACGAAAAAAAAAAAAACAGAACAGAGAATATACACTGATAGACAAACAAAACTAAATAGCCAATGAACAATTGACATGGAATATTTGCCTATTGAGGTTAATTTTCTTCAGGCTCCTGAAGAAAATTTGCGAGCGAAGCGAGCCGATTCGCTGCCTGGGGCGAGAACGAAAGCGACGGAGCCTGAAGACATTCCTTTGACGCCGCCGATCCATGATACATTCTGGTATCATGATCAGATTGGACATTTTGCTTAATATTGACAGATTCGCGGTGAATGATGACAGATGTTGACAACACAAGGTCGCGCGTTGTTTGTTGAAGTTGAATACAGGAGAATTGAGCAAGCGTTACGGAATTTATTCTTTGTCATCAGATCTTTCAGATATCCCTCAGCTCAAGGAAGAGTAAAAGATATGCCTAGAATCTGTGGCAAAAGAGCGCGATGTATTTGGGACTCTCCCGACTGGTTTTGGCAAGAGTTTAACCTCGGGTGGAGATTAGAACGATCTACTGTTCTTATTGTGTCGCCGTTGCAGTTTCGATAATGAAAGACCAACTCGAAGTGTTGTCCCGTTTAGGTCTGAAAGCTGAAGTTCGAAATGGGAGGATAAAAACTTCCAATGGACATGGAGCCGGTTAGCCGGCGATCTTTTGCGTTGGAGTCCTTTCATTTGCGAAGAGAAAATTACGGCTGAAAATTAAACATTCAACAGACGTAGCGTTGGCTAAAATTACATATTTGCATACGCGTATTACGGTAAATTTCGTGGACGAAGCTGTCTTCACCGCTTTCTACTTGTACGCTTACTTTTATCAATTTTTACTTTCAAGCTTGTTTTATGGGTAATACTTGAAATGCAACGATCATTTTTTTTCCGTGGGACAAGAAGTTAATTTGGGAAACACGCCAAACACTCCAGGTGACTTGTTGACATTTTATAACCATGATAACAGGACTAATTACTGGAGGGCGGATCTGCGGCATCAAAGGAGTGTCTTCAGGCTCTGTCGCTTTCGTTCTGCAAAGCCTCGGCTCGCTTCGCTCGCAAATTTTCTTCAGGAGCCTGATCTCAGGCTAACCTTTTGTTGGCACTTTTTCCAACACGGTTCAACGCTTGAAAATTAGGCGTCGTACTCAGCGGTTTTGCAAAAATCTTGACATCAAGTTGGTTTTTCCCCCATAAATTAAGGTATTTGTTCAGTGTGAAAGATAGTATACCCAAGTTACTAAGATCTCGTGTAGTTTGCAAATTTTTTTTGCGCAGGGTGTGGTGCCTGTTATGTCGGCGAGACTTTAACCGGCATCTCGCTACGCGAATCCGGAGCACCTTTCCACTGACAAGAATTCCCACATTTTTCAACACCTCAAAAGCTCGGATAATTGAGCTTTATGTTCTGAAAGTTGTTTTTCCATCCTGGACACCGCCTCCACCTCCTTCCAGCTTAAAATCAAGGAGGCGCTACATATCCATTGGGAAAAACCCACACTCAATAGGCAAATATTTCATGTCAATCTTTCATTGGCTATTCAGTTTTGTTTTTTTATCAGTGTATATTCTCTGTTATGTATTTTTTCTTTATTTTCGTCACGCTGTAATTAGCCATATTTTCAATATTTCTTGTATAGTTGAAATTAGTCATATGTTCTACATTTATTGTCACGTTGTAATTAGCTATATGTCCATACCATTGTATTTTTATTTTATTTATATCACACCCACAAGCGTGTTCTGTTACTTGTACTGAAGATAGATGAAGGATCATCCGAAACATGTATACATTAAAAAAAGTCGTGACCTCAGTTCTTGTAAGTATCGCGATCCACCTATAGTTTTGCTTACGAGTGAGACGACATTATTTTGCGGTAATGTCGTCTCAAATGCGGGCCGGTGATTGGTTCTGAAGATACAGATTGGCACCGGGGCACTGAATTGGGTTCCTCACGTAAGAATCAAAATTCAAAAGTTTTCTACGATGAACTCGTCGGCAATCGTTTATATCTTGTCATTTGCTCATTTATGGAGTGCTTTATTCGCCGGTACAACTTTCTCAATCTAAAAGTTAGCGTATGGTGAGTATTAAAAGTCATTTATTTCTTTCTTGTAAGAGTTTGTTTACCGTTTTCACTTGCTTTCGCGATGTGCACGCGCTAAATTGTAAATCAACTTTTACGGTGCAAAATTGGATTATTTTCCCATTTAATTGCTGTTTGGTACTTTAGCAAACTTTGTGGGACATAATTCTGAATTTTTTTTGTTTCCATAAGCAATTTATCGGCGAAAAAATTCCGACTTTCTTCGAAACGATAAAATGCTTTCGCGTTCAAGTATTCGTGTACATTACGTCGCGTATAGTGGGAATTTCTATTTCAATCAACAACAACTGATCTTAATTTTCCTTTTACAGTCAAACTACTGTAACCGGGGCCACCCAGACAAAGTTAACCAATCACAGGGCAGAACGGGAACAATACATTCCAACATTTTTCAATTGAGCCAATCCGATGTCGAGTATAGAACAATGAAATTGCAACTTCTTCATTCGTGATGAATACAGATGAATGAAATTTTGTGCGGTTCTACGGCGTGGATTTTCGATTTCAACCCTTTTATATTTGACTAGTTTTAGCAGTACGATTTGGAAGGAAAATATATGCGAGTCAATGAAAGAGAAACTCCAAACTGCGTGAAAACTGGGAATGCGACGGCTGTACAGTATGTATCCTCGAATAAAAGTGCGTGCATGGCGGATTTGAAATAATTTGTTCGCTCTTGACAAATTCAAGTTTTCTCTCACGACGTCAACCGGCTGAATCAATAGCTACACATGTCAGGGTTTTGGCAGTACCATTTGGAAAATAGATACACTTGATGCCTGCGAGGGAAGACTTTATATTTCAAACTGCATATAAAAGTCATTGCACGCAATGTTCTTTATACATTGTCCGGGTTTTTCAGGACAATTTGGCTGAAATTAAAATAATAAGTAAAGAGAAATTCAAAATTGCATAAAAAGAGTGTCGGCCGTATATTTGAAGTTTCGGCAAAGTGAATCATCTGAATTGTCGCGAGAAAGAACTCAACCGCAGGAGTAGAATATTTTGCCGGCAGAGTTTGAATCACGTTTCGTAACGGCAAATTCTTTCAGTATTACAGTTATTTCTGATCGCATGAGAGAAAGAAGCCAACTCAGTGCTAGCAGATCAGACACAAGCCCCATTTACACGACATTCATTTTGGGTCCGGCACTCCTAAATTTTGGCACGCGGGCCGATAGTTTAGGGCACGGCCCGCTTGAATTTTGCCGTGTAAATGCAAAATTGTTGGCACGCGTGCCCAAAAATTTAGCCGGGCCGAGACCACCTCAGGAGGTAGTCTCGGCCCGCCTAAAAGGAGGCCCGCGTGCCAAACTCCCGGCTGAGAGATGCCTTCTCGTTCCCAGAGCCTAATCGGCGACACGGAGAAAAAAACTAGGGGCGCCAAAATTTCAATCACACATGCGCAAACGGTGTGTCCTGACGAGATATGTCTTCATGTCGTAAAAGCTTGGCCTAAAGAGGAATATAAATGGCCTGAAAGACAGAGTAATCAGTCGGATTTCCACTCGTTTGAAGTTATAGATTTTATTATAAGGCTAATAACAACAACGGGTAGTAAAACTTTTCTTATAGCGAGTATTTTAACAGACGTATTTTGTCTATGACGTTTTCCATTTTGGACACTAACTACGGCTTTGTTCAACTCTTGTAATTTGCTTCATGTAAATTACTATTCGAGGAATAGTCATTCATAGCAGTAGCATTATTTTAGCTAGAGGCAATGTATCAGTACATGCATGTTGATAAATTCACATCATGCGCCATGTTTAATTTTGACCCCTCGGTATTTCAATAATCTGTTCCGTAAAATGCGGTTTTTACTGAGTATTTTAATGCCGTTGTCTGCTTATATGGCTTGTTATTTGCACCCAGAAGAAAATGTCCCTCGTACCACAGCTCTCCGACTTGATTCAACATGTCAAACCTGAGGCAAACGTTCTCTCACGCGCAGAAGGATTCAACAGCTCGATATATAGCTTGCATAAAGCCGTACTATCGCTGCTTCAATGCCACGGTACAAATGATGACATGCCTTGTTTTGTCCCTCATTTCTGTCAGGCCTTTTCGTTTTTTCAAGGCACCAAGCCATAAAATTGTTTTAGGCAATCGACATTGAGTACCTGACATTTTGATTTTTAACGCTGAATCCGCTAAAAATTATGTGAGCCGCTGTTAAATAATCTCGGGGAATCACATATTTAAGAGTGCCGTTCTTATTTTTGGGGTGCCGTTCAGAAATGAACATGGAAAAAAATCGAACATATTTTGTCGTGTAAATCAAGCGGGCCGTGCTCTAAACTATCGGCCCGCGTGCCAAAATTTAGGAGTGCCGGACCCAAAATGAATGTCGTGTAAATGGGGCTACAGACTGCGAGGTCGATCTTTCCTAGAAAATTCGGGACTTTTCCCTAGAACAGTTAGGACTTTTCTCGGAAAGATCTAGCACTGAGTTGGCTTCTTTCTTAGTAATTTTTCCGAAAGGATTCGAAACAGTTTTCGAAAGTTCAACGCAAATCAGACAATACTCATGCGATCAGAAATAACTGTAATAAAGAATTCGCGGTAACGAAACGTGATGCAACTCTCTGCCGGCAAAATATTCTACTCCGGCGGTTGAGTTCTTTCTTTCTCGCGACAATTCACTTTGCCGAGGGCCGACACTCTTTATATGCAATTTTGAATTTCAATTTTACTTACTTTTTTTAATTTCAGCCAAATTGTACTGACAAAATAAAACCCAGCGCGTGGAACAAGGTGGAAATCAAAGATCTGACAATGTATAAAAACTGAATTCATCACGCTGGTAAAACAAGCCGTGCTTTCGTTGTTTTCAAATCCGTCACGCACTTTGCCGAAACTATTGGCCGTCGCGTTTCACTGACTTTATGCAGTTTGGAATATAAAGTCTTCCCTCGCTGGCATCAAGTGTATTTATTTTCCAAATGGTACTGGCAAAACCCCGACATGCGTAGCTATTCAGCCGGTTGACGCCGTGAGAGAAAAACTTGATTTGTCAAGTGCGAACAATTTATTTCAAATCCGCCACGCACTTTTATTCGAGGAAACATACTGTACAGCCGTCGCATTCCCAGTTTTCACGTAGTTTGGAGTTTCTCTTTCACTGACTCATATATTTTCCTTCCAAATCGTACTGCTAAAACTAGTCAAAGATAAAAGGGTTGAAATTGAAAATCCACGCCGTAGAACCGCACAAAATTTCATTCATCTGTATTCATCGCGAACAAAGAAGTTGCAATTTCATTGTTCTGTACTCGACATCGGATTGGCTCAATTAAAGAATGTTGGAATGTATTGTTCCCGTTCTGCCCTGTGATTGGTTAACTTTGTCTGGGTGGCCCCGGTTACAGTAGTTTGACTGTAATTTGTCCAAAAATGTTTGAATCGCGATACAAAACTAAATTCGATTTTGAGACGACATTACGGCTTTATAATGACGGCTAGTTGGGAGAAAATATATTCCGTATTGGGCTCGTCGCGAAGCGACGGAGCCCAATACGGAATATATTTTCTCCCAACTAGCCGTCATTATAAAGCCGTAATTTCGTCTCAAAATCGAATTTTAGTTTATAATAACATATTGATACAGACACCGGCAACATAATTTACGAGAGAACCGTTATCGTGACGGTTGCTTGTATGCTCTTAATAACTAGAAGATTTTGTTTTGTTTTCGCCTGATAATGTTTTTGCCAAGGGAGAGGGCACTGAAGGGTAAAATGGGAACTGGGATTGGCCTATTTTTGCACTGGGAAAATGAGATTCGGGACACTGGGACTGGGATTTGTTCACTGCGACTGGGAATCGAAAAAAACAAAATTGGGAATGGAAATGGGAAACATGTCTATACATTACACAGGGCATCAAGTTAACTCTCAATAAAATTTCTTAACTCATATTAATGGCTAAATATTTTTGATTCAGAACAAGTGTTAAAGGAAAACAGCGTACTTAATTTATGAAATCTTATGACCTTTTACGTCTCACTCAGAGCATTTTCTGCTCTTACGAGTCATCGGTTTCGTTATACAGTGGTACAGCTGTGACTGAGCATGCACAAATGGCCATCAGCTTGTTTTCTCTTTTTTAGAGTACCATATTTTCTGACAATAATTTTTAAATACAACACGACGACTTTAAAATTTTACAGACGTGAGTGCAAATGTTACTGTTGGTCCCTTTCAGGACCCTCAAGGGAGCTAAGGGCTAAGTGCTTTTGTGTTTTGCAGACGAACGGCTTGAAAAATTCCATGTGACGTCGCACACTGAGTAAAGAAAGCCAACAACAAGTAAATAAAGCCAACAAAAAGTTGTCAGACGGCTTGGTGAATGACACTTCCGTCTAAAGCTAGAAGCGGCAAATTGAGAACAGAGAAAGTCGACAAACGAATCACGATAAATGTCAGCGGACGGCGGTACTGTACGCGGGATAGCACGCTGAAGAAATATCCAAACACGTTGCTAGGCAGCGAGGCAATCAAGCTCTACTTCGACGATGACAAGAAGGAATACTTCCTGGATCGAGATCCGCACATGTTCAGATACATTCTTAATTTCTATCGCGACGGAAAGCTGCATTATTCCTACGACGATTGTCTCGGAGCCTTTCATGAAGAGCTGCGTTTTTATGGAATTGACATGGATAACTTAAGCGAATGTTGCTGGGAGGAATGTTACAATCTCTCAAATAAAATGTGCCCCCAAAATCAAGAACCTCCAAAATGCGCCTACAGTGAATTGCGCAGAGATAAATCATTTCTTCGCAAATGGTTCTGGAATCTTTTAGAAAATACCGAGACGACACGCTTAGGAAAATGCGTTCAAAGCTTCATCGGCGTTCTCATATATCGTGTTGTCTGTGCAATTATCGAGAC
Source organism: Desmophyllum pertusum (assembly GCA_029204205.1). Lineage (NCBI taxonomy): Eukaryota > Metazoa > Cnidaria > Anthozoa > Scleractinia > Caryophylliidae > Desmophyllum > Desmophyllum pertusum. Next base: position 82,962 of record MU825893.1, on the reverse strand, counting down.
AGAATGGTGCTGTAAGGATAAAACGTGCGAAGAAAAGTATCCACGCTTATTTTTCGTTCTTGATGCCTTCTGCATGAGTATCTTCACAGTGGAATATATTCTTAGACTCTACGCCTCTGATCACCGTTTGAAATTTATCGCTAACAAGATGAACATCGTGGATTTGCTGGCTGTTGCTCCTTTCTATGTGATTCTTTTATTTAAACATTTGTCACCGGGATCTTCGTCCGCTGTAGAGAACGCCAGCGGCTTGATGGTTCTGCGCATGCTCAGAGTGTTCCGGATATTCAAGCTTTCCCGCCACTCCAGGCACATGAGGCACATGGGAAGGGCTTTGAAGCGCGCCGTTGTCGATCTGGGATTCTTGTTCGCATTTCTTTTGGCAAATATTATATTTTCAAGCGTGTTGTATTTTGTTGAACAAATGAATGCGGAGGAGACTAAGTTCAAGAGTATTCCTGACAGCATGTGGTACACAGTTATCACCATGATGACCGTGGGGTAAGTCTGTTCGAGACTAGTTCAAAATAGCAATTCCCCTTGCTGATTGATATACAAATCTCTTTATGCTTCTTGTGAGAATGTGATGGTACATCAAGACAACATCCCCTACCACTACCAGGAGACGATGATATAACAGGTGAATTCCCCAAGCCCCATGATAATTTTTAACATCTATCAATAGTTTCGCGCCACGCTGTGAAAATATATTTTTATTTCCTTCTGATCGAGGCTCCAACATCACGTTACTCGAAAAGAAAAATCAGGTAGAGCTCTTTTAAAATAGCTCAGCTATGGACTGAAAACTAAATTAATAATATATTTAAACAAAAATTATCATTGGAAAATACCATGTATGGGGGAATACCTCTTTTAGATCATCCTCTCTTGTCCTAACTTTAAGATTTTCCTTATTCTCAATACCTGTCTGCTTCGTATTTTAGTGATTTTGTATGAACAAATTAATGTAGGGTCCACTGAGGAAGTACAGTCGAAACTCACCGAGCGGACACTCTCGCGTAAGCGGACAGCTCTACCAGTATACGGCCGCCTTGACAAAACCCCATTGAACTCTAGCTCATACAAACTCTGTATTTGCATATTCCCGTAAGCGGCCTGCTCCTGTTGCGGACACTTTTTCTGCTTCCTGAGGGTTTCCGCTTACGGGAGCTTCGACTGTATACAGTAATTAGCAGGGAAGGAGATGGGGGTAGGGTTGGAAAATGATTTAGAGATTGCTAAATGAAAGCTTCACTGCCCTCTTCACTAAATAAGTGGATATTTGACTGCATTTTGCAATGAACTAATCCCAAAACTCCGCCGTAACCTATTCCCTCCGTGGGAAAATGTCATAAGATGACGAAATGCTGAACTTTGAAAAATGTTTCCCTCCTTAATGAGCAATGTTACTTCATCATCCAGTCCTTTCTGCCATACTCATAATTGCATGCAGGTGATGTACCCACCTCCACTGGTTATCCACCCTTAATTTTTTTCAAATTGAATGTTTTTTTGCGGCTAAATGCAGGAAGATTACTTAACATGTGGACAAAAACTGTGCCAAATTTCGTCAGCATTGAGTTTTTCCTAGTGGTAATTTGTTAAATTTTATCACACGCAAGTCAAAAAGACGCCGAATTCGAAGAATTCAGCCAGTTTTTCATCGCGATTTCTCTGCAAATTGATCCGCCATCTTGAGCGTTGTACTTACCAGCATGATCAACATGAGCACACACGAAAAATAATCTGGAATGTCGTGCGAGACTCCCGTGAACAAAATACCAGAGCGCATGTCCTTAGCTTCCACCGTTCGATACTTTCGTCTGCAAATCCAAGATGGCGTCTTAAAATGGCGCCCCAGACAACGAAATTCAAACCCCGCTTTCTCCAAAACCCGCAAACGGTGGACTCTTATCTTTTGGAATTGATCATAATAATGTTTATCTACCAGCTGGCTGTAAACGAAAGCAACTTTATATTTTACGACTTACCCAATTGTACTACCTTAAATGCACAGGAGCTGAAACGCCTGTATTTGAGATCATCATTCCATAAATAGAGTAGTAAAGTGTGACGTCACAATTTTCAAATTATTTTTATCATGCCTCAAAATTCTATCATTAGAATGATTGCTGGTATATGATCAGCCATAAAATTTCAACTTGTTAGCATGAATAGAACAGAATATATAGTAGTTTAAAGTTTAGTACCGTCCAATACAAATCTCGCTAAATAATTTTGCGCCTGTTTTAAACTGAAGGAACAGACACAAAATTAGAAGGGTTTGTATAGAGAAATTAAAATCTGGAGTGTCCATATCTCGGCTGCAAATTGCAATGAAGAGCTAAATTTTGGCAAGTGGACGTTTTTTGACAGAATAGCCCTACATAAGGGAGTCTCAATAAAGTGTATGTATGTATACATGCTTCCTCGTAACGAGGTTGCAAAGTTATCCGCGTTCTACCGTCTTTGGAATGTAGGGTTATATGTTGTTGCGAATGTCAATAAAGTGCCTCTGTGTAAAACGGCAAGTCCACTTTGTTACAATATCGTTCTTGCATCAATTCCTTCCTAAAGGCTGGTTTTCACTGGCGACATAAGCATAAACACAAGCAATATACGCAGGCTAAGTAACGTGCGGATCATTAGTGCCTTTTGTTCTGTTTTGTTCTAGCAACACGTTACTGAGTCTGCGTTTGTTGTTGGTGCTCAGCGCCAACACATCTCATGGTTTCAGCGCAGATGACGCGAGGCATCGGCCGGTTAATCGTTTTTTGTCAGTGAAAGTTACGTGTCGACAGTCTGCCACTTGGGAGACTTTGTCCGGTTTATTTACCCTCATTTATTTTTGTAAACAATTAGACGTAGGGTGCCAGAGGGGTTTTTTTTCCTTTGCGCGAACTGTGAGCAGCGAAGCCGCAACAACGAGAAAAAAACCTCTGGCAAGTGTTCTAGTTGCTTTATCGATTGGTCCTGGTGTATCTACAACTGTTACACCTATAAGAGCTCTAAATCATTTATTAACTGAACAAAGGTCCGCGGATACATTTTGTTTGCATACAATTTTGGGGAGCGCAAGCATTACACATATTTCCTGGTTTGGCTGATTTTAAAGTTCATTCCCAAGTTTCTGGACTCAGTTACGTCACCATATGCGAAAACAGTGCGCCTTATAGGAAGCAGGTTCTCGCGCTAGCCTCGGTATCAGGGCGAGGATCAAGATGGATTAGTCTCGAAAGATTCTGAACCACCGAAGTTATGTTTGTAAACAGTATCCATACAATATCAAATACCGTATGGCTTATCAAATATTTATAATTGCAAGTCGCAGTGTCATGCTTTAGTAAGGGTGACTATTGAGGAAATTTTAACTATTGAAATTGTATTGCAATAGGTCACATGGCTATTGCGATAGTATTGCGATAGTGGAGGTACTATTGCAATATTAGTATATACCAACTCGGCGACCCTGGTCCGCTATCTCGGGATATTCAACCTATCCACCTCCCAGGAGGTGAATAGTGCCGAAAATTCTGGGAAACCTTTTGGCAGAGAATTTATTGAGAAGAAAAATTAAAATGGTCGGCCTAAATTATCGTTCGACTTGTGTTTCGGAAGTAGAAACCTTGAAAGTTTGTTCTAAAACATTTCCAAGGTAAATAAGCTATATTTATTTCGATTCTAGTTACGTAAAAAGCATGTTCACAAACTGTTAGGTAGTAAACGTTTATTAAATACGTCGCGCTACTCGTGGATTGCAGATCTTGTACATCTTTATTCACATAAAACGAGCATCAAACAATGAAAGAAGAAAAACAATTAGTGTACCTTTGAGGACTGGTCGACTGGAACGTCAGTTTTAAAGCTGTTCGTATAAATTAAATAAAGTGCTCTTTGCTCCCTGTCTGTTGTAAATATCCACTCCTGCATCGACTGCCATTCACAATAAAACTGCTGGTACTAGCCAGGCAGCTAATCCTATTCTTGAGCAATGAATTTCCGTTGGAGAAAACTTCAATTTGTCTTCTCAATCCAGCACTACACATTTGAATTCTGGCGACTCGTTCATTTGCACCTTCATTATTTTCCACTTGAAGAGAAGCCTTTAACGAAACTGTCGAACTGCCCACAGGTTTGTTTCAAAGTTTTGACAGCATTATCGAGCAATTATCTCTCAGCAATTCACCACAAACTGATTAAATGAACTGTAAGTACTCCGAGCAACGATCCAAGAGTCAACACATGTGCATGCTGAGTATCTTGAATTTGCATAAATTGAAATGGCCTGATGCGAGTTCACTCATGCATGGTGATTTTCACACAATGAGCGTCACACTCTCGCTTTTTTTTAACAAAACTTTGACACTTTTTTTGCGTGAGTTAGGATGGAGGTCGCCTCGTTGGTATATACTAAAACAATCATTCCCCTCAGGCGAAGTGAATATTGGTGAATATTTACCCACCAATATTCACTTCGCCTTCGGCGAATAATTGTTAAGTATTGCGATAGTTTTCAGGAATGTCTGTATTTACTTAATGCCTTATACTTTAAGAAATAACTAAGGAGTAGTGGTCATACATGTACTGTGACACAGTGCAATGGAATTTAATCAATTTATTGAGAAACCAAATGCAATAAAATGTTTAACAAACAACTGTTGTAGTACAGCACATGATTCATGAGCACTGGAACAAAGTGCAGAATAATTTAAACAGTTTGTGGCGAAACCAAATAAAATGTTGAACAAACACAACTGTTGTCGGTGGTTTTTGTTTTCAATTACAACTAAAACCATAAACATAAGCCTCACTCTTGTATTGTCGATGACAGAGTCTTCTTTTTCTTCTATGAAGCTAAAATACTTCCATACAGGAGCCTGTCCTTTCTTGTTTGCAGCGATTACAAACTCCGGGTTTTGCTTGGCCGCCATGTTTGAAGTTTGAACGAGCCTCAGCAATTTATATAACCCCCTTCTAACATTATTTAACCCAGCCGCCATCTTGAAAGCGGAGTTGACCCTGGGAACGAGGATGGCGTTCGTACTTCTGTTCAAGACCCTGACTGAATGGCGGTTCAAGACGCTAAAACATTCTTGGTGGACTGTTTTTACCGTTCTTGTGACGTTGAGAATCAAAGATGTGTAAAAAAAGTGTCTTTATTTTCCAAAGAAGTTAAATGATTAGAAGTATAGAAACTATCGATAGTTCGCTACACTATCGCGATGTTATCGATGTGTCATTTTTACTATCGATCCATCGCTATCGCAGCGTTAATATCGCAATTAATCGATAGTTCGATGTATTCTTACAGCCTTACGCTTTAGTTACCTAGCGATTGATATCCACCGTCTTTCATGCATTATATAACAGATATAATTTAAACAAACCGTAAGACCTTGTGAGATAATGATTGTGGCCGCCATTACTATCCGGTTTACACGTTACGATCTGTCTGCCCGATCTGTCGACACACTCTAAGGCTAATTTACACGCTACGATCCTCTTTTATCGATATTGGGCGAGGATAAAAATCGGCCCGATTTATAAAATCTGTTGCGCTGCAGGGAAGGCAGGGAATACTGTTAGTTTTCCATACATTATCAAATAAGATGATAACAATAATAACAAAAATCTTCAATAGTAAGAGGATTTTCCCTTGGTTTGCTACCAATAATGACCAGAACTTGAACGAAGATGAAAAGCGATGTTTCTCGTGACGTCACGAGCCCTGTCACGAACACTGTAACGCGATATCGTGGTTGGCAAAAAGCGAGGAAAACAAGAAAACTATATGGAATGCGAGTGTTCTTCAATTAACGGTCGCTTCACTTCTATGCAATATTTCATTGTTTCAGAGCTTTCTCGTGAAGCGCCCACGCGGATTTTGATGTTTTACTTAGAACAATATAAGAAAGTTTCACTGGCAAAGTTTGAAGGAAATTCGAGTACTGACACATATCGAAAATCATGTTGGAAATTCGACCGTAAGCAAAGGATTTCACCTGCTCGCACCCGTTGTGTCAACCACAAAACAGGCCACGCAAGAGTGATTTTGGTGCACGTGATCAAAAATGACGTCAATGTTTATCATCAAGAAACATCGCTGTAATATACATGTATTGCAATTTACACATCTCTACAATTACGTAAGCTTCTAAAAAGAACCACAACGGGCGTATAAATTAACAACTTTAAACGAGTGTTGAGATCTCCTATTCCAGTACTAGTAGCTTCTTTTCTTTAATCCGAAATTTTTGTCGCGCCAACTTGATATTTATAGTCTCCTTTGCTTTGCAGCCGTTCTTTGGGTCGTCACGCAACGATCTTCGTCCCCACGTGACGAGCCAAATAACGACTAACTTGACATAAAATATTTGGAGTAAAACATACTTCTCACAGCGATCAACCTCAATATATTTTCAAACCAAAGCTAGTTTGATAATTCGCCAAAACGGACGTGATTCGTCAATATATTCCGGCAGCTCAAAGCGTGAATTTGTTTTCTTCCTTTTTCTTCATTGCTATCAGAGTGGCTAGTATGAACAAAATTATAAGACCGTTAGTAGCCTAGAAACTACACGATGTGACTACTTAACTTCAGTTAGATAAGAGGTGTTGTCAGTTTTAAACTTTGTTTAAAAAAAACCTAAAAAGATCAAATTATTTTAAAAGGTATTTTAATAAGCGACGACTTAAAGGACAAGGTCACTCAAGAAAGCATATTTTAACTTTTTTGTAATCACCAATAAAAAGTAAATATTGAGTTGAGCTACTGACCGTTTTCTGAGCTTCTAAAGTACGCGCGATACTTATGAGATCTGTCTTCAAAGAAGCCCAAAATTCGACATCGAGCGCCGCCATTTCGAACAGTACTTAGCAGCCCGGCCGCGTATACGTGACGTTATTCCGTCCAACTTGAAATTGGCGGGAATCTTTTCGTCGAAAACACGCTTGGTCTTGTACGGAATGACGTCACGTATACGCGGCCAGGCTACTAAGTACTGTTCAAAATGGCGGCGCTCGATGTCGAATTTTGGGCTTCTTTGAAGACAAATTTCATAAGGATTGAATGTACGTCAGAAGCTCAAAAAACGGCCAGTAACTCGACTTAATGTAAACTTTTCATCGGTGATTAAAAACATAGTTTTGGAGCGACCTTGTCCTTTAAGAACCCATTTATTTTCTGGTCTTTTTGTTGGTTTCGTTGCCTTTCTAAAAATGCTCTTTCGGACATACAAGGTTTACTTGCTTTCTGACCACCACCAATCAAACTGTTCGACAAAATAGAATGCCACATGATTCCGCCTTGTAAATCGAATGAACGCAATAAAATGACGGAATCCAAACAAGCACGCGCTACGCGAATTTGTAGCTTACAAATGAACTCAGCTAATGAAAAACTTTGTGTAGTACCGTAAATCCTGCTTATAAAGTCATATTGTTATAGAACATCGCATGGGGTGTTTATAAGCCATCGATATTAAAAAAAGGTTTCACAGTAGTCTCCTCGCACTGCACACATAATTCCCCAAATCTAACTTCATGCAAAGAGTTCGGTAAACTGAAGGTTATGGTATAACCGGGAAAGCCTCTAACCGGTATGGACGAGGCTTATAGAGCGGAGAGTGAGGGGTGGAAGGTCATGGTATCATAGACGCTCCGTTATTTGATATTTTTTACAACGTTTTCCAGCCCAACTAACTGGACGAAAGATTTGTCATCACCGTTTGGAATAAACGCGCCTTCCCCTTGAGTCACCGACGGATCATTTGGCTTGGACACCTTGGTCTTGAAGCTAGCGTCCTGCTCTTTACTTCTCTTCTTGGGTGGAAGAGGCACTGCGAAAGGGCTTGAAGATCTTTTTTGCTCCGCCAGTGGAACTCTTTCAGGTTGCAATGCGTTATCCTCGTTGTCCGGTTTCGAAATTAACGATGGGTCTCTGATCCTCTCAATTTCTAAACGCCTATTTTCGCGAAGCTTGTTCACAGCGTCCTCTTGAGTTTTGATAAGTTCTTTTAATCTCTGAATCCTTGCCTCTTGGGGGAAAGCCCTGTCTGTTTATCAACTGACGAGGTGGATGGCTTTGCTTCGGACGGTGTGATTGCGGTGGGGAGTGTCGCGGTGCTTGTCGACAAACTGTCGCGGCTTCCAAGTGTAGTACTAGGAACAGTTGAACTTCTGACAATTACAGGAAGACGCGTTTCAGGCGTGTTCGAGACGCTCCCGGCAACAGATGTCCTTGTTGCGCCAACTACAGTGCTGACCACCAGTGGTTTCTGTAAAGCTGAAGAGTCAGAGACAGAGAGAAGTACTGGGGCAGAAATTCCCGTCGGTGACAATACAGTTGTTCTACCAGGGTGGGGTGCAATGGGAACTTGTCCACTGGAAACATTTACAACAGTGTTAACAAAATTAACCTGTTTCGATGCAAGGGAGGAACTTATCGATGGCGAAATTGGAATAAAAATTTTTCCTCCAGTTTGCGTGACAGGAGACGCGAGCGGTTTACCGCCGTCGGTTAAAGATAATACTACGACTGATTTTCCGTCTGGGCCGAGTAACTTAATCGCCTTCGGTAATGGTTCGCCTGGTTTAAGGTTCAAGACGATGGACGACGTTGTGCCAGGCTGTTTCATTGCAATATGTCTCGGTAGCTGTGTTATTGGTTTAGCTGGATTATCAGTTGTAGTTTTCAACAGATGAATTGTCTGGGCCCCTTGTTTGGGGACACTGTCGACCAATTTCACCAGCTGCAACACATTCCCGGATGAGTGGAGATTTGCTCCAGTACTTGATAGAGTAGGTTGTGGCCTCGCTCGAGCATCTGGGGCCTGTGGACTTGTCTTCCTTTCGTGCGACTCTGGTGTAAGTATACCTTCTGATCTCGTGGTCTCGCTTGGTGACTTAACTAAAGTATTTTGTAATGTATTGCTACCCACGCTAGCCGACACGATATTATGAATCGATGGAGTTAATTTGTTCTGGAATGCACTCGATGGGATTCCATTGGATAGTTTTGCTCTTATCGATTCACTGCTGGGTAAATTCCCCTCCTTGATAACAAAGCTTGAAGCAGGAGACACCGCCTTCCCCAAATTGATAATCTGCGGTGAACCTGTCTTTGAGGGGTATACTTGAGATTGCTCGCCATTTTGCTGGTTGCCGTTCGCTGCCAAGGAATACACAGCAGAAATCAAAGGGAATCCCATATCGTCATCAGCAGCGATGAGACTGTCGTCTATGAGAGGTGCCTGACAAGCTAAGCCAGCTGCTGTGGCACCTGATTGGCCATCTTTGGTTTGGCCATTGATTGGCACTCCGCCATTGTCAGATGCCTTGGTAACTAACCCCTGTGGACTATACAGGAGAAGGCGTTTAATTAGCACCCATGTTGTTTTCTGAGCTGAATTTAACTATAATAGATAAACTAATCCATAATTAAGAGTGGGATGGGGGGGGGGGGGGGAGTGGGGGGTGGGTGGGTGGGAGGGAAACTGGAGGCAGGAGAGGAAAGCGCAAGAATCGAGATTTTCGAGACGAATGCTGTTGAAAAATATTATTTTGTTTTATTAATTATATCGCTTATTAATCATGTTAATTAAATCCCGGGAGTCGGGAGAGAAGGAAAGGGTACGGGATGTGGGACTGAAGAGTACGGGAAGTGGGAATTTCTGGCCCCCTGCACCCCCCCCCCCCCCCCCCTCCCCCCAACTGCAGTTAACGGCAAATTTGAATTATTAATTTTCTATGCTTCATTTTAAAATGCATTAATAGGAATTTTAATATTCCAGCTTTTCAATTAATCTGGACCATGAATTAAAAAAAAAGAATTCCCACTATTGGCTATAAACTCTTTATCGAGAAGCAACAATCGACTCTCGAACACCCGCGCGAGTTGAAATAATAACTTCAGCAGTTACCTTAAAAATATTCCCGCAGTTCTCGATGAATAATTAAAGACTTCAATGGTTGTCAGATTTTAATTAATTTCATTTTTTACCATTATGTGGCCAATCTCGCGTAATTTTTTTAAAAAAACCTCGCGTACTTATTACTCGCCAAAAGCTGACGGTTCGAGCGTTAGCCCTTCGTCGGAGAACGCAGCACACTATCTTATTTGGTCATTATAACAACACTTCAGTTTGCAGATCTGCCGTTAGCGAGGTTGATATTCAGATTACCGGCTTTATTTAGCATTTCGTTACATCACGTGACAGTCACGAAATCCTGACTATTTTAGAAGTTCAGTGCCAAAATCCCACTTTGCATCACTTAGCGAGTGGACGATATCGGGGATGTTACATTGGCGCGCCTCGTTAGCAACAATCACCACATACCCATCAAGCACGAGTGAAATAACAGTTTTACGAACATCTTTCTGATTATATTTCTTTTAACCCTTTCTCTCTCACAAACAAGCCAATTTTGTAGTGGAAAATTACTTTCAGGTTATTCTGTTTTATTTTAGTGCATGTAAGAGCCGCGGTGGCCTAATGGTTAGCGCGTTGGACCGGTCTGGGTTCGAGCGCTGGCCCGGCGTCAATGTGTTGTGTTCGTGGGAAAGACACTCTCTACCCAGGAGTATATTTGGTACCGCGAATTGTTAAGGCAAAGTGATTAGTTTCTAATGAAACTGTGGTGCTGCGTCGGCGGGCAAGTGAAAACACTATGTTGATTATCAACTCGGAGTTGATAAAGGTAAATTAACCGCCGTAGCTTCTAGAAATTCGCTTAATTTACCTTTATTAACTCCGAGTTGATAATCAAACAAATTGTTAAGGCAACCTGACAAAAATGCTGGGGGTACCTGTGAAGGACTAGCATCCCCGGGGGAGTATCAATATTGCTAGCCGCTTCACTACGCTCGGAAAACGCTCTACTTACTTACTGCATGAAGTATGGGATTTTTTTAACTTTCAGTTTACGACTGACACTACCTCCGCAAATTCTATTTTAACGGATGTTGCACTTAACGAGGTGTTTTTACCTGTTGCCCAGGCAACAAAGTAAACAACTGGTGGTATGAAAAAATTCCCACTTGTTCACTGCTTGTACACTTTGTTATGAGATATGACGCTTTGCACTAAAAACCAGCGAGACGGTCGGGTCCGTAGTTTCGTTCATTTGACCTACTACCGGAAAAAACCCCTTGATTATGCATATTTGACGGTTTAATCTTCAATGATGACTTGCCGTAACTGTAGACATTTAAAATGTCGGCGAGATAACCCCTGTCACCGTCATTTGCCGGAAGTTCGATTGAAATGCAACCAGGAATAATGTTTACGCATGACGGTCATTCTACGTCACGGATAGTGTATCCTGAAGAACTTCGGACGTTCACTACAGTAACTATTCAACAATCTTAGCCATCCTTGTTCCTTTTCGGTTTATTTTTCGTCTTTAGCGTTTCTCTACATTTAGGCTGGTTTTCACAAGCGACAAAAGCATAAACACACGCAACATACGCCGACGCAGTAACGTGTTGATCATTAGTGCCTTTTGTTAGAACAAAAGATCAACACGTTACTGCGTCTGCGTATTTTGCTTGTGTTTATGCCTATGTCGCTTGTGAAAACCAGCCTTTAGTTTAATAGCAACTGTGTACATGTATATAGGTTTCCCTTCGATTTGAAGGTGATTTTATACAACGCAACAAATGACCTAATATTATTGTGACGTAGTTCCTGTTTCCAATTGAATCACGAGACAATGGGAATATATATTGCCGCATAATTATTTTATTCGACTTTAAAGCTAAAACCGCTTATTTCCACCTGCTCTAGGAAAAACCTCGGTAACGTCCAAAGTTTTATCCAATAATTAGATATTTTTCAAGACTAATTACAACCATTCAACCCTGTCAGACTAAAGGAAATTAATAATGCAAATCACACAAGTGGATATTAAGATTATGTAAGATTGAACACCATTTTATACTCATTTGGTAAACAAGCAGTGAACAGGGATTTTAAACAGCTTGAAGTACGCGTGTTCGTATGGCATATTATGGGATAGTGAACACAATTTCGAGAGGATGTGCGCGCATCACTTGGTGAAAACGAAATGTCCCACTTGATGTGCGAATAATGAATGCTAGTGTTCTATTAAATATAATTATACAGCATTCCGACGACTTATATTTCAGATATTTAACCTGTCTGTAAGTCATGTGAATGACGTCAGTGTTAAATGTCTTAAATTAAATCCCTTCAGCAACTGAAAGTTAATTTACATTCTTTGGCGACTGACAACAATAAATGTTGGATAGAGTTAGTTTCGTTTTCTCAGCGAAAACTTCACCATTCCTCGTGCACTTAGGCTTTTTAAAACCTGAACATTGAAGTTGGGATTAATTCTGAATTCTTCTTCAAGAAATTGCAGTCATTTTACAATGTAGTACTGTTCCGAATAACCGTTGAAAAACACTCAAACCCTATTTGACATTTTAACCATTGAAATTTATACTGAAGTCTTCCAATACAATACGGATAGAATTACAGGACCATTCAACAGCCTTGACCGCTCTTTAGGTTTTGTGAGAGTTTTCCGGAAAACGGTTTATAGCCGAGCTACTGTATAGATAAAGAAAAGCGAGTTTTTGTAAACCATCAACACGAGTCGGTCAATCAATTGTAGTCAGTCTGTTGTAGTGAATTATACGGCGAATCCAGTGGAGTGTTCCTACCTTGAATGCACATTAGCCAAAGATAGATTTCCTCCTCCTGCCTTCGTCGTCAAATCTTCATTCATAGATCTTAATATTATCACAGAAGTCTTCTTGGCCGCTGCAAACTTCGCGGACGGGTTTTCAATTTCCATCGATTCAGCGAGCGCAGACGTGACTCGCTGGAACAAACAATTGTAAATTCACCTACAAAAATATAAAAGAAGTAAAAATCACGAATGCTTTCTATCAGAAACACAGCAAGGCTTTGTCTCTTCGCTGTTAAACGCTGCGTTGTCTTACAAGTCGTTCTTAACCGTAGATGTTTGCTCAAAAAGCGAAGAATCCAAGCAAATTTCTCTTTTACTGCACACATGGAGCAAAACAACAAGAACGCGACGCGATGGAACTACAAACCGTTAGTCAGTTCCCAGATGTCTGGCTCAATTCGGCGACATTTCAACACTGAACAGCTTAGCTTGGTCCATGATAATTATATCCACAATGGGAACCGACGTAGATGTTTTATAATTCAACCTCTTTCTTCGAGTTACTCGAAGTCCGCCAATATGCAATTTGCATTTTGTTCAGCGGCCTCGGTCTTTCATTCGCTCACCTGTCAATCAATACAACAATGGAAATTTTTCTGGTTGGCTGCACATGGCTTGAACGCGCGCCAGTTATTGGTTGCAGTCGATGGATAGCTGTCATTTTTAAACCAATCAGAACGCTTTTGTATTTCTATTGTTCTAGAACGTAGAAACGTTTTGTTTATGAAATTTCTAGATGCGACGGCCGACCTGAATTATATTCGAGGCTTCCTCGAACACACATCGTTGTGTTTGTAAATACGAAGAAAAACGAACCGAGCTCTTCCAGTCAAAAATAAAAACGAGTAATCTCCCTCCCCGTGTATTATCAGTGCTCTATGCCCGTGCAGCTCGACAGAGCGTTCGTTTAGGTAGCTTTATTAACATTGACAATATAAACTACTTCCTTCATTAAACTTTGAAAAAAAATAACTTCGAAAAATGAAAGAAGAACGTCTTGAAACAGAAAGCTATTCGTATGGATGGTTTCATCTTTACTTCGACCCTATAAGCGCTAGCCAATGAACGAAGACTGAGCTACGACAGTGATCTTTATAGAGAGTAAAAATCAGTCGCGATAGAAAATAAACTCGGGAAAATAAACCAATATGTCGTTCCCTCTCTTGCCATCATGACCGATTGTGACAACGTATTTCAGATTCAAGACTCCTTTCGCCCACGTCATGATTCAAGTGTTTTTGTGAGTCCATTGGTGTGGCCTGCTGACGGCTAGCATTTAGTTAGTATAAGAAATGGTGTAGAGTTGCATGTGGTTTTCATAGCAACCTTCTCAGTACTCAGTTGTTCAGTCGGTGGCATGCCCCGCCTTCTACATGGTGGGCTGCTATCCAAACCTCACTAGCACTGAAGACTTTCCCGTTACTATGGCAGCCAAATTAAACACGTGGCAAGCAGTTCGGCTATGGCCAAAATCGATATCGTATTTCATGGCAAAAACAAAAGTCACGGAATGCGACAGGAGGCAACTGAAGCCTCGTTCTCATATGCCGCTGAGGCCTAGTACCACAGGCTATTTCCGTTCTGACATACGAGGACATCATACGAGAACATGAGCCGCCTATATCAGAAGCTACCGCTGACATACCTGCTAAAGTTCATTGGCGGTTCTTCCGACATGCGGCCAGCTATAAAATTTAAAAGTACTACGGTATATGGGCCCGGGATATGAGTTATCCCGCCAAGCTTGTCCCTGGTTGGCTCTTTCTAAGGCTTGATTACCTGCCGCTGTTCGGAAAATGAGCCCACACTCCTCCCCCACTCCCCTTTGTCACGCACTCTCACGACGTTTATGTCGCAGTACCGCGGCGGTAGAATCTCGAACTTGTTCATTCGACAATTCTCGTTGATAGCCGTTCTACATAACAGAAGGAAATAGAGTAAGTATCAAACTGAAGCTTGGAGCAGGGACTCAAACAAGGCGACATGACTTTTCAGTGAGGTGAGATATTTAGTAAGCCAGTTTTAGAATATTAGGCGCAGGCTCGCGCCGCTTCGATTATTCACCAGCTATAAATTTCGGCAAATTGCAAGTAATACAGTTCGACAGGAGGCTCCTGAGTTCGATGAACCTGAAATAGATAGACTACTAAACTGTTCCTATTGAAGGCAGTGCGCACGGGAGTGACTGCAGCGAATGGAAATTGCGCCGGAGCTTTTTATGTTCAGGAAAAATAATAACATATCTTATACAAAAGCTTTAATACAAGCTTTAAATGTTATCTCAGATGTTATTCTTCCGGAGAGAAAATTAAACCTTGCAAAATATATTACCAGAAATACAGAGGTCAAATCCTGGGTCAAATGGGCACTGCTGGAAATGACTGACGCATAATTCGGACGTGGATCTCTAAAACGGAAAACCTGGCGTAACACATCGAACGCCCCCCCCCCCCCCCCCCCGGGGGACTTACATATAATGTGACGGGGGTGATCGTCTTACCTTTTAGGGGTAAAAATTCGTGGTTTGGTACCGCTCAGTAGGGGTGCAAAAAATCTAAAATGACCACCGTTAACTTTGAGGGTATTAACTCGGGGACTGAAATATGACAGGGTTTGGTCTTAGAGTTGGTACCTCTTATATTAGGGGTAAATCTGAGTTCGGGCCACACCCACAAAACAAGATTCTGGTACCTTTTATGGGTTGTTTTCCAAATTTCCGACGATCACCCCCGTCACTTATATGGGAGTCACTCCCCCCCCCCCCCCCCCCCCCCCACACGATCGAACGTTCGGTAATCGAACTCGATCGCGAACTTACCATATTTTCTCGATTAAACGCCAGACCCCGAATAAACGCCGGGTTCAAATAAACACTGCGTTATATTCGAGGTCCAGCGTTATATTTGAGGTCCGGCGTTGTATTTGAAGTCCGCCCCTATTGAACAGATTCTCATCGATTAATAAGTGTATTGATATAGGTTCACGAACCACCATGGTATAACAGTTCATTGATCAGTGTTGTTCACCCAGCATTCAACATTCACTGACAAGTGGTGACCAAGTTCAGCGGCAGAACTCAATAGTTTACAAAGATGTTTCCATTATAGCTCAGCGTATAGCTGAGTATACAAAATACTACTGCAATTCTTATTATACTTTTGACGCACTGTTTTTTGTTTTTATTGCGTACGGCTACACCGAAACTAGTTATAGCAAGGATGGAGTTGGGGCAAGTGACAAAAATTAGCGAAAGACAAGCAACACTAGGCGTTCCTTGGTGACGGGCTTATGTGTGGACACGCAGAAGAGGATTAAGTAAGTAAGTAAAACTAGTTATTTCCAGTTTTTAAGTAAGGAGTAAGGCTAAGGGAAACGCGGTTGACTCAATCCGCCCCGCGGTCACTTCCTCCTCGCGTTAGCTTCAGGTTCACATTTGAGAGAACACAAGAGACTGTTCGTTGATGTCCGTACTTTAGGAGTGACTTAAGTAATGTAAAAAAGGTATACGTGAAGCCGCACCCGGGCCAAACTGGTCCACACTGCCGGAACTTATCCCGGTTTCCTTAGCATGAAGCCGACTAGGAGTATTGCTACTCCCCCTGGATGACAGGCTACTCCTTCGCAGGTTACTCCCCATCATTTTTTCGCCGGCAGTTATGTCCTTCTAGCTAATATAACAAACAATCTGCTACCTGTCGACTGCTACAGCTCTGCACCTATTACATGCCTATTTTACTTTTACTTCAGTGAAAATTATTGCTTGTAGAAATACTTTGAATGGAGTCAACGGTAACACTGTCAACTCATTCAATAACAACACTGCGTTGACAGTCTTTCCAGCTCGGTAAATTCTCAGAAATGATTCAAATTTCAAAGCGCATCAGACAGTAAATAATTTTTTTCAGTGACAAAGATGAGCACGATGACGCTAACTGAACATTACATGTATTAATATAATTCTGAGAAATGTTTGGTATTAGTATTAATATTGGTAATCGTATGAATGCGAGTGCAATTAAGGATTTACACTACAAGGGAAATTTGAATATCCTCTCAAAATTGCACGACGACAGTTCAGGCGAGTGCAATTTTAAATAATTTTCAAATATTACGAGTTGTGTAAATCCTCAATTGCTCAAGCACGATTACTCAGTTATTATATGGCTGAGAAAATTACGAACGCGCGCATTCTCCTCCCTTGTATAAATGGGTATACGTACCCGAAAGGTTTTGGCAACCTGACAAAAAATAGGTCCGCAACGCGTACATATATGAATTACAAATTGATACTTTTTTATTTAAAAAAAAGAGAAAATAAGAGTTTAAGGTGAATATCATTACACGTCCTTAATACGTCGTCACTTATTATAATTTTAATGAATTCCGCTAGCGGCAGCGGCAGATAACTCCTCCAATAAAAGGATAAAATACGCTAATTTTCAAATGTAAACCTGAATTTGCCACGATAGTGTAGTGTCACGAGGAAAGGATTTCCACTGCGTGCGAGAAGCTTGGCAGATCGAGTCACGCCGGGGTCAGCTCACGAACTTTGTTTTTCTTTTTCTCTTTTTCTCTCTTTTTTAAAACTTTTTTTTGAAACTGTCAAAAAAAAGCTTAAAGCTTAAAAGGACAATTTTGCAGGATGTAGAAATCCCAGCGAGCCTTTTACTTGCGTTGTGTTGGTGGTGTTCTGAGTTCGTAACAAGTTTTGCCTGTTCTATCAGAGTTCACAGCGAGTCTTGCCTGTGAAAATCCTAGCGAGCTTTGCCTGTTCTGAGTTCGCGACGAACCTTGTCTGTGAACATTCGCAGAGAGCCTTCCAGTGAAAATCGTTCCGAACCTGGCCAGTAATCCTAGCAAGCTCTGCCTTTTTTCATGTCTCTGTTCTGACAGAGCTCGTGCGCAGCGAGTCTTATTTTGTTCCGAGTTCGCAGCTGCTAAAAAATCCTGGCAAGTCTAGCGAGCTTTCCCTGTTCTATGTGCTCTAAAGCTTGCCAATGGAAATCCTAGGGAGCTTTGCCTGTTACTGAATTGGTTAGCAGTGAACCTTGTCTGTGAAAAGTAGCAGAGACTTGCCTGCGAAATCTTAGTGAGCCTTGCTTGCGTCCGTAGTTCGATTTCGTGACAAACCTTGCCCGTAAAAATCTTAGCGAGACTTGCCTGCGAAAATCCTAGCGAGCATATTGCCTGTGTGGTTATTATTATTTGTGTGGTCAATGCCAAGAAAGAACTTGCAAGCATGCCTTTCATAGAGCTTCAATTCTTGAATTCGTCGGCATCCATAATTATGTAAACATTTTCAAGTCGTGAGGTCTCATTTCCGGTGATGTGACGTAGACGCCTTTTGTGTGATATCCAATAATCGCATCAGATTGGTTCCGGGGGATTGGTGGTTACGGAAGTTGGTGCTGAAACAGATTTACATCCTCATAGTGTGACATCACACACTTCGTGTAAGTCACACAAAAACTGACGAGTTTCGCGATAAATATTTGTATATGTTCCCTTATCTTTACTTGAGGCAAATATTCTATATTGAATATTTTTTTCCAAGGATATATGATATCGATTAATAAAATTTGTGATACCATATCGTTGTTAAGCGATTATTCCTTCGGTATTCTTCGGAATACCGTCTTTGGTCTTCGGGTTATCTTCGGACGTCTTCGTTATGTTTCGCTAATCTTCAGAATAAACCGTAATCTTCGTAAAGCTTCGAATGTCGGGACAGTGAGTAGCAGACTGGAATGTCCGGTTGCCAAACCGGTTTCCATTTTCTTGCCGCCTTTTCACAGTAGCTCAAACGCTTCTCTGCTGTACCGTCTTCGTTTAACACGGTAATAATCCATTTTTTCTGCACTGGCGTACAAGCTTCCTCTGTACTGTTTGCCACATTGTAAAATGTCATAAACTTATTTTGGTCATAAACAATTCTGTAAGTAAAATTACACCACACAGGTTCGATTTCAAACCATAGCGGTTGACAAGAAGACGTAAGCACTTTGCCGCTGCTAGATTTTATCGCCGAGCAGTTATTACCTTTCCATTGCCAATAATACTCCGTTGTTGAAACAATATATTTGCGTTTTGGGGGATTCCATACGTGGTTCATAAGAATCCGTGGTTTCACGTGGTAGAAGATGTCAGAACATCTCTTATTCTGTTTTAACCAGACTCCTTCGTTTTCCATTGTTTTGAGAACATTCGAGTAGATTCCATCAAACAGACTCTCTTTTACTTCCCGCGGTTCAAACTCTTTTCTGTCTTTTGTGGCAGCATAATGATAGACATCATGAATTTCAAATGTAATTGCTTTCGTAACGGGTATAGCTTTATAGTTTCTCTCCTGTGATAGCTTAGCTTGACGGGCAAAAAACGACATGGTCTCCGGTACAAACTGCCCGAAGAAGAAATACAACATGGCCGCAAGAGCTAAGTATGCGAGTACGGAGTTTGTCCAAACACAACAGGAAGAAAGCATAGAGCCTTTTGGTACGCAACCGAAAATCTTGCAGTAGCGATAGTTTAGCCACAGCAGTCTTGCAAAGGAAATAACAACGCTAACCAAAGAGGAAATCAGCGCCAATGTTTGCCAAGAGGCGAGATGGAACATTGGTTCCTCGATATTTTCAGGAGAATCGCAGTAAACCATGAAAAAATTCAGCAAGAAACAAGGGAAATCTTCCAACAATATTGTCACAAGAGAAAGATACATTTTCTCTTTGTAAACATCGTCTCGTAATTCTAAATCGCGGCTGAGAATTTCTTCGTCAAACTGACCTTTGAATTCACGGTAAGCCAGCCATACGTCCCAGAAATAAACACTTGTTCCGATAAAGCAACAAAATAGAAAATAACACACGGCCACAGTTAATACGAACTCCCTCAAATCTTCGGGCTTGGAGACGTATTTTATAAAATTCTGCCAGTCTGTAACGACGTCGAACAGTCCAACCACAACCGTCAAAATTAAAAATGCCCAATTTTTAGAGCGCTCCCACCACACTGAAGTATTTTTCTTTCCTTCTTGAGGTTCACTGTCCACAGTTGAATGAAATATCAATGGCTCTCTGTCCTTCTTCATATTTACTCGGAGGTTTTACGCGATGAAGTAGATAAAAAAACCGTCGAGTTTTTCAAAAGGAAAGAAAGAAAATTAAGAGTTTTCGGGTTCGAATTTATAATAATGTAAAGGCCGCCGTCTATATTTTATTTTCTTTGATTATACTTTTCAGTCTTCTTTTGATCCGATTGGCCAGTTTAGACAATGTAAAATGTGAAAACGTCTTTATTTTCTAAGGGGAGTTGTGACATATGACAGCTGTTTATACGTTGATGCGGTTTTAAACAAAAAAGGTTTGAATCCCTGATCAAATAAAACCAGGTTTATTTCAATCGCAATGAATATTCAAAGTGAATTTAACTCTAACGCATTTTTTTGATTGGACGAGAACATATCACGTGACACACCTCAAAACATAATAATTATTCAGGGAAACAGCAACTTGAACATTGGACTCGCACGTGATCTGACTGATCAGGCCTTGCGTCTGGAAACCGCGGCAAATTTGTGTGTCCATCGCGTTGACCGAAATGGACGTTGAAATTCTGCGATCATATTGAGACATGCGGCATTGCATTCGCTTGCGATCCACTGGCGATTCATTGCAATCGTCTGTGACTTGCACAACCGCACGCTCGCAGAGAATATAGCCATGTTCTAATCTCTGCAACTGCTTAAAACCGGATTTTAAGTGAAAATATCTTGCGTAAATGTGTGAATATACGAAACAAGGGGATGACAATAGACGTATCGGTTTATTGTTTCTAGTCCAAGATGAAAATTCCCTGTGGAGGCAGCCGCCGCCAGCGCGCATTCATAGCAACCAATGAAATTAGTTTTGATTGAGCCTAACGCGCAATATTACAGACCTAGAGCATTTCATGCACTGTAAGTAAATGTCACGAGAACAATAGGCATTCTGCGCGATGGGATAATTTTGGCGGGGTTAGTACAAAATACTTACTGTAAGTAATGAATTACCCCACGGGTATCAGTGAGTTTTTGTTTCCCCTCGACGTTAAAGCGGTCATTAAAAGCTCAGGCAAAATACTCAATACTCCCCATGGACCAGTCATTAAGTGCTTAAGGACGGTGCCTCCTAATACCGAAGTATTTTTTTGCACGGTTCATGACTATGCGGGAAAAGCAGATCTTAGCAAGGGCTATTGAAATCCAAAAAGAAAAATTGGGGGTAACCACGCATTTTTCAGAGATAATCAAGCTTCAATCTGGAAAAAATGCTGAAATAGCGTTTTTTTCGGGGAAAAAAAGAAAACTATTTTTTTCGCAGATTCCCTTTGAATTTTGCCTTGACATACACAAAAGCAAGAATAAATGTAAAAAGCTTTAAAATACTTAACAAATGGTAATATAAACAACTACTGTTTATGTGCTTTTTAATTAAAAATCATCGCAACGTAGCCATTGTCAACCCTGACAGCTCTCCTCTGGTTTACCAAAATACAGTCTAAATAACTTTTGCACACATCAAAAAAATTAATCATATGTTTTAATAGGCTTAACGCTTCCATTTTATAACATAAAAAGTAGGGTCACCACGGGCGTTTTTGTAAGTTATATGAAGAAAACGACCATATATTTTCCCTGCCGAGCTTAGCCTGAAAGAGATTCCGCAATGCAATGTTCTGTATGTGCGCGCGCTCGAGGCGCGCGCTAATGACGCGAGAAATTATGCGCAGAACGTATGCGCAGTAACAAAAGGAGGCATCGTCCTTAATGTGCCTGAACTCACTTTTAAACACGTCATATATCTGGATTTTATGATAATATTTGAAATTACATGCTAACTCAAGGGAGGTAAAGCTGAGGTAAACACTACTGCATTACTTTATCAGGTATTTTTTAAAGCGTACTACTGGTTAGAGTCACGTTGGCTTCGTTTAATTTAAAGCATACAAGAGCTACAAGGGGGAGCCATGAAAGAACAATATCAGTGTCATTTTATTAGAAAACTAGATAATCTTGCTCCTCTTCATCGATTTAAGAGGACATTTTAGTGAACCGGAAGTTCCTAAGTTAACCGGAAGTCGTTATTTAAAGAAAACCTATGATGTTCTCTGTTCGGGGTATTCGAGTGTGACCATGTTTTTGTAGCGCGTGTACATTTTATGAGATTTGATGAGGCGTCTCAGTTCCTGTTCATTTAAGTGAGTGGAAATTAGTTTGTTTTGTTTTTGTTGTTGTTATTGCTGCTATTGTTGTTGTTGTCGTTGTTGTTCTTCTTCTCCTTCTTATTCTTCTTTCCTTCCCGTTTATAATTGGTTTGGTGTGACGCGAACACAATAATTCCCGACCACACAGCACAAGGAGCCTATAAGCTTTTTAGCTTGTAGTTGACACTCGCGTCCCTGATTTCTGCGCGAGCATAACAGCACAAGGAGCCTATAATCTTGTTATATTGTTACGTTGTTGTTGTTGTTTCTGTTTTTGTTGTTGTTTTCACTTGATTCCCTGATTTCCGCGCTTCCTTTCTGTATAATCGGTATGGGAAGGGCGAGCATAATAATCCCCGACAGACAGCACATCGAGCCTAGAGTCTTGTTATATAGTTACGTTGTTGTTTCTGTTTTTGTTGTTGTTTTCACTTGATTCCCTGATTTCCGCGCTTCCTTTCTGTATAATCGGTATGGGGAGGGCGAGCATAATAATCCCCGACAGACAGCACATCGAGCCTAGAACTTTGCCCAGAGTTGTGATGGGAATCATGTCACCATACCTGAAGAAACAAGTTAGTAATGTACTCAGTATTTGGTAAATAAAAATTATCCTTAAGGCCAAATAACACGAGCAACATTATTAGGCAACTTGACGCGCAAGTTCAAGACCGTTGTTGCGCTTATTAATATCCGTGTTGACAGTTGTATAGCAACACAGGCGTCGAATTCAACTCAACTCCGTTGCGGCGCGTCATATTTTCTGCTCTCTTCTCGGTGTTGCTGCAACTTGCAACACGGCTGGTAATAAGCCCAACAACGTTCTTCAACTTGCAATGCAACATTGTTGCGCGGCAAGCAGCATGAATCGTTTGGTAACAAATTAAATTAATTACACAGGTCATAAGAAATAAAATACGAAATAATTTCTGGGAAGGGATGGATTTAAAATATTAGCTAATATTTTAATATTTCAATTGGTCTACTAAAGTAAGTAGCAAGGGGGTGGTGGTGGAGGATAACCAGTGGGAGTGGGTACATCACCTGCAAAGAGGAAAGGATTCGTCATCATCAGCACATTTTCCCAAAGAAGGGAATAGGGAAGGGGAGTTTGGGATTAGTTAAATGTAACCCAGTCAAATATCCACTCATTTAGTGGTGGGAGGGGATTGAACCTTTCATTTAGCAATCTCAAACTCATTTTCCAACCTCACCCCATCTCCACCCCTGCTAATTACTGTATACAGTCAAATGGTAAGCGGACACCCTCGGGAAGCAGAAAAAAGTGTCCGCAACTGGAGTAGGCCGCTCACGAGAATGTGTAAATACAGAGTTTGTACGAGCTAGAGTTCAAACGGGGTTTTGTCAAGGCGGCCCGGCCGTAAGTAGAGCTGACGTCCGCTTACGCGACAGTGTCCGCTCAGTGAGCTTCGACTGTACTTCTTAAGTGGAGCTTATATGTAATGTATATTTTTCAACATCACTAAAAAGTCAAGCAGACACTTGTATCGAGAAAAAGGAAAATCGAAGTTGGGGCAAGAGAGGATGATCTGAGGGAAGCATTTCCCCATACATGAGTCTCATCCGATGATAATTGTTTTTGAAATCTTTTTTTAGTATTCAGTCTATAACTGAGCTATTTTAAGATCGATACCTGATTGGTCTGTTCGAGTAACGTGATGTCGCAGCCTCGATCAGAAGGAAATAATAATTATTTTATTTTACATCATGGCGCGAAACGTTACTATTAATATGTTTCAAAAAATTATCATGGGGCACGGGGAATCCTTCTCTTACACCATCTCTCTTGGTAGTGGATGTTGTCTTAGGTGAATTGCTGTTTTTAGCTTATCTCGAACAGACTTACCCCACGGTCATCATGGTGATAATTGTGTACCACATGCTGTCAGGGATACTCTTAAACTTAGTCTCCTCCGCATTCATTTGCTCAATATAATACAACACGCTTGAAAATACAATATTTGTCACCAGAAATGCGAAGAACAAGAATCCCAGATCGACAACGGCGCGCTTCAAAGCCCTTCCCATCTGCCTCATGTGCCTGGAATGGCGAGAAAGCTTGAATATCCGAAACACTCTGAGCATGCGTAGAACCATCAAACCGCTGGCGTTCTCCACAGCGGACGAAGATCCCGGTGACAAATGTTTAAATAAAAGAATCACATAGAAAGGAGCAACAGCCAGCAAATCCACGATGTTCATCTTGTTAGCGATAAATTTCAAACGGTGATCAGAGGCGTAGAGTCTAAGAATATATTCCACTGTGAAGATACTCGTGCAGAAGGCATCAAGAACGAAAAATAAGCGTGGATACTTTTCTTCGCACGTTTTATCCTTACAGCACCATTCTGTCTCAATAATTGTACAGACAACGCTAAGATATATGAGAACGCCGATGAAGCTTTGAACGCATTTTCCTAAGCGTGTCGTCTCGGTATTTTCTAAAAGATTCCAGAACCATTTGCGAAGAAATGATTTATCTCTGCGCAATTCACTGTAGGCGCATTTTGGAGGTTCTTGATTTTGGGGGCACATTTTATTTGAGAGATTGTAACATTCCTCCCAGCAACATTCGTTTAAGTTATCCATGTCAATTCCATAAAAACGCAGCTCTTCATGAAAGGCTCCGAGACAATCGTCGTAGGAATAATGCAGCTTTCCGTCGCGATAGAAATTAAGAATATATCTGAACATGTGCGGATCTCGATCCAGGAAGTATTCCTTCTTGTCATCGTCGAAGTAGAGCTTGATTGCCTCGCTGCCTAGCAACGTGTTTGGATATTTCTTCAGCGTGCTATCCCACGTACAGTACCGCCGTCCGCTGACATTTATCGTGATTCGTTTGTCGACTTTCTCTGTTCTCAATTTGCCGCTTCTAGCTTTAGACTGAAGTGTCATTCACCAAGCCGTCTGACAACTTTTTGTTGGCTTTATTTACTTGTTGTTGGCTTTCCTTACTCAGTGTGCGACGTCACATGGAATTTTTCAAACTGTTCGTCTGCAAGCACAAAAGCACTCGTCAATAATTCATTGTCCAGACTTTTATCAAGCACTTAGCACCCTTGACAAAAACATTATCACGCGAAAACAAAGCAAAATCTTCTAGTTATTAAGAGCATACAAGCAACCGTCACGATAACGGTTCTCTCGCAAATTATGTTGCCGGTGTCTGTATCAATATGTTATTTACAAGAACTGGGGTCACGACTTTTTTAATGTATACATGTTTCGGCTGATCCTTCATCCATCTTCAGTACAAGTATAACAGAACACGCTTGTGGGTGTGATATAAATATAAGAAAAATACAATAATGGTATGGAAAATATAGCTAATTGGCTACAAGTTTTGTTTTGTTTGTCTATCAGTATATATTCTCTGTTCTGTTTTTTCTTTATTTTCGTCACGCCGTAATTAGTCATATTTTCTATATTTCTTGTCTAGTTGTAATTAGTTATATGTTCTACATTTATTGTCACGTTGTAATTAGCTATATTTTCCATACCTTTGTATTTTTCTTATATTTATATCACACCCACTAGTGTGTTCTGTCACTTGTACTGAAGATGGATGAAGGATCATCCGAAACATGTATACACCTATTTCAATTGGTGGTTTTCATCAACATTACAAAAACTGTTTGCTTGCATGTACAACATCAGAAAATTAATAGGTAAAAGAACTGGCAGAAAGAAACGTTTTGTCCAAATTATAGCTTTGTAGCGTTTTTCATAACCGAGTTATAGCCAAAATAATTTTCAGAAAATTACAGTGTTTAGTATGCAGCCGCCATGTTGGTGCCCATCTCTGGGGCACCAACATGGCCGCCATAAAATTGCACAAGAATTAGAGTATATTCTACCGTCAATATCATTAGCTTTCACTTCAAATCTGTTTAGACACCTCTTCTAAATTATTATCACGTCTGAAAATTTAAAAATGATATAAAATATCCGTTTTTTGTGACAGTTCATTAACACGTTCATCCGGGACATCACAAATTTCAAATAGCTTTATTTCCAAAAGGAATCACTGGATCGATACCAAACTTTGCATAGAGATTAATGATTTCCATGTCTAGAAGATATAAAAAGAATAGCTTTGTAGGATTAACAGTTTAGATTTTAGAATTTTGATGACGTCAGATGAAAACAAAGAATTAACGTACGCGCGTTGTCGGATAAAGAAACGTAAAGCCTACAAGACAAGACCGAATGTTAGTCTGGGTATTCATTAGAATTTGCATATCGGTGGAAAATAAATCTACAAGTTTTTATTTCGCCGTAATGTATTTGCTTTGCTCCGAATTACCGTATTTACTCGAAAAAGCGCCGCCCCCGAATAAGCGCCGCACTTGAGAGCAAACTATTAATAAGCGCCGCCCTCGAATAAGCGCCGCACCCCTCAACAACAACGTGGTGCTTATTCGGAGCACTTGAGCTCTAGAGCGGCGCTTATTCGAAGAGTTTTAACGTAAAAATGCAAAAACGATATGGTTCGTATTTAATCAACCGCCCCCAATGCAGCTCATTGATTCCGATCGCGAAGGAGACAGTGAAATAGACATTTTAAATTAACTTTTACTATGTTGCTGTTATTGTTTTTAGAAAAAAAGATTACTAGTTATGTGTTATTCACAAACGATTTTTAGAAGTTTTAAATAAGCGCCGCCCCCGATTAAACCCTCCATCCTGCCACTAGCTAGCTTTGTTCTCGGTAGTACGTCTCGACTGAGTTCAACTCCTCGGCCACGCTTGTAAAATAGCCAACTGGTCTGTCTCCTGCCACTTCGCATTAATTTGTTGATGTATTTATATGGCCCACAATGTAAACTACTGGGTTTACCAGTAATTGTACAAAGTTATAAACAAAGTTATTTTTTAAAGCTTGTTTTTGCTGCATTTTCAAGGCCGTTTACATGTACGAGTTTTCTTGTGACTATAAACGTAACCTGTACCTTTTTAACCGGGCGTGGGCCTGGGGCCCAGCCCGGTTAATAAAATAGCTTCTTTTTTTTGTCGTCGATCTCTTGTACCTCTACTCCGCCAAAGTGCTAGGAGGAGAGCTAGGGGTGAGTATGAATATATATGAATGTATTCGCCTTGTGAAAGATTTTCTCGGGGAAGAACGAAGCCCGGACTCGAGAGAGCGGCGGAAATCGAGCCTATGTGAAAGTTGGACTGGTCCAAATAGATATTAATTTAGGACCGCGTAAAACACATCGGAGCGGCGTACAGATTTCGCAACGTCGGTGAGTTTGACTCGTTAAAATATTAAATCATTGTACTCACTACTAGGTGGACACACTAGGAGCGCCATTAGATCAATTTTTTTTTATCAAGGCTACGTTACATTTCGCCAGGGTCATAATATTGTCCTGTTTGTTTTGTGTGAAATACATTTCTTTTCCGTAAAGGAAAACAGAAACTTGCCCAGACTCGCAGATTTATGTAAACAGAAACTTGCTGAGACGTGCAGATTTATATTTGGACGATTACGTCATAGGGTCACGTCGAATCGTGACTTGAAGAGATTGTCTGTGAGGTGCGTACGTATATCACATACACTAGAAGCGCCATTAGATCAAATTTTTTATCAAGGCTACGTTACATTTCGCCAGGGTCATAATATTGTCCTGTTTGTTTTGTGTGAAATACATTTCTTTTCCGAAAAGGAAAACAGAAACTTGCCCAGACTCGCAGATTTATGTAAGGGGCGACCCATTTAACTTCTGAGGGGGGGGGTGGAGGATTTTGAAAAAAAATATCCTGCAAGCAAACTTGTACGAAAAAAAAATTTCGTGCACACGACCACTGACGGAAAAAAAATTCATACACGTTCAGTGGGCCGAAAAAAAATTCCTGCAAGACACTACTGGGCTGACTTCAACTTCATCTTCAGCTGCTGCAGGCAGTTGGGATTTTAATAGCATCTGATTTTGGGCAAGAGGGGAACTGGAACTACAATAATTTTTGCATCTCCCTTCTTCAGATAGCTTTTTCTGTACATTAATAATTATTATTATAGCTGTGGTTACACAGTACCAGTCTACAGTTTTGTCAAATCCAAGATGGTGGCCCGGGGGGGGGGGGGGGGGGGTACTCCCTTATAAACGGGCTGTGGAGGTCCACCTATTGTGAACCGATGGTTCAAAAGAAGTGAAATAGTAGTGCTTGTGCTCAGTCTAGTAGTAGTTTGAAAATGAAGTCTGAATCAACTGGTTCATCCAATAAACCAAACCAATCGCAGCTTTGAACGTGTTTACATATGGTCTTCATCGAGAAAGACAGCATCAAGCGAGTCATTTTCTTCATCCAAATATTCACTCCTTTGGCTTTAATCGAAGGTCCGCAATATGTATTCCTAGTACTCTTTCATCATAAAGTTCCTGTTTGTCAAAAATCCATTTTGAATTTAACTGAACAGTTCCAGAAATACTCATGTTTTTACGTTCAGTTCCATGTCAAACTGCCTTCAAAACGCACGAAATGTAGTCTCAGACAACCTAATCTTTCAAAATTTCCCGGGGGGCATGCCCCCGGACCCCCCTAGAAGCTCACGCCTTCGGCGCTCGTATGATTGCACCTTTGGTACTCTTAACGCACCCCCCCATTCTAAATCCTGTCTACGAGCCTGTCGGTAGCCACCACTATACCTGCAAGATATGTGTGCAGGGCCAATGGATGTGGTACGATGGAATGAAGGAGAAAGCATGTCCAGGAGCAGGCCTAAGGCCTGACTCCTTTCATCAGTGCAAGTGGAAAGGGATCACCATCTCATTGCTTTTACATTCAGTAATAATAAATATGTATTATTGATACATATGTATTATTACTGAACGTATTCAAAAGCAACGAGATGGCGATCAAAGGTCAGTCACAACGGAAAGGCGACTTTTCCTCCGCCCATACACACCGAAAAAAATATCCTGCAGCATGTTACATGGAGAAAAAAATATCATGCACACAAATGCTCCGAGAAAAAAAAATTCCTGCAGCATGAAAGGGTTTAAAAAAAAATTCTTGCCTATACCAAATCCTCCACCCCCCCCCCTCAGAAGTTAAATGGGTCGCCCCTAAACAGAAACTTGCTGAGACGTGCAGATTTATATTTGGACGATTACGTCATAGGGTCACGTCGAATCGTGACTTGAAGAGATTGTCTGTGAGGTGCGTACGTACATCACATACACTGGAAGCGCCATTAGATCAATTTTTTTATCAAGGCTACGTTAGATTTCGCCAGGGTCATCCTTTGCCTAAATGATATTTTATGAATATTGTCCTGTTAAATAATTGTCATTTTGTGTGAAATACATATCTTTTCCGTATATTTTCTGAGAAAAACAGAAACTTGCTGAGAAATGCAGATTTATAAATAAGGACGATTACGTCATGGGGTCACACGAGTCAACGTCTGTGATAAACCAGGGTCGCCGTTAGGTCAAATTTCATATCAAGCTATTACTTTTGATTTGAACATGAATACTCTGCTGTTTATTTACTGTGAAATACATTACTTTTTCGTGTTGGTGCAGCAATTCACTTCCTTGTATGCAGAAGATTTATAAATAACAACCATTACGTTACAATATCACATTTTGACTCACGCAATTTGTCGAACTGTGACTAGAATAGCTGCGAATGATGATGGTGCAACGCGGAACGTCTGCGATTGATGGTTCAACACCGATTCGTACCTATGTTGTCGTGTTTTTTCCTCTTATTCAACTTTGGCTTTATATTGAGGAATGATCTTCAAAGACTGCTCAGAGGCAAGAAAATTGACAGTAGGCACTATACGCAAACATCAGACTTCAGCGTGACTGCCGTGACTAATCTGATAGATTTCAAGCAAGAAAGCAGGTAAAACGGCTTGCTTGCTTGATTAAAAAAGCCCGGTTATATTTTCTTCCAAAAATTCTTGTTATATATATATCAGTTAACATATTACATCTGTCAAATTGTTCACGTATTGGGCTAAAAACGTGTCTGTTTTGTTGAAAATACATTCTCGTCCCCAGAGACCACGATCCTTTTGGTCAGCACCAAGAATCGGGACCTCTGGCCGGAACCAATTTGTTGAACATGCGCAGAGTACTCGTTCTGTATTCTCAGCCAATCAGATTTGTCATATTTGACGGGAAGTCCGAGATTCGCGGACTTCCGGTGTTGGAACCGGCCAGAGGTCTCCATTCTTGGTGCTGACCAAACGGATCGTGGCCTCTGGGGACGAGAATGTTGAAAAGCGTGCTAAAAGGCACATTTCAGGGGCACCCAACGACAACATTTTCCTGTAGGTGTCGGAACGTCGTTTTTACGTTATATTTGTGCATTTTTGTGCAGTTTATGGCTTATTTTTAAACGCTAAGAAAAATGTATCTGTTCGGATACGTTAGCTGAACTTTCAATGACTTCAGAAAAGTTTAGGGATTGAAATCTATTTATGAGCTGCTTTTGCCTTTCCGAAAATCCTAGCTGGCCTGTTTTTGTACCCAAAACGACATTTTTATCTCTCCGAAAACAAAAGGCATTAATTTTCCCATATTTAGAAAGTTTGAGATGACATTTCCCTAACTGAATATCTGAGGCGTATATAGGCCTTCCGAACAGAAATTCCACCGAAACGGTCCGTTGGGTGCCCCTGACATTTCGCTATAACGTATAAAATTGTTCTCGATAACGAAGTTTAGATGACGTATATAATGGCAATTTATAACCTGGATTCACGGCCCGAGTGAATCATGGCGACTGTAAGGCACCCTGGTATCAAGTAGAGAATTTTAAGTATATTATATTGTTTATAATTCATATCCATGCTCAGAGTTTCGTGTTTAAAATGTGTTCAAAACCGTTTCATAACGAATTGTAGCTGTATTGTATGCACTGTTTCTGTACGAGAAATACGTGGGAAGGAATTTATCTCGGTTACGTAGAAGCCTCAACATAACCGCATCTTCCGCAAAATGTTACTCATCAATTAATTAAATCGCCATAATGGCTTCCTTGTTCATCGATCAATATTAACAACAGTGTGTGTAACGCTAGAACAACTGACACTCAAATAAAGTTACTTACTAACAATTTTGGGATCCGCCTTTGGCTGAAGGCTGTATCTAGTTCGATTCATTGAAAGCATTTGTGTTCCACTCGCTTTGTAAAGCACCATGTATAACTTACCATGCATGCGATTAACCAATCAGAGCTCTAATTTGGTGGAAGTTTACACTTGGAAAAGCGGATGTTTTTTTTACATTTATTATTCATTATTTTGAATCTGTTGCTGTTCCCAGAGAAACCGTGAAAGCTCAAAAATAATTCGCAAAATTAACTGTTCAACTAGAAACGTTGCACAGAAAAATATTTTGCTTTGCTTAAAAAAAATAAATTAATAACTTGCATCTCTGTTTACATCAATCACTATGATATTTCGCGCTGGTTAAAATAATTAAGCTCAAATTTCATATTTAAATGACTAATTTTCGCAAAAGAATCGTTTCAGTTGAAGCATAATTAGTATGTAAAAGAGGTTTTACGGAAAGGAAACCATCAGACAACCTCGTAGTCTTTGAAAAATTTACATTCGCCTTCGACAGTGAAAAACCTTTGATATTACCAGGCCAATTAGAAATGGAAACCCTAGATTCAGAGTTTCATCGTTCAGAAACTGGCACGTGGGAGAAGAAGTGTTCCGACTTATAGACATTATGGAATTAACGCTCAAAAACATTTTCTTTATATTATTGGTCGGTTGCATCAATGTTACAAAAACGGTTTGCTTGCATGAACAACATCAGAAAAGTTATAGAGCAGGCAGAATGAAACGTTCCGTCCAAATTATAGCTTTGTAGCGTTTTTCATAACCGAGTTTATATTACGAAAATAATTTTCTAAAAATTACAGTTAACAATTATTCGCCTCAGGCTCGTGAATATAAAGAGGTTATTCAGCGGAAAGTTGTGTAATGCGGCTGGGCATTTGTACTCGTCAATGTTTATTTTTTCTCGTCTTATAATTATTTCCTAAAATATAGGCTTCCAACAGTGTTTTCCGTAGCGCGCGGTCAGGAGGACTAAGACCCATGTAATACGGTCTCATATTTGCACTCGTTTTGGTGTGTACTCGCACTCTAAAATTCTATGTCGTATAATAATGGAAGGATTGTGACGGACGTATGTTGAGGCCACAAGTTTAAGTGTAATAATAATTGGCCTCAAAGTGAATAACTGCCCAAATGTAATAACTGGACCCAGATGTTATAACAGTTGGTCTCAAATGTAATAACTATGGGTTTTGGCACGAGGTACAACAGAATAAACTCTCCTACAGTATACAAACATACTTAAACCAATTATTGTCATTTGTCGCTGACCTTGGGAAAATTACTTAATTTCTTTAATAAATGGATAGATGAAGACTATACTCTGACACAATGATCTCCCATAGTAAATAAACAACTTCATGACGTCCATACTTAATGACGTCATCAACCATGTGACCGTGAGAAATTCGCTTATATTTTCCTAACTGATTCAACGATCACAACCAAACTGCGATCACCTATTGCAAAAACATTGTATGTCTGTTATTTATTTGGACTCAACACACCGTAGAAATTATAGCGCTAATAAAAAATCTGGGTCTTTCAGTAGTTCATTACAACTCTGTGCTGACTCTGCGCGGCCAGTCCATGGCACATCTGTTTTTTATGATCACAAAATCCCTGTGAACAAACAGATACGGTCCCAGCATATTATTTCCAAAACGTAGATTTTTTTTTATCTTGGGTAGATTTTTTGTACAAACGATAGAATCCTTAGAGTAATATTCTAGAACGAAACTGAAGCATTGCAAAACTCAGTTTTCTCTATATCTTGTCACTGAAATTTTTACCTTGATGGTATCCGAATTCCCGCGCGTCCTGACCTTGAGTATTATAAATTCCCCTGACTGATAAAACTTTGGCAGACTCAAATCTTAACCGTTACCCCCCACGAAAAAGAATTGGCAGGAGCTATTGACTCCACAATAAATATTACTCAATTCAATTGTTATTTCAGCTAGTAGACTCGACACTTAAATAAAATTATTAATTGATTGAACGGCAAAAATGAAATTTTAACATTTTCCCACGGCCACGTGACTCATGACTTGATCATATTCGAATCATATGCTTGTACTGTAGGAGATCAGTGTGTCCAAGTATGGTCTTGATGATCGTGACTAATGACAATCATTGCACAATATAATTGCTTTACGTATGTTTGTATACTGTATGAGAGTGTATTCTGCTGTACTTTGTGCCAAAACCTATAGTTATTACATTAGGATCCAGTTATTACATTTGAGGCCAATTGTTATTACATTTGGGGCCAGTTAGTTTGAGGCCAACTGTTATTACATTTGGGCCAGTTATTACATATGAGGCCAATTATTACACTTGTGGCCTCAACAACGTAGCCCTGATTGAGTGATTTGTCAAGTGAGGTCCTACGCCCGACTTGATGCACATCTGCTTCAACATTAAATTCAGAGTATTCTCGCCAAGCGGAGCTCTTGCGTACCACACAGATTCGTCTGCGGAGTTAAATTTCTGGCTTGCTGGATCTTTTTGGTCGCTGAAACAGACAATCCAAATCTGGGTTCAGGTGACTTAGGTAGCTCTGGATGGTTCTGAATGGACACCGTGTGGATTGTTGATCATCTTCAAATATTTTGCCGTCCAACTCGTCTTCGTCGTCGTGCAACCCTCCCTGGTGATTTTTAGTCGCAAGGACAGCGCTACTGGCTTCAGCTTTGTTAAGCTTGAAATATGAGCGACCATCTGGGGTTTGTCGCTGGATAAGCATTACAGGTTGTAAAAGACGTTGATTCTCACGACCGACGTAAAGGGAATGTAAAACCAAACAGAACGAAGGAGTTGAGCGGGATCTTTGCTATCCGCAGGACCGAGTTGGCCGCTTGTAAACAACTTATTTTCATGCTCTCGCGTAAGAGCCTTTTTGTGTACGGTTCTGGCAACCTGCCCTGTGGCTTTTGGCATTTTTTAAAGGGATCCCCGACTGTTGGAACAAGTTGCCGTTAAAGTGATAGAAAAATAATCTGAACCTAAAATTTGTTGAAAACCGCGCAATATTATTTCAGTGTTAACGAAAAAACTGGCTACAAATATCTGCCATTTTAGGTTTCAAATTACCCGCGCGCCACCATCTTGGATTTTATGACGTTTCATGGTTGCCTCTTTTGTTATACAACAAAAGAGCTATTGTTTACTGACAATAGCGGCAACCACAATGCGTCATATAATACAAAATGGCGGCGCGCGGAAAATTTGAAACCTAAAATGGCAGAGATTTGTAGCCAGTTTTATCGTTAACACTGAAATAATATTGCGCGGTTTTCAACAAATTTTAGGTTCAGATTATTTTTCTATCACTTTAACGGCAACTTGTTCCAACAGTCGGGGATCCCTTTAAAACAGCATTCAAAACTGAATTACATTCACCAAAAGCTGGGTCTGCGATGATTGAAAAAGTTTTGGTTGTAGGGTTTTTCCCGGAGAAACCTGTCGATGGCTGCACGGATGGAAATGATGGATGACTTCTTGTAAAAGGTACTGTCTTGTTTTCTAACTTCAGCGTAAAACTACAAATTTTCTACGGAAATTCAAGACATGACCAAAGAAGAGCTCAACAACTGCCTAAACGTGTTTAACACGTTTAGGCAGTTGTTGACTTCTTCTTTAGTCATGTCTTGAATTTCCGTAGAAAATTTGTTTTGAGCGGTGAACCACTCTGAAAATGTAAACTGACACTCCTTTGCTGCGCTCTGTAAATAGCCAACTGGTCTGCCTCCTGTCAGTTGGGATTTTCAACCATGTTATGTTTATTTGAAATATTTGTTTCTATACACGGCCCCACAAGCTTCTAGCTTTAAAACACAAACCGTGTATAAATAAAGTTGCTTTACCTTTTTTTTTTTTACCATAAGCTTCATTTGTATCAAGTTGTCAAAAATTTTGCTTCGTACTATTTACCTAGTTATGTAACATTCATTACGGACATAATTCAATAAAACCGAAGTTTGAGACTTAAAACCTACCATGAAATATTCTTATGCCATATTTCGTGGCTTTCTTGGTATTCTTCGGTGTTGAGTCTGCTAACAGTTTTTCTGTTTCTTCTTCGCTTCTCTTTGCAAATCGGCATTGTTCCGCCATTTATTGCCGGAGACAAAAACATTGAACTTCGCTGTATTTCCAAATAAGGTAGAGAGGGTATACTGCCTCTGAGACCATGAGTAGGGAACCAATCAAATTGTTTGAAAATGCATTATCCCATGGTGTGTATATTATGTATATTAATATGCAGGCGCCATGTTGGTGTCCTTCAGAGGGACACAAATATGACGGCTATAAAATTGCAGAAGAAGTAGAGTAGATTCTACCATCAGCTTTCACTTCAAATATCTTTTGATATCAATTCTCAATTATTATCACGTCTAAAAATTTAAAATTGCATAAAAATATCCATTTTTGTAGCAGCTCAGAAACACGTTCATCCGGGACATCACAAATTTCAAACGAAGTACTGAATCGATACCAAAATTGGCACATGATAGACATTAATGTTTTGTATGTCTAGAATATGTGAAAAGAAAAGGGTTGTTTGATTAACAGTTTAGATTTTAGAGTTTTGATGACATCAGATGCAAACCACCAATAGTCAGTTTATGGAAAATAGCTTTCAACCAATCACAGTGCATGTGGTAAGTATATTGCTTGTTTCATGCAAATATCTTAAGTTAGTCTTGTTCTTGATTAATATTCTTTGGCAGACGTCTAATACACGGCGTCACTCTATATTGCGACATACATGCACGTTGTAGTATGATACAAGAAAACTTTTGTATAAATTCGAGGTATTTTACAGAGCTATAATATTTGCCTCAATGCAAAACATGCATCTCAATTTTAGGATTTCTGATAAAATAATAAAAATAAATATTTAAGAAATTAAAAATGGTGCGCGTGCGGAGAATTCGAAAGTTCAATTGTCAACCCGAGTCATCGGCGAAGTTTTCATAAGTACTTTTGAATTATCCGAAACTTCCTCCAGTGTTCGCATAAGATTATGTAAGCACAAAACGGCCATTTTCTATTTATTTTATAAAATAAAGCCAATATAATGTTGCGTGACGTCATACCCGCAACCAATCAGAACGTGCGTTATATGAACATAATTTTATAAGAAAAGCCGATCACAAGACACTGAGAAGAATCGCCGGTTCCGAAGTTCAAAAAGGGACTGGGCACTAGTTTACCTATTGTTTAAATTACGTCATATATTAAAAAAATAATCCCCAAATCCATACAAAGTCTCTAATTTTTCTGATTTCTGAAAGCCTTCTACATGGTTGCAATCTAACGAAACAACCTCAAACTTGGTAAACTGACTAATTTTAACGTGATCTTTCTTGTGACGGGCTCCAATTTTTAATTGAATTTAAATTTAAAAACTCGTCCCCACGCATGTCTCCATTTGAACTGCGGAACGGGCAATTGCGACTCAGGGAGCCGGCAAAAATGATCGTTTCGGAGTTATATTTATGAACATTATATTTAATTCACAAACTGACTGTTCTACAGATCGAAATTGCAGTGGAGTGAAAAACATCTGACGAAAATACAACGTTTTGTAGAATGGGAAGTCAATCACTCTCTGCAGAAAGGAGTAAAACGTGTCGTTTTGAGCAAATAATGAGACATTTTCCCAAGGTCGAAATATTAATATTCCTTACTGATCGCCATACATTTCTTTGAATTTTAGGTCCGAAAATTTCGTAGTACATCAAAAGAGTATCTTAGTGGATAATTTCCTTTATTATACGACATAGCATTTTAGAGTGCGAATACGCACAAAGACGAGAGCAAATATGAGTCCGTATTACACGGGTCTTAGTCCCCCTAACCGCGCGCTACGGAAAACACTGTTGAAAGCCTATATTTTAGGAAATATATTATGTCGTATAATAAACATAAAGGCTCAGAAAAATAAAAACTGACTCGTAAAATACCAGCCGTATTACACATGCAACTTTCCGCTGAATAACCTCTTTTTATTCTCTCTTCACCTGTCTGCTTGTAACCGGCTTCGCAAATATATCAATTTATATAGTAGAATCTCGATAACTCGAGCCGTCAAGCTAGGGAAACACAAAACGCTTCAAGTTATCGAAAGTTCGAGTTATCGGGGGTTAAATTACTCGAGTGAAGCAGGGGAAACTGTCATCAGCTCGAGTTAGCGAGAAGTTCGAGTTATCAATATTCTACTGTATATATATTGATATATTTGTGGAGGGTTCAATTTTTTTCAAACGGCTGTATTTAATACCGATCATGCAGTTCTGGGAATTAGTAAAACGAACTGACCTTTCTTATATGGCAGTTGCCGCTCGAAGATGACTTCAAGTGACTCAAACGTTTCGCTGTAGAAATATACTTGAAAATACTGACTTGATGACCGTCTGTGACTCTAGAAATGATGATCGACTTTTTCACCAGCTGAAATCCTTTATTTTCGCTAAGTGTGTATTAATTTTGATAGGGCATTGTCTTTGATTATTCCAACCTAAAAACTAAAATTGTCTTTTTATTTAATATTCTCTTTTGTCATTAATGGTAAATGGAACTCACAATTAACGTATATATAAACAGGAAATAAAACTTATATTGCTCCGCGGTTTTTATTTGTAATACAAACAGAATCTAAAGAATAATATAATTTTGTAATATGCATGATCCAGACCTAAAACCTCTCGGTAATAACAGCAAATAAATAAGAGTCTGTCTAGCGGTGAGTTCAAAGGCAATATCATGAATTAAATTAATTTATATTTTTGGCTCATTTCCAAATAATATTTTGCTTAATCGCCTGAGTGAAATGAACCATTTCAATTTCTTAGTGCTCTTTCTAATTGATTTTCCCTTATTAATTTTAATAATCTTCGTTGTTTTCATAAAATGATTCTGTAGGGTTCATTTAGTGAAAGAAAATGAACAGGTCATTCTAAGCTATTATTAAAGGAGAAGGTCACTCCAGAAAGCGCTTTTTTTCTCACTACCATTAAAAAGTAACTATGAAGATGAATTACTGACCGTAGTTTGAAGTTCCAAAGAGCCTCATAACCTCGCGAAATTTGCCTCCAAAGTGTCGAAAAATTCGGCTAAGGCGGCCGCCATTTTGAAGATTGCTCAGCAACCTGGTAGCATAATCATGACGTCATTCCGTCCAACCTGAATTGGCGGGAAGCGTAAATGGACGGAATGACGTCACGATTATGCTGCTCGCATGGCGGAAAGACACTTCCATGACCATCCATTGGTATGCTATTTTTTGAGCTTGTACAGCGTATGTGAACGTTTGCTCTGTAAGTTTTCCTCAGTTGCCCTGAGGAAGGTTTTTGTAATAAAACCGAAATATTGGCAAAACCATTTCCAGCGTTTTTATAATTAGTCGATCGACATTCTTGGAGTGACTACATTGTAGTCATAAAATTAAAAATCAACAGTAATCATAGATATGCACAAAAGCTGATTATCATTTTTAATAAAAGCCAATTTGAAACCTTCACAAGTTGTCAAAGTAATCCTTTTCAAATGACTTTTAAACGTCATTTCTTGTATTGCAAAACGCCGAAATACTGTCCTGACATAAATTTTACACGACGAAGAGTCTTCGTCATGTTAAATTTGAATTGAAATTACTAACCAAGTTCATCTGTTATTGAACTCTTATAAACTTAATTGATTTACACTTTTCTTCAATAAACATGAACCTTTTAGAAATTTGGGTTTTAAGTCGACCCGCTAAGCAGCACATTTTCGTGATATGATTTAAGTTTTTACGCGAACATATTAAAATTGCGGCATCTTTCGGTTATCTCTATTTCTAATGGGGTTTTTTGACAAAAATAATATAATACGCTAAATAAAACTGGAGAAAAACAGCCCTTCATGCAAATTTGTAAATTTTGCCCTTTCGTATAAAGACTGAATAATTATAAAAGAAAAATTACTCAAATATTGGAACGTTAATTAATTTTATTTCATGAACTTCACATTTACCAGATTTTGAATTTATTTTCTTGCCAAGTGAACGATGCGATTTTCTTTTCCCCGACCTTCAAGAAGCTACAGCTTAGACTAAAATTATCAAGTTCGCGGTCGTTCGTAATATAATCCATCTCAATTTAACCCAATCTTAACCATCCTTTTTGGATTATTTTTACCCCTTTGGTGTTATTAGACCTTAGTAAAATGTTATTTTTAGTTTTTTTTCGAATGAAATTAATTTTGTACATTGCAAAAAATCACTTAATATATGGTTCCTTTAATTTTGCGCGCTGAAAGTCATTTATTGGCTAGAAAAAAATCGGTTATTTATCGTACCCAATTGTAGAGAATTCAAACTGACTGGCAGTATCACTGGGAATAAAACCGAGAAACTAAACATATACTTAAACGTATCAATGTTATGTTTGTATTAACGCGCTTTTTTGTTCAGGAAGCCGAACCACGCTAATCCATTGACGCTTTCTCTTGCTCCTTCGATCTTCCTCGAACTTTATTATAGTTCGATGATCCTGGAAGCCCGCCGGGCATTGCCATCGATAGAACGAAAACGTTTCAGCCGCGATCAAAAATGACATCTCACAATAGTTTTAACTGCACGTACTTTTCAGTAAAAATAAATGATAGCCATGCAAATTGGCGTCTTGGTACATGAATTGTACGGTAAGAGCAATTTTAGTCTACATATATCATTAACACATCAAATCTTCCCTCGTGTGGCGAGGAAATGTCGTACTAAACTGACCAAATACAAACCA
This sequence comes from Desmophyllum pertusum, assembly GCA_029204205.1. Classification (NCBI taxonomy): domain Eukaryota; kingdom Metazoa; phylum Cnidaria; class Anthozoa; order Scleractinia; family Caryophylliidae; genus Desmophyllum; species Desmophyllum pertusum. The sequence continues at coordinate 43,101 of MU825893.1, read as the reverse complement.
TTTGTAAACGACAACATGTAGTCAACAAAAATACCTGCTATTGCAGACAGGTCTTGCTTGTGTGGTTCCGTTTGCACGAGTACAATCTAGTTTCCTTTAGTTCCTCGGCTTTCTTTTATCACTAGCTTATCAATATCGTCAGTTCTTGATATTGTGGCCGTATTTGCATCAACTGTGAAGATCTTTTATTTTTGTACACGAAACCGAGCGCCCTTTTGCTGTATCTGACTATTGTACAATCAGAAGCCAGCTGTTTGAGCGACGAAAACATTAATGACCGTGTGACTGCTGTAGACCGCGCGCGCAACTCGGTTCCCCAGTTTTAGCCTTTCAGTCGAACGCAGATTTAAATTTTCACTTTTAAATTTCCATATCTATGGAAACAATTATTTTGTTGGGGATGTCGAAACTGCGCAGGGACGTGCATAATAATTTATCTAATTTTATATCCTTGTCGGAAGCAGAGGAAACACAATGAAATCTGCAGAATAAGCAACAGGAAACCATAACACCCACGATATATTAAACCTAATGTAAACTTTTTTTTTACTGCGAGTATGTTTACCTCGGTATGAAAATGAGCAATAGTCAAGCTGAAATTCAACAACATTTCAACTTTGAACTACATTGTAGTAAGAAGTCGAGTATTAGGCAAATCTACTTTAGCGAACGTATAGAAATAAACAGCGTTTTGTGTAAACAACTTAAGTTAGTATGGTCACTAGTGACGAACATAAACATACAAAGAAAAAATAAATAGGTAAATATATTTAAGATGCGGGGGGTTGCTTTTGCGGACAATACCGTGTTTGATAATTACGAATCACTTATCGATTTGTTTTCTTCAAGTGATATCTAAAAATCATTCATGTTTTGCGCTTTGACAATTTCTACAAGACCTACTAGATCATTTTTTGTTGGCATTGTCCATGTTGAAATATGTAATCGCTTGCTTTTTCTACAAACTCCAGAAGTGTTTCTGTAGGAAAGAGTAAGAAGGCGATTTTAATTGGATTTTCGAGTAACAAGAAACACGTTTGCCTATTCTGGACAATAGAAATGAACAAAGAGGTGGATATTGAATCGTCAGTTACGGATTCGCAAAACACTACATAAATTATGAATAATTAAAACCTTGTCAATCCTTTCTTGAAATGAACCCCGCTATCTCGAACGAGGGAAACGAAAAACAGTTGAGATATAGCGGGGAGTTGGAGATAACCGACAGTAAAGGACTGAAAACAAGGGCAAAAACATTATCCTTATTCTGCGCTAGAACATACATGCATTTTAAGACCAGTTTTTTTTCCACGTCAATTCCTGGTCTTCGATTTAAAAAAACCATGATTTATTAGGTGTTCTTGGTTGCCCAGCGATTAGGTTAACCAAACGATGTCGATATTATGATATACCGTATATGACGTTTGCTGTTGTTTACATGTCATTTCTCTGTATAATTAGTTTTAATATCCATCATACAAGCGAAGCTATAAGAGAGCAAATGTCATTTACAGTGGCAGATGCAAATTTTATCTCAAAAATTAGAATGAATAAAAGCCTTATAGCATTTGGATACAATCTCGTTATATTTTAAAATGCGCATTTTTTTAATTTGTAGAAACGAAAACAATCATTTAGAATTTAACTTCCATTGTCAGCGATGGTCATAAATTTCTTTGATATATAAATGGCGAGACCTGCTGTATATATAATTCGGTGTAATAATTTGTATTTGTATTCCTATTCTAGTGTCACAAGCCGTGAATTCGCCGTATTCCCTCTTATTTCGCTGATTTCATTAGCTCACAGCATGCTCAGTGATATCTGTACTGCTAACATCTTTCTTTTAAAAGAATTAAAATTTAAAATCGAACATAACCTTGGGCAAAGGATATTTCGTGCGAATTGATACCACTTGCCGTGTTGCGCCTTGTTTAAATTTAAATATCCAAAATATTGTGCTGAGTTAATTCTCGAGAATGTAAAACTGGAATATAATTTGGTAAATGAGATCTCTTCTTACTTATATCGAGGTAGCATCGAACTATGGTAAAATTGGAGTGGTCTTATTCCCTTGTAATTAGACCAGTTTTTACAGACAGGGTAAGGTGCTATAAAGGCATGAGAGATTGTCGGTTCTTTATTGTGTAGATTATTTCTTTAACTACAACTGTGGACAAGTGATCGCTTACCTTAAAACATAGTCTTGTCACTAGCTACATCTAACACTTTTCAACAGTGAGAGTTATGATCCTCTTGTGTTCACTTCAGCTGAGGCAAGTTGAAAGCCTTATTGAAAGAAAACAGATTAAGCATATGTGACTTGAACTTTTCTGCATATCTTAGACAAAAATAAAGGCTTCTCATTGGCTGCTGAAGGTCTATTAAACCTATTCAATGCTCGCAAAGAAAACTGATGTGAAGGAAGTAATAAAGAATTACTGTGAAAGTTTACATAATGTCCTTAACGCCAGTGACAGCATAGGTCGTCGAATCAATTATTGTTTGCCTAAAGTTATTGATCGATATATTTCTAGCAGTATATTTACATCGATGGGATGAACCGTCATGTCAGGATGAAAACTTGACTTAAACCCAGCTACGAAAGTAAGCAATTTCATTAAAACAAAAGATTATTACATACATCGTCGGCCGACGATGTATGTTTTTAATTCCAACTCGTAAACACGATGTGAGGTTAAAAATACAATTCTATCAGTATACAGTGTAGACCTGTAAAGCTTAATATGAGAAAAAATACTAATTTAAATCATGTCAGGTAGATGCGCGGGCTAGCTGTCAATTTACGTCGTCAAACGGCAGAGATCGTTATCTTAGGACCTGCTATGTGTCAATGGAAAACTGACTGATAATCGCAGTACCTTTGTTATGTCACTCCGTGTGCTACATACATCTGTCAAATTTGTCCAAATGAGCTATCATATTACGAAAGCGCTCGTTGAGAATTCATCCGCCCGCATTCATCGCTGACAGATGAATATATGAGAGCAGGTGCATATCACCCCGGCTGGAGCCTCCATCTCCCTTATTGGCCCTATGACACAGCGTAGTTACACCTTGAGCTATTTTTAGAATTACTTTTGCCGCGAAAATCACCCGTTGCGAGCACGAGGACGAGGTTGTCATTCATGTTTCGGATTAAAAATAAGCCAGGAATGGACGAGAGGAACGTGGAATAAGAAATAGAACGGTGGAATGTCATTACTACGAATTATCACTATTGTCCGCGGATGTACACGGAAATCTTTTCGCGGGAGAATGATTCTTAAAATAGCCCAAGGTGTAACTACGCTGTTGTCATTAATCAGTACAGATAGAGGCTCCGGGTGATATGCTCCTGATGAGAGCCAACTAAGCATTTGCATAATAATAGAAGAACGAACGCGCTCAATCCTTCTTATATAGAGAGCTAAGCAAACACGGAAACGGAAACGAACGGAAACGCCGAGAACAACGTCAATTAAAAAAATGAATTTATATTTTACTTAAGAATGTTACGATTGGCTAGATACATTCAGGCTGTTTATCGTGTCAGAACTGTCCTAAGCTGTCATAAAGCCAGGAATGGACGAGAGGAACGTGGAATAAGAAATAGAACGGCGGAATGTCGTTACTACGAATTATCACTATCACTACGAATTATCACTATTGTCCGCGGATGTAAAGACATCGTTCAATAAACGAACGAACGGAACGAACGAACGTCCTCTACAATGGCAGAGCTAAATAGTAAAGACATCGTTCAATTCCGAATAGAAATATGACAAAATTCGCCGTTGCAGTTCACGTTCTCCAGAATACCCAGAATTTGATCACGTCACGAGAACGGCTAAGAAATGTACCAAACCTTATAACGCACGTGCAGAGTCATTGTACTTCTCATTAAACCTTTTGTTTAGAGACGTTCTCATTGCAGTTGTCGTTGTGTTTTGCTTACGTTCCATATTGTCCTCATCAGGACAAAACTGCAGCTCGTCCTTATTGTGCTATATGCCACGGTGATTCCTTTTCATTGGCCGAGAGCCCACCACGTGACCTGCGAATAACTTCCTACGAATAATTCTGCTCATGCGCACAACGGTGCAAAGTTGTTTTGCTGCGAATAATTGTTCTGTTCTCGTCCTCTACAATGGCAGCCCGATTTCCAGAATTATCTGAGAGCGATCTTAAGGTTACCGTGTACCTTCAGGGGTGTCTCAAGTCTAAAAAATGTAGCGCGTCCGGATTAAACTCCAGATACCTAAAACCCTATATCAAATTAAAGCTTATAGAGCTGGCTATCTAAATATACTAACCATTATGTAATAAAATGAATTGTCGAATTTTTCGCGATGTCTAAATACAAGGGTCCGAATCAGCTTTTGAAAGCTACAACTCTGCGCGAATTATATATTTCGCTAATTTGATTTGTTCTCGGGTTTCCGGACCCAAAGCGCTAAAAAAAACGTGTCGGGGATTCCCCATATTCAATTGCAGTGAAAAGATAGAGAGCATTTTCTAAATAGGGCGAAAAAAATATGTAGTGATCGCGCGGAAACAGCTCCCAACGAAAAAGTTTTCCGAAATAAAAAGTTCCCCGACATATTTTTGTTGTTTATATGTTAATCTAGATACTGTCCAAATTTGAGGTCAATCGCTCAAATTCCCTTTGAGTTGTAACTCTTTAAAGACGCCTCTATCGGCCCGAAATAGATTTCGAGAAAACAGCGGGAGAAGTATTCACATTCCACTCACACCTTACTTCCGGTTAAGTCTCTCGCACTGTATTTCTCCGTTAATAATTATCGGATTTCCATAGAATTTTCTTTATATGAAAGGTCATCATGTAAACTACATATCTAAGTGGAAACGTGTTTTTGGACCAATTCTGTCCTTTGAAGGTATACGGTATCGAACAAAAAAAACAGCGATAACACCAAGAATTCAAAGCAACCAAAGTTGCTGTGAACGTATTTCGCCAATATTTGGAAGAAAGAAAAGTCGATGAAAAAGAGCTTGTAGCATCGAAAGTTAAACTTGCAGCGGTTCTAAGAAAGTTCTACGCCGAAGCCAGGAAAAAGAATGGCGAATTGTACAGCTCGTTTTCAAGAGTTGTCGAAGAGCGATTTGACATGTTTACTAGACCAAAATAACAGCGAGAATACAAAGGTAACGAAGGCAAGTTGAATTTATGTGTTGTATGTTTATGTATAATTTACAGTCGACATAATAAATTATTGAATTGAGAAGAAATGCCGACTTCTGCGATAACTTCAGCAAGGCTTCCCGCTTCCCGAAAATAATTAGATCGAATGATAAAACAATTATTGAACTCGGTTATCGCAAAATATCGTGATTTGTCAGTGTCTCGCAGATCAATTATTTGCCTCAGCCCTCGGCTTCGGCAAATAATTGATCTGCTCGCCACTGACAACTTGATCACGATATTTTGCTCAACCTCGTCCAATAATTGATAATTATTATACAGTATCGCGATCCACCTATAAGTTTTGCTCACGAGTGAGACGACATTATTTTGCGGTAATGTCGTCTCAAATGCGGGCCGGTGATTGGTTCTGAAGATACAGATTGGCACCGGGGCACTGAATTGGGTTCCTCACGTAATGTAAGAGTTTGTTTACCGTTTTCACCTGGGGTTTTTCGGTGCAAAATTGGATTATTTTCCCATTTCATTGCTGTTTGGTACTTTAGCAAACTTTGTGGGACATGATTCTGAATTGTTTTTGTTTCCATAAGCAATTTATCGGCGAAAAAAGTCCGACTTTCTTCGAACGATAAAATGCTTTCGCGTTCAAGTATTCGTGTACATTACGTTGCGTATAGTGGGAATTTCTATTTCAATCAACAACAACTGATCTTAATTTTCCTTTTAATTTGTCCAAAAATGTTTGAATCGCGATACAAAACTAAATTCGATTTTGAGACGACATTACGGCTTTATAATGACGGCGTTGGGAGAAAATATATTCCGTATTTGGACTCCGTCGCTTCGCGACTCCGCCCAATACGGAATATATTCGCGACTCCGCCCAATACGGAATATATTTTCTCCCAACTAGCCGTCATTATAAAGCCGTAATGTCGTCTCAAAATCGAATTTAGTTTATAATGCTGATACTACATGTATCTAAATTTTGATTGGCTAAAAGCATTCTGCTAATTCCACTCAGATGGCACTGTGTCAACGCGTCATATCTACAGACACTGGTATTTATGATGCATGTAGGTATGACGCGTTTCTGCAGACAATGGTTTTTTATGTTCGATTGACGTCACGCACGTGTGCTACGCGTCGTTCGCTTCATTAAGCCCCGATCAACGGTCACAACATTTGTCTCAGTCAACATTTGTTGAGAGCCGATGTTGTGACCATTTGACAACCTCCTCTCACCAATGTTGAGAGGTGTTGTGAAATGTTGAGACGAGTTTGAATTCATTTAAACTTTGTCTCAACATCTTCACAACGTTTATTTTGTTCTTGAAATGTTGAGAGGTTGTTGAGGCCGTTTGACCGGGTATGGTCTCAACATGACTCAACAAATGTTGAGAGAATGTTGAGACAAATGTTGAGACCGTTTGAACGGGCCCTTAGCGGCAGCGAAAAATAAATTAAAATACTCCACAATCCGCGAAGGAAAATCTACAAAACGCTGCAAAGTTAAGCCCGAAATTATGATTTTTTTTTTTTTAATGTATGCTGGTATTAACCCTTTGGTGACGGCCCTTGTAAATATCGGTCGAATTCGACCGATGACGTAATTTGTTGCTATGACAATGAGCTTTGTCGTGACTCAACTGATATTGGTCTAAAAATAATTGTAAACCATTAGCCAATCATTTCCCTTGCCCTGAGATTTCCTGTCCGGTCATTGGTTGCCTATGTAAGTTTGTGAAGAAAAACGTGACCAAATCCAAGATGGCGTCCTGTAGCACGGCGATATTTTACTTCAGAAGAAGTGGCTGAAATTTGTACTCAAAGCGATAGTGACCCGGGCAGCGATATTGATAGTACGACAGGAGGAATTTCTAGTGCAGAAGAGGAGGAATTGGATCAACAACTGCAGAGAACAAGCGATTTTGAGATGGAATTGAGGTGACTGTTTCGTAAAGCATTTTGTAAACAAACACGTGTTATTCTGCAAAACAGTAAAATATTCAAGTACAGCTGTAGGAATTAGTGACAGCCATACAAAATTAACAATAGTATAAACTACATTTGGTTTTCATAATATTATGGGGCCTCTCGCGCTTCACTGAGTCTGTTTTTATGCTTACGGCTCGATTTGAGCGTGCTTTCATCATGTGTTATTTTCGCGCAATAAATAATCTAACTTTTTGTATTTTCAATGGATTTATGCCAAATTTTCAAGAGAAGTGCACAATATATGGTGCTTCAATTGCTCTTTGAACAGTTGTTCTCAAATGTAAAGTAATGATCTTGTTTCTGTTGTTCTGATTATTTTGGGTATTGTGTGACATTTTGATTTGCATAAATTAACTAGTATTAACTTATTAATTAAATTAATGACACAGATAGCAACATATTCTGAATCTTCATTTATTCAGTTTTAAAATGGCACATATTAGGATGAAATTGGTTGTGCATAACCAAAGTTATATCAGCCTAAGTATAACCACCTTAAAATAAGCATAGTTGTCGACAACTATTTAGTTGTCGATGATGAAAAGTTGTCGATAACAAAAAAGCCAGTGTGTGAAGCTAGTTATCAATAACTATAAGGGCCTTAGTTATCGATAACTAGCTTCACACACTGGCTTTTTTGTTATCGACAACTTTTTATCACAACTATCTTTTTTAGACAACTATCTCTCTAGTCTGTGGAGGCCCTTATGTAGAACAAGGTCGCAAATAGCTACAACACTTTTCGTATCGAGTATTAACCCCCACTCCGCTCCAAGTAAAAGTAAAAGCCGCCAAACTTTTCGACTTTATCTAAATTATATATAAGGATAATCTGGTATGACATGTCATTAGTATGACATGTCATTGTTCACGGAACTTGCTTTTACCATGGCAACCATATTTTGACAGGCATGTTTTTTAGCATTCTTTTATTGGTTTTGATTACTTTTGAGTCATTTTTGGTCGTTTTCTGACGTTTTGGAAAAATTAAGAAATACAAGATGGCGGATCCAAGATGGCGGCTGTTCGGAAATCATGACGTAATTTCTACGTCATATGACGTAATCATTACGTTATAGGACGTAGAAATTACGTCATGATTTACAACAGTGTTGTATAAGTTAAAAGAAACATTTTTGGACGTACTATACACCCTCTTGGAGTAATGGAGGGGGCGGGTGAATAAGTCCCCGGTCTGAATGGGGTTAATTTATTAAGACATCGCCCCGTATTTTTTCCCGATTTGAACCATAATTTTGGACAAAATTTCAAGGTGTTTTCTGAGTTACTCATTACCAATTATAAAATTTTCATCATATAACACACGCTTTGATTGGTTGTGTGCTCGTTTGCATAAGGCTATGTAAACATGGCTATGACGTAGTATTGCATTTTGTTGGCTTTATTTTATAAAAGAAATAGCAAACGACCGTTTTTTTGTTTACAAAGCCTGATGCAAACACTCGAGAAAGTTTGGGAGAATTTGAGAGTACTTTGCATATTAAAATATGTAAACCCTCGCAATGGCTCGGGTTTTCATTCAACTTTAGATTTATCTCAAACTGTCTCTCATGTTTACATCAAGCTATGTAAACACACGCGCCATTTTATATTTCTTAACTGAATGATTAACAACATCATTTCTATAAACGAAGCAAAAAATACACATTATTACATAGACTTAGCCTCGCCTGTTGGAATTTTAACAAATATGATATTTTTGTTAAAAAAAAAAAACTAATAACCAGACATTATGGCCAGACATAATGTAATTTATGTCAAGGCATGGTGCTCATGTGATAATCCGTTGGGTCAGGTTGTACCAGGTTCTGTAAATCTAGCCAATGAGGTTAGAGGGCGGTGTTAAGCTAGTATATAGGGTTCATTACCCGTCCTATTCTTCCTTCTTTCCCTCGCCATCAGATCAGACAAATCGCGAGTTAAATCCTTGTTGTGTCCTACAATTTTCAGGCAAGTACATCATTTAAATTCTTTGTTCTCTTTATTCATGGCGCCAATACGTATTTTAATTCTTGGTCACATCCTTTATTCGTCGTTTGCATGATTTTCTTCTTTCGCAATTTTAATACGCAAATCGCAAGCAATTTAAGCTTGCAAGGCGATCTGCTCATCAGATGGCATGGGATTGGAGGAAGAACGGTTTTGAAAACTCGCAAATACGATCTAGATATCGTTAAGGAGTTCGCTCCCAACGTGGTGATCCTCCAATTGGGTACTAACGATCTTACCACTACTTCGGCCGTTGAAACTGGCTCGGCAATCGAGGATCTGTCTCGCTTGCTATATGAGTCATACGGAGTAGAAGTAATTTGTGTTGCCAAACAATTTATAGGCAGGATGCGGCCTTATTTTAACAAACAGGTCAATTTGTTGACCAAATATCTCAAGGTGGTTTTAGAACCAATGCCTTATGTGTTATACTGGCGTCATAGAGGGTTTTGGCATTGCAAATCCCGTGTTCTTGCTCGTGATGGTGTCCATTTAAACAACTTGGGGGCATTATAAATATTTTCGCAGTTTGAGAGGGGCAGTTCTTAGATGTATGCGTGCTTTCTCAGCTCGTTGATTTTGTTTCTTTGCTTTACACAGCAGTACGTTTTTATCATTAATTTGCCAGTTCATTATTGTTGCTCCTTGCCAAGCCGATTGTTCTGTTTGTTTATACAGCCTTGTATTTGTTCAAGTGTTGTTGGGAATTTCCCATACACATGCAGGCTTGTTACATTGTTCAACACGGTTTACATATCGTGTTTATTAATTGTTCAACACGGTTTCCATATCGTGTTTATTACGGCTTTGGTCATGTTTTGTTTTTGTGCTTTCGCTTTACCATTTGAGTGTACAACCCTTTTGTCCGCCCCCTTTTTGGGGGTGTGTCCAATGCACTCGGTAATAGTGATTATGCACTTTATTGTTTATATGGAACTTGGCATTATATTTGAACTGCTCCATTATTTATCGAGTAATTTTAATAATTCTCGATTTGATTTGCTTGGCCACGCTGGGCCTGAATGCTGTATTCATCTTGAACTGCCTCTCCCACGTACGCCCCTCATTTTCCAGACAACAATGTCTGGCGGGTCATGTTCGTGCTTTCTATTGTTTCTTCAAAACTATTCGAATTGTCTATGACTATGTCATGTTACCAGTTTCAGTAGCTTTATTTGTTGTAGTAATGCCTCCAAGAAAACGTCCAGCGGCTAAGCTCCGAAGTCTAAAGCCATTCGCCCCAACAAGAGAGCGAACAGAGCTCGAGTACAACCTGAGGTACCGGTGGTGCCCGCTGGGCTTGATACGTCAAATGAGCGGGCTCCGACGGATGAAACACGTCCATCTCAAGGCACAGTGTCCGTGGATGTTGGTGCCATTACTTCCACCATTTCTGCCGTAATATCACAGGCTATTAAGACGGCATTCTCTGCAGACAACCTCGCTACTATCCTCGGCACAAACGCCAACCAGCAAGTTGTTTCCCAAGACACCGCTAGACCTGTTGACAAGGCTGTCGACGCTGATGTCGCCGACCTCACTTTGGACATGAACTCTCAGTCAGGTACAGGGGGCGTTAACCCTATTAACTTAGTTAACACAGGTCTTAATGATCCCAAACCACAAACTCCGTTTACGAGTGTTTCAGTCGCTCTAACCTCTAGGGTTAGTCCTAAAATTAAAGCGAAAATTTGGGCGAACGAATATATCGATTTTGGAACGTTATTATCCTCTTCTCCTCAAAATGAGGGAAAATACTCGTTATCTATGTCACCATCAGTCGGATCATCGAACAAACCCCAACTAACGCTTTAGCCGTGTCACGTTTCCAAGCGAATTCACAATATTTCCCAGTGGGTCTCTGCATTTACCACTTTCGTTTCTGTTTATGCGGAGAGATTTACCAATCAAACACCACAATTAATGAAATACTGCGACGTGGTTCGGGATCTGGCTTTAAAGGCGGCCGATTGGCTTTGGTACGACGAACAATTTCGCTACCTCAGGCAATCGGCGCCAGATCAGTTTCCTTGGGATCAAATTCATTGGGAATTATGATTACGGGCGTCAAATACTTTTCGCAAAACACAACCGCAACCGCCCACCAACAAAACCGCTTTTTCGTTCCCAATTCTTCCCTAAAGGGACGTGCTGGGCCTTTCAAGCCGGAAAAACACTGCTCGGGTTGCCAATTTGAACACTTGTGTTTCAAATGTCGTGGAAACACCCGGGAGGGCAATGCTCAGCTCCGTCTACCAAAACCCGCTTCGCGCCCGGTTTTAAAGGCAGACGAGACGGTACTCAAGTCTTGGGTTCTGCACAGCAAGCCAGTCACGCCAGTAAGAGTGGATCGGCTTGAATTTTTACTTCATGGATATGACCTAATTTTAACACAATTTCTTGTTGATGGTTTTCGTTACGGTTTTCGCATTCATTTTGTTGGTGAGCGGTTCGCGTTTGAATCTCCTAATCTTAAAAGTGCTGTGGATCAACCAGACATAACTAGTGCTAAGTTACGCAAGGAATGCGATGCAGGAAGAATTGTTGGCCCTTTCACAACTCCGCCCTTTCCCAATTTCCGTTGCTCCCCATTGGGTATTGTTCCCAAAAAAGATCCATCAGAGTTTCGATTAATACACCATTTATCTTATCCCAAAGGATCTTCCGTTAATGACTTTATTCCTGATTATTGCTCTACAGTCAAATATGCATCTGTCGGAGATGCAACGAAGTTAGTAAAGCGTTTGGGGAAGGGTTGTTTTATGGCCAAAACCGACGTGAAATCTGCTTTCTGTATAATTCCTATTCACCCTGCTGACTATTCCTTGCTAGGTATGAAGTGGGACAACATGCCTATTTTGATAGGTGTCTCGCGATGGGGCTTTCAAGTTCCTGTGCTATTTTTGAAGCGTTTAGCACGGCACTGGAATCGGATATCCGTCTTCCTGTCACAAGGCCAATTTTGCACGAGCTGCTTCGCTCTCTTCGCTTTACTAACTCTTCGGCATTTCAGCGTTCCCTGTTTTCGGCAATGTTTCTCGTCGCGTTTTACGGTCTTTTTCGCATAGGTGAACTGGCCTCCAAGAGCACACGATTTGCGCCTTCTGTCGTTCAGTACAGTAATTTAACAATTGTGTCTCGTAATGAGGCAAAGATTACTATTTCCGACTATAACATAACTCCAGTCGCAGGCCTTTTGACATTTTACTTGCGCGGATGTTTCTTCCCCCTTTTGCCCAGTGACATCCCTCCTTCAATACTGCAAGGTTAGGGGAAATCATCCTGGTCCACTTTTTTGTCACTCCGATCAGACTACAATTTCTGTTCACCAATTCAATGTAGCACTTCAGCAGTGCTTATCTTATTGTGGTCTAGATATTAGTCGGTACAAAAGCCATAGCTTTCGAATTGGCGGCGCCTGCCATGCTGCCGATCAGGGTTATTCTGATGCGCAAATCCGTGCTCTTGGTCGTTGGAAATCCGACGCATTTAAAGTTTATTTAAGGTCAGAAGTTCTTCACGCCAATTGACATATGTGTTGAGCCTGCTAAGTAGGTCAGGCAGTTGGGCTGCTACTTTGTAGACTACGAGTAGTCCCTAATTTTTCTCCGATCGAGCTGGCGGGCGCGCGTAAAGCGCGTGGAAATATCCTCGCGCGAGAAGACGCGACGCGAAGAGGCGCGAAAAATGAGGGACTACCGACATAGCCCAAGCGTTTGAATTATGCGTTGCTCTCACAACGCAAAATTCTGATTGGTTCTTTCTTGGAGATCTGTCAACAATCTGTCAATACGCGCAAGCCGATGTCAACACTCAAGGATTTATAATAGGGTTTCATCCCAATCATGGCTGATCGATTACAGGCCTGTATCGATCAGCTGCCAAAAATAGATGCGTTAAAACCAAAACAAATCGAAGCACTGGAAGCGCTCTTTGCTGGTCGAGACGTTCTCGCGATTCTATTATTGATCGATCGTCGAGCTTTGCCGGTTTTCGCCGTGTCCAACGGTGATGCTACTCGGCTTGACTTGGAATTAACTGAGCTCGAGCAAGGGGAACGCGCCCGTCTTTTAAACCTTTCAGTCGCAATCGGCGAAACCGATTCGTCAACAACAACACAACCAGGTGGACCTCCTCGAAGGAAACTGATCAGATCCACGGCATTCCTTATTTTTGTGCCACATTTGGCACACACACGGGAAGAAAATGAAGCAGATTGTTCACAAAGAAACCCCCAGTTGATTCAGGAAATCGGCGAGGAGAGATTTTTCGACTCTGCCCGTTTTGGAATTTCGAAATATTTTCGGTTGAAAGCCTTCGCTTAAAATCTCCGTAAAAAGTGTTGAAGTTGCAGTCACAAACACGGCAGAAATCGTTGATGCTAGGCTTTTTCTGAGGCTTTCCTATCGCTTTTTAGGCGTCTCAGATGGCTTCCCGCGAAACATCCACGAAGAAAAGCGCATTCCTTCAGCCCCTTGTATGTGATAAACATCTCCCGCAGTTCATCAATGACAAGCGCAAATGACAGCAAGAAAGACGATATGAAATTGATACCCAAAAATCACTCGGCCGTGAAGGGTCAAACGCTTGGGCTATGTCGGTAGTCCCTCATTTTTCGCGCCTCTTCGCGTCGCGTCTTCTCGCGCGAGGATATTTCCACGCGCTTCGCGCGCGCGCGCCCGCTCGATCGGAGAAAAATTATGGGACTACTCGTAGTCCTAGCTACTTGCGGTTTTCAGCACCTTTTTAACTACAGGCATTTTTAGCTGTTAATTACAAATCTTAATTTGCTGTTGTGCCTGTTGAGTAGGTTCAGTCATTGGGCTGCTACTTGACGGGCACCAAAAGTTATGTTGTATAGCAATATAGGTCAGACAGGTGCTGCTATGTTGCTGTCAATACAGGCCATGTTCATAATCTCTTGTCACCCATTTATCGGGATGTGTAACTTTAGTTTTCGATTTCCGGACGCTCAATGCAACTGTTCAGACAAGGGCTGCGGTTTCATTGTCGTCATTTTATTTTCCTTTATTTTTCTTCGTAGTGGGTAGTTACACGAATCGTTTATGCCTGCCAGTTTAAAACGCGAGCTTTGCTTTTCTTGTGGGGCTTCAGCCACAGTTGTGTTGGCTTGTGGCGTATTTTTGTCGGCCCCATTTTTATTCAATAGGTTAATCTGTTTACATATATCGCTGTGTTGTGATTCTGTTAGCTTTGATTTTATTAAACCTGCCACAACCGTGGCCAGATTTATCCAACACAGTTGTCTGTTTTTATGTTGTTCTCACACTATCGACAAATAACCGAGAATTCAAGCAGAGCTCGCGCTTAAGTAATGGGCCTTGTTTTGGAAAAGCACATGCCTTGATATAAATATATTTATCTCTATGAAACTATCATAAATTCGACCCCTGTTAGGAGAACTCGCAATTCATAGCCGGAATGATTAACATATCTTTCTCATGATATGTATCTCCTTCGATTAATACAATTAATAACATTATTTTTTGTCTTGGAAAGAAAAAATCTTACCCAGAAAAATATTGATTTACGTCCAATAAAACACTACATATTTACTTTAAAAATATATTTTTTGTTTTACTGTAGTAAACAATCACAAACATATTGCCTTTTTCATCTTTTTATTCATTTCTAGCGTTGCGACTCGCAGAATCCAGAGTCCAGACAAATGGATTTCGTAAGTTTCTTTGTATGAAATTATTGAACATAAATAATATGTTTGGCTAGTGTAAAATGCTCGTTTTTCGATTTCATCTTCCAAAAGCTTCACTCCAAATTATTTTATTATCTCACGAATTCGTGACAATCATCAAATAATTTTCCCTCGTAATTCAATACTTTGTGAAGCAAACACTATAATATGGAAATCATGAACGTTTTGAACAAGGCGATCGGTCTTGATGTACAACTGACTTCTCATAGCTGACATTACAAGGCATGTATGAGAATCAGTAACGAGAATTCATATTTTGAATGGCAGCAGCTGACAGATACTGAATCACGTTGGCGTTGCTGTAAACATAGAAATCATAGAATTAAAGTAACACATTTTGTTGCGCAATTTGCATAAGATGATATTATTGCACAAGAAATTAAAGCCGCTCGGCGCGTTTGAATCTTCAAAATCTTTGATCGGTTACATTTTTGTTCAACTGAATTTTGTACTCAAAAGATGATAAGAAGCCTGTGCTACAACCATGTAATTTTGCTGTTGAAAAAAGTAAATAGTAAAAAGTAAAAATGTACAAAGTAAATATTCGCACTCAATACAATCGTCAAAAATTGAAATAAATTTGACTGAGTTTGATTTTAGGAATGATAATCTGGAATCAGCCTAGATGCGACTTCTTCCAGATTTATTATTCAGCTAGTATTCATTATCATAAAATACTTGTCCATATATACCTTACTATGCAGCATCTATACAGTTTCCATTGCTAATGTTAAGTCCGCGTTGAGGTTCGCAGATCCATGAAAATAAACACCTTCCATTTAGGATTCATCTGGAATTAAGGAAAGCACACTCCTATCTTCCAACTCGTTTTAACGATATGAACAACCATTGACTTGTAACCTCTTAAATCTCCCACAGAGAGCGAATTCAAAACAGGCATTTTAGATGTGTAACATCACAAAAAGCATAATAAAGTATATACTTTAAAAAAATAACTTTGGTCGTCGCTTAATTAAACTTTTTAATCATAGCTTCGTTGTGATTGGTGAATAATAAAGTCACCTGGTGTTGTCAGTTAAAATCGCTGTGAAAAGAAATCTAATAACACCAACAAAACAGCGAGAAAAACTGCATGATATGGCAAATCTGCATAAAATGTTTTGATATTCTACACGCAAACTTCCAAGTTTAGTTTTGATTTGTTTTAACTTTCAAATTTATTGTTTTTTCAAAGAGTGTAAAAATCCGTTCAGCGTATGATAATGGCAGCAATTACAACCTAAACATTGTATTGTGAAACTTGCAATTAGTGCTGATTTGGTGCCAAGATTCATGCTGCAATTATAATTATTTTATTTTCTTGCAAGCTCTGTCATTTTTAGATATACCGTTTTTCTTATCCGACAACGTTAATTGAAATAGGTGTATATACCTAACAGCAAAGGTTCATTCGTCTTTGAACATCACAATCTTTAGTTTTAACTTAGCAACATCATCAGTAGAAATGCTTCGAAATTCGTTTATTTAATTACCAAGCAACATATAGGTGTTGATTAATCAAATTGAGCTTTATACACTACACTGCTAAATTGACTTGAAATAAACTTCGAGGAATGCAATGCAATGATGGCAGAATCAAGAATCATCGATCTGATATTTTCCCATTTTCGTACACCGTGATACAAAAAGTTTAAACCTCCTATAAATTTTCTTATCTCGGAAATCTCGACCGGCTTCGTAAACGAGACAAATTAAACACTTTTTTCCAAAAGTTGAAACAATACTGTCTGTGAACGATTTTCGCATGACGTCACCGCGACCATATTGGTGTTC
Source organism: Desmophyllum pertusum (assembly GCA_029204205.1). Taxonomy (NCBI): domain Eukaryota; kingdom Metazoa; phylum Cnidaria; class Anthozoa; order Scleractinia; family Caryophylliidae; genus Desmophyllum; species Desmophyllum pertusum. Next base: position 26,398 of record MU825893.1, on the reverse strand, counting down.
CCAAACAATGAAATTTCACTCCTTTGGAAAATTAGCTACTTGCTTATGCAAACATTTCCTATTGTTTGGGAGCGCCAATATGACCGCGGTGAAAACGCTGTATAGGTTGATAACTATTCAAGTGAGATTCAGATTGACATAGATTGAACCAGTTAAAGAGTGTTCAACATCCGGGTTTTTTTTTCTGACAACACCACGTGAATAAAGAAAATCATCACTAAGGGATATTGAAGTCTTCATGTTCCACCAAATTATCATAACTAACATTATTTTTTTCTCAGTGCGCGAGCGGGCGGTATCCTGCGAATCCTGCAATCTGATTGGTTCCGGGAGCGGGCGGTATTCTCCTATCTCTGACCACGGTCACGGTAACCGAGGCTTCACGGACCATTTCAGCAACGCGCGAAGGTAGAAAATTTCGCTTAGCTTTTTAAAACTGCCAGAATGCGTTTAATACTGTAAGAACCAACAAAAACATATTAATCAAGCCAATATTGGTCCCGGGAGCGGGAAAAATTGCCCGTGAACCCGGCGGAGACCCGCGGAATCGTAGCGTAGGCATGCGCTACAAGCGAAACTTCAGCAACGTGTGAAGGTCGATGAGAGAAGCTTTTTACTGAATTTCTTGCATTATTTTGCTCTCTTATCGTTGTCAAGTGAATGGAGAACTACGCAGTGGAATTAAAGAGCTTGCATTTCTTCAAAAAGGCGAGTAGTCATTTGATTTTAACCGACAGAATTTAGTTTTAGTCAAGTTTGTTGTTCGTTTTTGGAAATCAGTTTTACGTTCAAACTTGCGGGTTTTAAATTAACAAAATTCACCGTGTTTAGACTCAATTCCTTCGTTTTAATTGTTTGCTTTTCGTTTCTCTGTTTTCCTAAACAAACCTTCCGTTAATTTTCATTCAATAAATAACTTTGTGGCTACCGGTTTTCCCGTTTATAATTCTCGGCACGTATCAATTTTATGCCGTCGGCTTTGAAAGAGCTTATGCAGGCGAAGTTTGTCATGAGGGCTTCGCATAAAATGAAAAACTGCAAACTGCCACCGAATGGCAAAAATTAGATTTAACATGTGAAATAAAATTGTAGTATACCGCGTAAAGACTGTAACTGGGAACAGTTTTGCTCGAAAAATGCTTCAGTTTCATGATATTTGTTTACGGCAAGAGTAATGTATGGAAGTATTTCCGAAGATTGTCGTAGAATTTGACGGCGCCGGCTTTGACTGGTTTTTGTGAAAATGGAAATAGCTTCTCGTTTCAGCTGCTTTGTGATGAAATGCCGCTCTAGTCCTCCATTTCTGTTATTACATATTTGTGGCGTAAAAATTACTCGTCTGAGTTTCTTGTTACTTGGGTTTAATATTTCTTCGGTAGTCTTCTGAGCTACATGTACTAGCGCGCGTGAAAAACAGATTTTGCAAAACAAGCCTGAGATTTCAATATTTCTTCATCAAATTCAAACGAAGTACGAAAAAAATAAAAAGGTTATTGGCCGGCCTAGGTCGGTCCGTATTGAGAAAAACTGTGCCCTTGGTCTTGAGTGCGGCCCGCGGCCTAACGGCCTCGGGCCGCACTCAAGACCACGGCACAGTTTTTCTCAATACGGACCTCCCGGCCGGCCAATTAACCTCTATTTATAATCAATCAAAAAAAATTTCTCGCGCGCGATTGGTCTAAACACGTCACGTGACCGCAGCCAAAACTGGGGAATATCCGAGTGATATTCCCCAAGTGATATTCCCCAGTTTTGAAAATTTGCGTTTCACGTTCGCAGGTTCAGTTTTCTTCTCAAATAAATTGCTGAATTAAATAAAACTGATTGTTTTGAACAGACTAGAAATATTTTTGAACGCCAACAGAATTATTTTGATGTTTTAACAGCTTGGCCGACCGAGATCTTCCACGGCAAACAGAGCGGCCTTGTGAAAAAATTATTTGAAGGATAATAACTACGATAGCCTCCATTTGGCTTCAAAAATATGCTCGGATATTTGTCCTTGGACATTATCTGTTCCTCGAAAGCTCACAGTTTTTCTCGAGCTTCGCTCTCTGGGTCGTCGAAACTGTTCACTCTCGGAAGGTATACAGATAATGTCCGCGGACAAATATCCGAGCATATTTCTTCGCCAAATGGAGGCTATTGTTTATATTCGAACTTGAACTGATATAGTTACGTTTAGTTTGTTTGAGCTCGGTATCTAGTGAGATTTCATATTCAATCTAACGAACCTCTGGATATATACGAACAAAGTTTGTCATGCATTTGAAATCGAATAGAAACTTGTATCGCGTTAAAATTGCTCACAAACCCTAGGTTTAGGAACATATTAATTTTTGGTTTAATACATGACTTGAGTAAGTAAAAGCGGACATATTTTGAAACTAGTTTCAAACATTGTCTAGGGTTAAAAAAATTGCTGATTGTAACCATTGCAATTTATTAATTTTTGTTTGCTATTAAAGCCCTGGCCAAACGGAGACGCAAGTAGAACGCAAGTTTCCAACTTGCGTCCCACTTGCGTCTCCGTTTGGCGCACGACTTGCGTTGGCATTGCGGTTTTGACTTGGCGACGACTTGCGTTCACTTTGATTCCCCCCGAGATCAAATTTGAGGCGCAAGTAGACGCAAGTTTGTTCACCGTTTGGCCACCCAACGCAAGTCAACGCAAGTTTTTTTTGTTTACTTCTAGTATTGAATTGCAGCTGCACAGAGCAGGGAGCATTCAAATAGCTTTCTTTTTGGCTATCTTGTGCGTACACTTGCGATAAACTTGCGGACTCCGTTTGGCCACGCTAACGGCAAGTCTGTACTCAAGTTCAACTTGCGTGTACGTTTGGGCCACGGGCTTAACGCGGGAATTCGTTTTATATGACGATGTTTGTTACTTATACCTGAAATACTTCACTGTCTTTGCGGATATGTCGTGTTCCACGAGAGTTTTTTGGCTATTAGGCTGTAAGTTGCTTGTTATTTCGGAGTTGAACTGTCTGTACCGACTATATAAATTATGAAACATAGATCCACCGAGTGTCGGGGTCGAAAACCCATGCCTGCATGTTTATTCCCTTGGGTAAGTTAAATATTTAGAGAGAGACGTCTTTTAGAGACTAATATTAGAAAACGCAGTTGAAAGCATGACGAAACTATGTGTTTTTTGGAAAACTCGACTGGGTTCTTTATAGTTTCGTAATGTTCATAGGAATTATTAATCGGCGATCTGGCGTAAGTAGATGCAAGTTTAGCGCTAAATTTAATATAGTAAAGATAGTTCTCGACTGGGATCACCCCTACAAACAATGGCTGGGCTATGGATTAGATGTGGGGAGAATCAGCCCGAGGCGATTGGGAGGCAAGGTAAGCTCCCAGAGGAGAGGATGGCTCATCGCTGCGGGAGGTGGGTGGGCGAAGCAAAGTGACATGGCGTGAGGTGTGGACTGAAATACTGAACGCGGGGTATAAGGTTACGTAACACATCCCAACGGACCACATACTGCACGTCGAATATATCTAATCAGGAATATAGAGGCATTATATGCGGGTTCCCCAGAGAGAATAGTAATATATTCTCACTGGGATCCCCTACAAACAATGCCTGGGCTATGATTAGATATGGGGAGAATCAGCCCGTCGGCGATTACTCCCATAGTAACTCTAATAGGAAACTTCATGACCACAAAGCTGGAAATCCAGTAATACTTTGTATGCTCCTCCCATAACTCAAAAATACTCCCTTCCGGGATTCAGTGACACGTACCCAGGGTTACCAAAAATATAGTCCATGATCCACAAATCTAGAAAACACTCATCACGACACAACATTCTGGGCTATTAAATAGGGCTAAACTCTAAACTCGTATAACATTCTGGGCTTAGGGGGTGATTACATGGCGAATTTCAGCCCGGGCTGAAATTTCAGCCCGGTTAGGGGGCTGGAATTTTGTTGCGATTACATGACGAGTTTCAGCCCGGGCTGAAATTTCAGCCCGGGCGCCAAATTTGAAATTGCGCGGGAAGAGTCATCAGAGAATGAGGGGCGATTAGAATAACCGGCAACTTATTTACATATCGGCTGAACGTTTGAAGAACGAAGCTGTTGTTATATTCCATTTGAAATTCGCGACACATCGAATAAGATTTTCGATTTTATCTCCCTTGTTCCACTGGAACCTTTTTTCCATCTTGTTTAAAAACACAGGAGCGATTTTACAATACCCGGCAACTTATTTACATACCGGCTGCACGTGTATATAAAAACAAAACGACCATTCTTATTCAATGACATGCAAATACGTTGGCGGGCATTCTACAATTTAACCAAAACACAATCACTGCGCATGCCCAAGTTCACTTTTCAGCCCGGGCTGAAAATTCCATTCCGATTACATGGTTTTTTCAGCCCGTTTGGCCGGGCTGAAAATTCCAGCCCGGTTTCTCAAACCGGGCTGGAATTATCAGCCCGGGATGAATTTCAGCCCGGGCTGAAACCTTGTCCATGTAATCGCTAACTTCATTACAAGAGGATTTGTTTCGGAAGTCGGGCTGAAATCTCAGTCCCCCTAACCGGGCTGGAATTTCAGCCCGGGCTGAAATTCGCCATGTAATCACCCCCTTAGAGGGCTAAACAGTAAATGGCATAACTGAGGTGAGTAAAACCAACCACGCCCACTTTTCCCCAGTTGAAAGGAGGTCCATAATAAAGGCTTGCATTAACACCTATGGCAAGATAGGAAAAAAGCAAACAAACAAACAAATTACTCCGGCTTGAAAATGTTTAGAGTTATAAAACGAGCCTTGGAAATACCCCCCAAAAATAGGCCGAAGACTTTTCTAACATTTCATTTGCGTCTGATATAAGCTAGAGTTTCTTGATACTGTGCTATGGAGAAAAAACATTTTTCCATTTCTTGACATACAGATGAATCTAAGTTGAGGTCTGAACCGATAGCTCAGAGACTAAAACACAGAGAGCATCGGGGCTGCGACGCTTTGGGGTTTACCCATAAAGTCACAGTAACAAACAGATACGGAACTACACAGCCTCCTATGGGAAAAAGTGACAACGGTTAGTAGCTATAGGTTGCCATAAAAAGAAAATAAATCCCACTAGGGACGGGTAGGACCCCAAAGCGAAGCAACCCCGAAATACCCCGTCCAGGGACAGAGCAATGAAGGATATTAGATAATCCCTTCGAGGAAGCTTCGCAAATAAAGGCCACCCACAGAAAAACGAAATAAGTAGCGAGACGAAATCACTTGGTACAGTAACTGTAAGAATAAAACTAGAGCCAACAACTAAAAATTCAGCGAGACACATACATTATAACCCATCAAGGAAATAGCCTCGCTAAAACAACGAAGTTCGGTGAACCCACTGAAACAACTCTGCGAGGCCGTGGAAAACAAACACGCCATCGGAACTGATTTGGCGCAGACTGGCGCAGAGACAAAACTCGTTATATAAACAGCTAAATTCGTAGAGACAATGACAAACTAATTCGACGAGTCAAACGTCCTACAACAACTATCTATAAACTCGGCGAGACAAACTGGCAAAATAAACTGGACTCAGTCGGAGCGCGGGACAAACTCGCAAAAACAACTGATCTCGGTACGAAAAACTAGCAATAGCAACTGAGCTAGGTGCGACAAACGCGCAATTAAAACTGAACTCGGCGCGATAAATTCGCAATAACATTTGAACTTGGCGCGACAATCTCCAATAACAACTGAACTCGGCGCGATAAAACTCGCAATAACAACTTCTGAACTAGGTGCGACAGACTCGCAATAACAACTGAACTAGACGCGACAAAACTCGCAATAACAACTGAACTCGGTGCAACAAACATGCAATTAGAACTGAACTCGGCGCAACAAACTCGCAATAACAACTGAACTAGGTGCGACAACCTCGCAATAACAACTGAACTCGGCGAGACAAAACACGCAATAACAACTAAACTCGGCGAGACAAAACACGCAATAACAACTAGTAAACTCGGCGCGACAAAACACGCAATAACACTAAATTCGGCGAGACAAAACTCGCAATAACTCTAAACTCGGCGCGACAAAACACGCAATAACAACTAAACTCGGCGAGACGGCAAAACTCGCAATAACAACTAAACTCAGCGAGACAAAACTCGCAATAACAACCGTGCAACTCGGCGAGACAAAACTCGCAATAACAACTAAACTCGGCGAGACAAAACTCGCAATAACAACCGTGCAACTCGGCGCGACAAAACCCGCAATCACAACTGAACTCGGCGAGACAAAACTCGCAATAAAACAACTCGGAGAACTCGGCGTGACAAGCACGCAATAAGAACTAAATTCAGCGAGACAAACACGCAATAACAAGTGAACTCGGCGAGACAAAACTCGCAATATAAACAACTGAACTACGCGTAACAAACACAAAATAAGAACTGTACTCGGCGTGAGAAACACGCAATAATTCAACTAAACTTGGCGAGACAACTCGCAATAACAACTATTAGTATATACCAAACCAGTGAATAGTGCTTTTCGCGCGTTCTGATTGGCTAGCTCGGAGGTGAATAGTCTTTGCTATTCACCTCCGAGCAAAACAAAATGGCCGGCGTTTTGCTTCTTTGATCAAAGCAGAAAATACTTCCATAAACGAGGCCGCTGCACATCAGTGTGTTATCAAAAATACCTGAAGATATTTAGAGGTGTTCATTAGCAGCAATTTTAGTCGTGTTACTAAATAAAATCGCCAAAAATGTCGTACAAAATGTTTTGTTTACTATCGAGAAAATAGCTAGAGTAAGAACATGACAACGCTCAGTTGTAAATAATTTCGAACAGTTAAGTCTTTGAAGTGGTTTCAAACGCTGTCCAGTCCAACTAACTTTAAAATGCAATTCCTACCTGAAATCCTGAATACAGCAGTGTCTTTCAAAAAGCAAGAAGTCCCTGTAATTGTTTCAAACCTGCCAACGATTTTAGTTTTGTATTCGGATCGACAAATCTCGGTCTCACTACGCTAGAAAATATTCTTGTTGCCGTATCATGATCAAGAACTGCCCAAATGCTGTGGCTTCTCCAAACTTTACGGCTTCTCCCCTCCGGTAAATTAAAAGCAGTAACATCAGACGGTGGATGCAGTCACATGTGAGAAATAATTGAACTGGAATTACGAAAAATCGTCTTCGGTTTATAGGCAGCATCGTCACCATCTTGTTCAGTTTAACGGCACTTGCAGCTTCAACATCAGTTTCTCAGGCAATAGTAACTGACAGAACTTGTAAAATACGAGAAAATAGAACTCGTCGCTTTTGGTCCATCAGTAACAACGGAAAAAATAATAATTTTCCCCTTGAAATCGTCAAAGTCCAACATACGAGACATGTTGATCGCCTGATGTTGTCATGTGACTTTTCCCGCGCTGTCCTTGGTCGCGCGTAGGGTTCCACTTTTAAAGGATTTGTCCAATTTTTCGCGGTAAAATAGATCTATAATTTTGGAGCTAGCTATTTCACTGGTTTGGTATATACTAAAACAATTATTCACCTTAGTGTCGGTGAAAAGTGGTGGATATTTACCTCGCCGCTTATCCACCACTATCCACCTCCACTTCGGCGAATAATTGTTAATTAAATACTCGGGCGAGACAAACCCGCAATATAAACAGCTCAGTGAACTCGGCGAGACAAACTCTGCCATTCAACAACTAAATTCGGCGAGACAAACTCGCAGGTACCAACTAAAACTCGGCAAGACAAACTCGCAATAACAGCTCAGTGAACTCGGCGAGCCAAGCTCTGCCATTCAACAACTAAATTCGGCGAGACAAACTCGCAGGTACCAACTAAAACTCGGCGAGACAAATTCGCAATAACAGCTCGTGAACTCGGCGAGCCAAGCTCTGCCATTCAACAACTAAATTCGGCGAGACAAACTCGCAGGTACCAACTAAAACTCGGCGAGACAAACTCGCAATAACAGCTCAGTGAACTCGGCGAGCCAAGCTCTGCCATTCAACAACTAAATTCGGCGAGACAAACTCGCAGATACCAACTAAAACTCGGCGAGACAAACTCGCAATAACAGCTCAGTGAACTCGGCGAGCCAAGCTCTGCCATTCAACAACTAAACTCGGCGAGACAACTGACTCGCGAGAAACAAACTCGGCGAGGCAAAACTCGCAAAAGCAATAATACGGACAAAACAAGACAGTGAAATTTGAACAAACTAGTTACCCGCTAGAGACAACCTGTTCTTGATCTGACGGAAGAAGGACGGCCTGCGCTCGACCGCAGAATGGATTCTCGAAAGTCAAAGCATTGTACTGTGCCGGAGCAGGTTGGTCTCCTTGAGCAGCTTAAACAGGAGCAGTTGGGACGGCAATAACTTCTAGAAGTAAAGCATTATCAATGGTAACGGTAACTTGCACTGTCATGAAACTTGGTAGAGAGGGCAGCGATGAATTTCAGCAGAAACAAACGAAGCAAAGTGACGGTCGTCCTGTCGAAAAGACTGAGCGAGTTATGGCGTGAGGTGTGGACTGAAATACTGAACACGGGTATAAGGTTACGTAACACATCCCAACGGACCACATACTGCACGTCGAATATATCTAATCAGGAATATAGAGGCATTATATGCGGGTTCCCCAGAGAGAATAGTTCATATGACTCATATGGTTGGCTGCCCGGCTGGATTGCAGAGGCCTTCAACCCCCGGGAGGGTAGGGAGGAGGGAGGGGTACTTCTATATAATGTAAACTACCGTGTTTACAAGTAATTGTGTCTATTTAGCCAATAAAGTTTATTTATTATAAAATACAGTACACTTCTTTTTTGTAAGAATCTTGTTTATAAGAATATTGAGGTTGAGATTGGCGAAATTTTAAGAATATGCTAAGAATATACCCAAGGCTGAGATTTAGTTTTGCAAGTTGGTAGAAAATAAAATACATGTACAATAAAATCACATGATGTTTCATTTAATAGTATGGTAAATATTTACCATGCATACTATTCCTTTTTTTATACTATGTATCAAAATGATAAAAACGTGTACAGCTCAGGTCGTATTATTTCTGTTATTTTACTGAAATACTATACTCTGGATCACTTCGTAATCTAAGAATGTATTAAGAATATTCTCAGCCTAAAATCGGCAGAAAAATAAGAATATTCGGCCTGCATGGGCATGAAAATATACATTCCTACAAAAAACGAGTGTATAATATTATATAGTATGTGTCCGCCTCCCAAAAGGTTATGGTTTTCGAATCGTTTTGGTCTGAAAACGAGCGTAGATTTTGAACATTTTGGTCTTAAATTGGGTATTTTCGCCTTGCTTGTCTGAAATAGTACTATATTATGCCTGCCGTCATTGTTCTTTGGTTAAGATATGGGGAGCAACACTCCGGCGTAGTCATAAACTACACAAAGTGTCGCTGGATGAGCCAGTAGGCCCATGCACCGAACACAGATCGCAAAGGGAGGGAGGGTGGGTCGCGATCTTTGACCTGTAGTTGCGGTGCTTTACCGTCGAAAGACCTAGAAATTCCCCCACCCCACTCAGTCACCTTTTTGTCCTCCGTACCAGTCTCTCACTCGTGCCTTTATGTAAGAGTTGCCTGCGGAGGAGACTAATATTCATCAAGGGAGCGGTTAATATAATACCGCTACACCAATGGGAGAGACCCATGGGGATATCATACCCAATTCCACGAGACTTCTGACGTGCATGCATAATTAAGTACCATTCAACTGACTTTGAATAGTACTATATTATGCCTGCCGTCATTGTTCTTTGGTTAAGATATGGGGAGCAACACTCCGGCTTCGTCACCCTCTTTACTACGTTCCGGCATGTTTAAGCAACCAAAATGGCCAAAACACCTGCTCTCTCTCCAAACCTCACAAAAAAACTCTCCCTCTTCCACCCCAAAACGTACTGATCATACTAGGTTCACATGCACTCCTCTTGATGAACCCAACGATATTCCGAGGAAAGGGAGGATCTGAATTCTTCAATACTTCAGGCACATGTGCTATATCTTACATCACCCCTCCTGACCGGGTCTCAGACTGCCCTAACCCATTTGAATTTCATACCTCTAAGAACGCACTCGTAGGGCGTATGATGGCTTTGTGACACATTATTCCCTGTGGCAGATAACTGCACATGCTTATTGTAACTTTAGGAAGTAAGCCATTCAACATAACTAAGGAACTGAAAACGACAAGTTACAAAAACATGAAAACACGAACTCAGGGTTAAGGCGGGAGACCTGGTCAGGAAGCAACGCACCTCACGTCCGCGAACGGAACGTACACGTGACATTCGCAGATTAACGAGATGTCCGTGCGGATTGCTGCTCCCAACCAAGTTTGCCTTGATATAAAAGAAGGAATAACACACAAGGACGGGGGGCCGAAAGTAACTCAGAGTCTCGTCATTTTTTTTTTTTTTTACAAATAACACTCTGAAGCTAATCAGAGACACTCTAAGCGTTTTAAATAACGCACCCTAACAGGTTCCCAAACCCAATCAGAGGTTCAGAGGTGCTCTTGACAAACAAAACGCTTTTACGAGAGAAGCCAATCAGACTCAAATCAATCCGCTGAACACTGAAATAATACACTCTGAGATGGGCCCGAAGGCAGACAGAGCCTCGACGAGTTTATTAAATAACACTCTGAAAAATGGGTGCCCGATCAAAGCCCAAACCGTCTCACCATATTTTCTCAATACAAATAAAGTATTCTGATAAGGGCCCAAAGCCAATCGGAGGACTCGACGCGTCAACCACCAGTAAATCACGAGGGCGACAGGCTCTGACAAGACTCCGCACTCCATCAGCGACTCAATGCACAATTCTCAACAAATAAACACGCTCTGACAAGGGCCAGAAGCCAATGTGAGTCTCCACACGTCTTCAAACCAAATAAAACACATTCTGACAGAATCTCGAAGCCAATGCTTCTAAATAAACAATCCGACGATAAACACAATCCGACAAGGGCCCGAAGCTAATCAGAGACTCAACGCGTTCTCAACAAAATAAACATACTCTGACACGGGTCCGAAACCAAAACAGAGACTCAATGCAATCTCAAAAAAAAAACATACCCTGACAAGGGCCCGGAGCCAAAACTATGGACTCAACACGATCGTAACCAATACATGTAATCATACCCTGATAAGGGCAAGAAGCCAAACAGGGATTCAACGCGATATAGATCTCAACAAATACGTGTAGTTCTTATACTCTGACCAGCGTCCGAATGCGCCAAAACAGAGACTCAACGCGAAACTCAACAAATAAAACATACTCTGACAAGAGTCCAAAGCTAACGACTCAGGAACTCGAAGGGATCTCAACAAATGAACCGATACTCTGACAAGGGCCCGAAGCCGCGATCAGATAATCTACGAGTTCTCAACAGATAAACATAATCTGACAAGAGGCCGAAGCCGATCAGATAATCCACGAGTTCTCAACAGATAAAAATACTCTGGACAAGGGCCTGAAGCCAATCAGATAATCAACGAGTTCGCAACAGATAAACATACTCGGACAAGGAGCCTGATGGCCAATCAAATAACACAAAGAGTTCTCAACAGGATAACTAAACACACTCTGCCAAGGGCCTGAAGCCAATCAGATAAACAACGAGTTCTCAACAGATTAAAACATACTCTGATAAGGGCCTAGAAAGACCAATCAGATAAACAACGAGTTCTCAACCATAAACATTACTCTGACAAGGCCGCCTGAAAGCCAATCAGAGACTCGGACTGAGTTCTCAAGCGATTAAAACAAGTTGACAAGGGCCCGAAGTCAATCAAGACTCCAACGCGTTATTAACAAACCAAAAACTCGCAAATGACGGTCTACCAAAAGTATCTGGTGAATCCCAAACATTGTGTGTGTAAAAGCTCTCCAACACAAGGAGAAAACAAATCCAATCTCACTGCTGGTGCCGACCCTGTTTTACCGTTGACAAATTTGAATCTGGAATTATATTAGTATGCAGATTGCGGCGAAGACGTGACAAAGAGAACATAAGTTTCCGTATAATTTGAACAGCTAAACCAAAAATCAAGGGCCATCGCCACTGAAAGAAAACAAGAACTGGAGAGTATTGTACCGTAAAACTGGAATGTGCCAGCCACTATAATATGGTCTGGAACCATCATAATAGCGAAAGAAACACAAATATACTGACCGGCCGCGAAAACGCGATTAGTATCACTGAGTAGGAATCAGAAACCGTAATTAGTTAAATTAAAGTCAAGAAGTGTAATACCATGGAACTGAGTTGGATCACCGATAAGTTCAATGGCTTGGACGGACCGCGAGAATTCTGGACAGCTATGCGATCTGTGTTCGGAGTATCTGCACCCAAGAAAGCGAACTTTGAACTGTAGTCGCGGGGTTTTACCGTCGAAGAACCTAGAAATGTGATATTCATAATTGTCAACTTTAATATAATACCGATGACACCAATGGGAGAGACCCATTAGCACTTGTCACCGAAGTAGCCGTTACATTTGCATAACAATACACTTGAACATAGATAGCGAGGCAATTTCGGGCACACGCTGCAAAACATAGTGGTTTTCTTGAGCTGCCTTCAACTCTTTTAGTATAAAAACAGTTTTAAAATGTAGAAGAACTGAAATTCTGTTAGTGTACATTGTTTTTAGAAAAAATTGTAAAACGAATTTTCTCTATTAATTAAACGGATTAGATTCGCATAAGCAACAGGGAGATCGGCGTTACGATATTTACGGCAAATTTTCAACTAAAATAGTTAGTATATTTAGGTTTGTTCTCGTTCGTTTTTACTAACTGATTTTTATACAAATATAGTTCAAGGAGCTCAAGAAAATCACGATGTTTTCCAGCTTGTGCCCGAAATTGCCCGTCGCTTCTATGTTTTTAGCTGTATTAGTTATGCAAATATTTCAGGTTAACCGTGGAAAAGCGGCTTATTCTCACGAGATCATTGCTGACGTGCATGCATAATATGTAGAGTACCATTCAACTGACTTTAGAATAGGCACGTTGTCATTCAAAAATTCCCGAGGATTTTCTCGGGAATTTACGGTGACCTTAATGCAGTATTGCTTTTCATATTCGCCCAAGTCAATAACAAACTTTGCTTTAGATAAATCTATAGCCCAGTATGTGAAACAAATTAAAAACAGAAATGCTGGGGGGGCTAAGTACAGCATGACTTGTAGCACAAGACGCAATTTCACCAATAAAACATGTGGACGACAAATGTTAATTAAATTTCTGTCAATAAAATATTTTATTGGGATTTACCCTGTCCAGCTTGTATAGGGGCTAACAACAGCCTTGTGGCAGGATAATTTGAAATTCGCATCTTTTCATGTATTTATTGCGTTAGAAATCGTGTGAGAAACATTTTATATAATTTAATTTCACTATAATTTCAATATATTATATAAATAAAATAGACTAGATATACTCAAAAAGCATAAATATATAACTTAGGGATTGGGCTACCGACTTAAGGCAAGCGTTTCTTGGTACATTTTCTTTTATTAGCTCGTAACATTATTAATCATTTTTGTACGCAAAGCTTGAACAATAAAAAAAAATTATATTATCAGTGCATAAACGTACCAAGAAGCTACTTGTAAGATTGCATAGCCTAAGATTATCAAGGAAGCATTGTATACTGAGCTTAGGATGTGTGGTTATTTAGACGGATAGTTCGTTTCTAGAGATGTTGAAGGCGGAAAAAAAAAAAAAAAAACGGAAGCATGAATTTCAGATGCAATACTTGCAAGGATGGAATTCAAATAGCTACAACTGAAATTAAAATTCATTTGGTTCGGCAACTGTAACTTTAGATTGATTCCAATTTTGTACGTCTCAGGTTTATTACTGAGGTGCTTGCAGGTTCGGTCTGCAAGTCTACAATTTTTCAGGTTGGTAGGTAGAAACTGGGCAAACTGTAAAGGTCTAACGCAGGATTGCCTAAACCTGGTTCAGTTCTCCTAGGCACCATTGCTAGCCTCCAGGTCTAGCAGCAATGCAGGCTCCTTTTTTGCGAGGCGCTATAAGCCTGACAGGTCTGAAATCGGCGGCGAGCCTGTATGGTCTGCAAGCCCCTGAAGCCTGTGGGATCTGCAATTCTGTGGCACTTTCAGTCTGTAGATTCTGTCAATTCCTGTATGTACTGCAGTGCTGGACTAGAGGCAGGTTTTGTAAGCTTGTATGTGCTGCACCTAAACCTGCAAGGCCTTGTCAGCCTGTCGATCTGCTGAATTCGGTACTACACTCCCTTTCAGCCTGTATATCTGGCATATCCTGTATGGCTGGCATGTGCTGGACTGTGGGAGGTTGGTAGGCTTGTAAGTCTGCTATCCTGCAAGCCTGTAGGCCTGTCAATAAGGCCCTTTGCATAATACGGTCACTATTGACACTACTGTCAATCATAAAAATTAGGTGGTAGTACAAATTGGGTTGCAAGAAATGGAAAGAGCATGATGAAAATTAGTAAGGTTGCCAATTTGAGACCGCTGATGCGTAAGCTGTGATATTTTATAGCGGTTTTGAAAGTTTGAAAAATTTAAAGGATTTGTATAGCTGGATGAGCAAGGCCTGCTTTCCTATTTCTGGCAACCATTTTGTACTACCTACCTATTTGTATGATTGACATGGTCGATGTGAAACAGCGTATTATGGCAATAGGGCCTATCTGCAAAAGCTATTCTAGCGCCTTCAGCCTGTAGAGTCTGACAATCCTGCGCATGTCTAGCCAGTGCGGGACTAGCAATGCCTGGCAAGCCTGTTCGACGCTGCAAGCCTGCAGTTCATGGCCGATGCGGAGCGAAATGGTAAGTAGTAGGTCGGTAAGCTCAGGCTCCAGAAGCTATATATTTTCTATTAAGCTGATATGTGTAGAGGGAGGCGAGTAAAAACTGTTATCTCGACACTTCAACTTTTGTCGATCTGGCATTAATAGGAATTGGAAGTGAGCATGATTTACCACACCACAAACGACAGCACAAGGGCCACCGGAATGATCTTGCCTATTGTTGTAAGAAGCGTACCACGTCACGCATACCTGGCTAGGAACAAAATACAACGAGTTCATTGAATTCACCACAAGTTGCTAAGCAATGTGAACGTATCATTACGGTGGCAATGATGACGTGATAACGCGCGAGTTATCGCACTGTTTTGATTCAAAAGCTGACGCGAATAAGAGTAGAAAACACTCGCCTTTTACTCCATATTTAATCAAGGTTTATATATGGCAAGTCACGAGACTGAATAATTGGCAAGGGACTCAACTTCAGGTGTCAGTTTAAGAGAACATGCCCGTCTTAAAGAGGTTTTCCGTCTTATAAATGGTTGTTTCTCTTATAGTAAACTGTATAAATCATATCGATTGTAGATTTTGATGTCCCTCTTGCAGCGTAATCATAAGGTAAAATATATCTGATAGGACATCGCTTTGAAAAACATTTTTATAAACTCAATGAAACCAATATAGTTTATTGACTGATAGACGCGTAGACGACGAATAATGGTTATTTTACGGGCAAAGATAATATAAAGTCTTTACAACAGGTGGCCTTTTGGCTCTATCGAGTATCAAGCATAGCTAAGGGGCGGACCTTTTTTTGCAGAGTTCTGGAAAACTCTTGCAATTATTCTTAGCTCATTTAATAAGTTTGCTATATATATATATATCAAATATATGAAAATAAATCTCTATATACTACATAGAAACTAACATATTTTCCTACTTAGAAGCAATGAATTGCACGATTTTCCTTGGGCATGCGCAAGAAATCAAATTGGACAGTTTTTGAGCGGTAAAAAAAACCACCACACTTGCAGGGTTTTTCGTTTCCTTTTATTTTTTTGCATCGTTTCTGTCTCTTCTTTTTCTCAGATCGTTTTCGTTTGTGGTTTTTGTTAGGCCTTTTAGTCGACGCTTTATTCGACGTTGAGAAAAAGTTTCCACCTAAACGTGCAACTCTATTTCGATACAAAGAGTGTCAAATGCGTAGAGAAGGTCACGTTTTTGGTGAATTTTGGAGGGAAAATTCCAAGTTGTTTTGTGTGTATCTGCTGGCGCCAATTCAACGTTTCGTGTGCTTCCGGATTATGGCACGCCATTTGTTTATAAATTGTCGCTACTCTATATAGTTGAAATTATCAAAGACGGCGTGAACAGTGAAGACGTCCAGCAAGTGGTACAAGGTCGCGTGGTCTTCCTCTTAATTTGAGCCGGATTTTCAGGCCGGTTTAGGTGTAAATGTGTTAATTGGATACCCTACAATGTTATCAAATTATAAAAGTAATGTCTGTCTGTTTGTTTTGTCTTAGTGTTTGTTTTTTTTTTTTGTTTTTGTTCTTGCGGGAATTTTTATTTCGATTTTTTCCATTTCTCGTGGCAGATGAAAGGAACCTGGCCAAGCTAAGAGAAACTGGAACACTCTCGGTATTTTCTAGTTTATCAATATTGTAATCATTTTTTCGTCTTCGGGGGGGGCCATCGTCATATAATGGATTCCATTTTACATTGCCAAATAACGCATCTACAAAAGCAAAATCTACTCCACAGTTAACTTTTCTATGATCTAGACACGGATGAACTTGAACTTTTCTGCGAAATCAATGCTAAACTTAGGATGTACTAATGCGACTCCTACGATGTACCGATCTGTCAAATTAAGAAGCTCAAAAACTGGACATACCCGTCTACAAAAGTGCAAAAGTATTACACTGTTGACTTTGGGTGTACTGATCTTTGATTTTTTTTTTTTTTTTTTTTCATATAGGCTTTGCATGAGATTTGTTCACGCGACATCATTCCTTAACTTAGGACGGCAATGACCCTTCAAGATATGACGTCTTTCAAATGTGACTAAGCCAAATACTGGACATACGCGTCCACAAATGCAAACCATTACACTGTTAACTTTTTCTATGATATACATACGGACTTATGATGTTTTTTCTCGACATGCATGCTAAATTTTAGACTAGCAAAAGACCCTTTATTAAGACATAAGACGTCTGTCAAATTGACATGTCAAAATGGACATTATTTCGTGAACGAAAAATTTAAATATTATTGTAACCAAATTGTTTCGTTTCACCAGTATGTTCTCAAGCCGAAGGATTAGATGTAGCGTCAGTACAAATTAATGTCAATACAACAAAGGGTGGGGGGGGGTGGTTTATCTTTCTCATTATAGTGAGTCGGCGAAAATAACAACCAGCACAAAAAAAACAATTGGCAGTCGCATTCGCATATAGTGCGCGAGGTTATATGATTGCATTTGTAAATGAATTCCGGAGAAAAAAACAATGCTGTAAAGTTTAATGAATCAATATTTACTGAAAATAAATTCGAACGTCCACTCCACTTGTTTCTAACATCTTTTACAGTGAATAGCACTCTACCGTTGGCTACTTTCGACAAAGTTTCTGATCAATGGGGAAATACTTTTTGGCAACTTTTTGACATATTTTTGATAATCTGCTTGATGGCGTTTGGCTGCAAAAACTGGCCAGTTAAAATCAAAATGACAAAGAAACTATGATAGGCGGAGATATCTAAGCTCCTACGTTGCGTGCTCTGACCATTGCCATCTCCGCCTCCCACAGTTCTTTGTAATTTGATTTTGCTAGTTTAAAAATGGAAGTCATCATAAAGTTTTCAAAAAGAGGTCACTGGAAACGTTGTCATAAATTTAATCAAAAAAGTTGTCGCTAATGGCAACGGTTAGGGGCGCTCTTCGCTATATTTTCGATTTCAATGAATGTTGTAACGAGCGAGTGAAAACCATGTTCCCCAATGTCGTATTTTCCAACGACCGTAGGCCGCCGAAAATGTTTCGGTGTGTTATATTCATTACCAGATCAGAGTATCTCGCGTGCACATCGAAAGTAGCACATCCCGCGCTAGTATGTCACCTACGGATTATCGTCCACGTTTCTTAGGCAACCTGTTTAAAGCGCAAAACGTGATGTTTTCGTTGACTGAGTGGGGTCGTTTTTTCCCTAGAAAAACATCCAAAGTCTGGTAGACCATTGAAACGAATTACGACTACAGATATATGTAAAGACGGCAAGCAAAACGAAGCAGATGTAAAAGTAGACGCTCTTAATTGATGAGACATAAAAATCACGGAAACACGAACAAATTACATTAGGGGAATTGTTTTCCTGTTTTGAATATAGCTGAACGATTATGCCTGCTAGTCTCGGTTTTCTTTGGTCTATTGATCCATCAAGCGTAACACAAGACGCCTGCCAGCTTGCTAAACCTGGCAGGTTGAACATGATCGCTGGGGCTATAAATTAAAACGGCTAATAATTGATTCCTTACCCTGTGGTCATCATTGTTAATTCGCAGCGTGTACCGATCAATGAGTGGAGCGGGTATACTCTTGGAAGTTCCCAAGGGTTCTGCCACTCGGCTTCCACGTAGTACAGCTACACTACCGAATAAAAGGATCCCAAGAGTGAACGTAGAAAATATGAACAAAGAGTAAAATCAGTTGAACGCAGTTTTTCTGAGTCGTGTAAAGAATGCAGGGACTGGTAATGCGCGAAGAACGCCCTGGTTATTTTTCATTATCCTACTCAGGCGTGGTCGTAGAACCCGAATGGTGAATGAGCAGGGTTATACGCTGTGCTGTATCGACAAATTGCGACGTAATAAGTGCGATATAATACTGGTAATATCGCCAGTAAGTCTATCACATTGGGGGGGGGGGGGGGGGAAGAGAGTCTTTTCATAATATGAGCAACGTTTTTTCTTCGACAAACTCAAAAACGTATTGAGAAATTCAAGAGTGAACACGGCCACAAATATCGCATCTAGAACGAAAAATAAATATCGGTGTATACCACTCAGCATTTGATTCCTTCTTCGCAGTCACAATAGTTTCAACCGTTGTAGCTAGCCACTGATGCTAAAGAATTATGAAATCAGTGCATAACAGGAAAATTAAAAAAAGCGCTTGTGTTGAGGCCAGCTTCGACTTCGGGCAGGTCGGCATCTGCAATTTGTTTCGCATTTGTGTCTATTTGACACAATCCTCTGTTAGAATTTGGCGTCGCGAGTTAATTCAACAAAATTAATCATCCTTCTTTCTCTGTGTATTTTCCGGCCGTCTCCTAGACAAGTGAACGATGATTTTGCGGCTTACTTGTCGGAGTATGTTAACTTTATCGAGCCAGCAGTAACCTCTTCGTATTTCCTTTCGTATTTTGTTCCCGCGGTTATTTTTTTCCAGGCCAGATAATTAGCTGGGTACGGTGTGCAGACCGGCCTTCAATGCTCGCTCTCGCGCCACGGCATAGTGGCTTGGATGTTGGTCGTTTTTCTCATCGCGCATTTGCTCGTGTACCTAGCAACAATCCTCAAGCGCATCAGAATCGGAAATCCCAAAATCGTCCGTAGCCTCGTCTCTTGAAAGCAACGGGACCAAGTCGTGCGTGTGATGAATGGAGCTTCCCGCGATTGGTAGAAATTCAATATATAACGAAATAAATAGGGAGATCGCCTGTCGAAAAAAAATATTCTTGTTTTGGACGCGTCAAAAAGCGGGCAAGGCATCTCCACTTCCGAGTAGAGTATGCGGATAGCGTTGTTAAACACGTTTTTCTCCGTCATAAACCGTCGTCCGCTTACATTTAGACACAATTCGAATGCTTTTTACAAGTCGGTTGCTAAAGTGGATCACGTTTTGGAACTTTTGCGCCATCTAAGTTAAAAACTCTTGTGGCTATCCACAGAATCGGGGCCGGGCTAAAGATAAAAACAAACCATGGCCAAGTTTTCTCAACTGACTTGCATCAGGTTTCGATTCTAATGCCTGGATCCTTGAGACGTAGTCACGATAAAATGCTATCCTGCTGGAATTCTCCACAGCGCGAACTTTAGCGCAAAGCGACGCTCTGCGGAACTTGTTGGTTAAAATAATACCAATGCATTAGTTGACGTCCATGTAAAGATCGGGTTGTTAATGGACTTTAATAGTCGTTAAACCAATCCAGTGGCCGATGAATGTGACAAAATCGACGCACTAAAAGCGTGCGCTGCGAAGATTAATCTTTTTTTGGGGGGGGGGAATACATTTAATGTTTCGAAACAATCCAAGGGCGGATATGTAAATCAAGCCAGGCTTGACAGTCCATATAGAGATTTCTTATTTGCTGCAAAACTGTGGTCATGTTTAATTTTCGCAGGCGTTTTTGCATTGTCGCGTCAAACAGGGTCAGCGTGCTGAGTGCGGCGGTCATCACGTATTCCGTCCAAATGTGTGCCTGCACATCCACGTTTGCCTGTAGCTCTTTCTTTTCGCGACTCTCCAAACAAGCTTGGATGGCGTTTTTTTTTTTTTTTGAATTTGTCTTCAAATTTCGTTTCAAGGGAGCAACGACTTCAATTCTCCGCATCACTTAGCACGCGACTGACAAGCTGACTATCTCCCTTGTTAAAAGAAGTAAATTGGCGTGGGTTTGAATTTAAATTACTAATAGGAAAAACAGGACAATCACGGGGCGAGAAAACATAGTAAACCCAGCAGGCTTCTGCCGTCTTGTGGAGAATATGAAATAAAAAGCGCTTTGAGACGCACAGAAAATTTGTAACAATTTGCGGGAACACCGGCGAACTCTAAACAATGTGAATAGAAAATTATCGAGGAAAGGTTTGAATGGCTGAGTCATCTGTAAGGTTTCAGAAACATTTTATAAGGTTTGTTTACCGCGCATACGGTTTGTGGCTGCGCTTTTTCAGAAGGCTTAGGGTATCTCAATATAGATATGCTTTAAATTTACTATTCCGCGAAAGATCATAAGCTAAAATCACACCTAAGTATTTCTCGTCCGATCTGTTTAAGCGCAGTTACAAACATCAATACTGCATCATTGGACGTTATCAAAGGGGATAATCAGATTCAAAGAGAAATTCTCTTTACCTACAAAGAGACCTGTCGCATAAAGGGGTTCTTCGTATGGGGCGAACAATACAGAGACCTGCTAAGCATTGTTTGAAATAAAAAAACAGACCAGATGTTTTCGTATGTGCTATTATTAATTCGCTTTTTGCTCTTCCACGTGCTTTTGTCAGCCATAATATCAAATATTATATTTTTACCATGCATTGACGTCTGCGACAATTAGAATCCTATTATATATTCACTGTTCGATTTGGCGCGCTTTCCATAACATGTTTCATTAAGGGTAATGCTACGATTATTAGTTCGTAACTAAAAGCGACTCAACGTTTTTATGATTCATAAAAAAACGCCTGATGCCGATTATGAAACAGGTGAACGCTGACAGACCAAGTGTTGCAGACTGAAGCGTTTCGTCGTTGGATTTGAATTTCTCACAACGAAAACAAAATAACAATAACAATCGAGCTGGTGTTAAAAGGTTTCTTCTTTGCGGTATAGTTTGCCAAGGAGTTAATCCAATGTGGACGGAATTCCTTTTAAATATAAAAGAAATGAATACATTTCCGCAGACAACAAACGGAGACCACACGACCACATGAACAAATTACACATGAAAGTTTGGTTAGGTCGATTCGCTTTAGTAAAATGAATTTCTAATGAATCTAAGGCAGTGCGCTATTGTTTTAGATGCGGGCATAATATCGCGCGAGCTGAGATGATGAATGAAAATATTAAATCAATTTGCGCGATATCGTATAATTAATCGATTCTCGTTTTGCAGTCATGTTTCTACAGACGAATTTTACAGTTTGAGAAACAATTTATGCCATTAGCCTTAACTAAGTTGAAGACCTTTTTGTATACGCAATGTTTGCTAATCGTTCGAAACGAATTTTGATTGATAGGCTATTTATAACAGGAAAAAAGACTGCTTCATAAAAATACATTTATACACGCGCGGATTATTAAAATTCGCCCCATTTTGATTGACAATTATACTCTGGCAAAGTGACATTATTTTCTGGTTTGCGAAGACAAATAAAATAGCTTGCACACTGCGAACGGAATTGTGTTTATGTAACATAACATTATGTTCGTCTATATTTATATACCTCATTGAACAACAGCCCATGAACTGAAGTGTGTCCACCGGCTTGTGTTGGAATGCGGCCAAAGGACTTACTGAAAGTAGGCTATTTTTAGAACAAAACTGATTGAATTATGTGAGACAATAAGGCATGTTATGAAGTCGGAGTTATGCTTCAGTCAATTCCAGCAGTTCTCCCTCCACCCCACCCACCCCCGGGCCATTTGCACATGCTTTTAATCCCGGGGGTGGGGCATTAGTAATTTCATCACGGCCCGGGAGGTGGGCATTAGCCCACCCGTCGCCCACCCCTCGGGAATTTAACAGTCACGTGATTTCTACATCGTATTTTGGACAACTCTAAACATGGCATCGTTCGCTGATTTTATTGGCAAGAACGAAGCCCGGTATTTTTGTTCGTTTTATGTCTGTTCACTGGCTATAAAAGAAAAATATTTATATTGATCTGCGTCTTGAATCTTTACATTGATTTTAAACTTGAGCAGTGTAAGCCTGGGTGTGGGGTGTTTGCCTTCTTTTCTCGGCCTGACCGTGGGGAATTTGAACGGCTTGCTTGTCCACCATGGGAATTTGGCACTTCTAGAATTGACTTGATTACAGATATGTAGTAGGCATCTTTCTGTATAGAGGGACGATTGTTCCACGAAAAAAATGTTAAAAACTGTTAGAGACAGCATCTTGAGTGACTCAGTAGCCAGATTCTGGCGCGGCAGTCCCTCCCGGCACACTTGATGCATACAAAGTCGGTGATCTTGGTTCCACATATTCCGCACCAATCAAAGGCCTCGCTGATATGACTTACTTATATGGCGGGGAAAGGTGTTCTATAATTGCACCTTTTGATCAGAGAATCAAAACTCGAAATTATTGTCTTAAAATTGAATTTGCAATAACAATGAATAAAGATGGAGACACGTTTGGGCCTAAAACACGTTTATTAAATCGTAGAGAATAATATTAAAGAAAGTTGTTCGCGCCTCCATGGGAGGGAGGGAGAGAGGGGAGCAAAAAAACTGAATTCGTGCGACGACTCCGAAGTGAATAACAGAGTTAACACCCCGTGGGAGACGGGAACATGACACCCTAGCGCATACTACATGATGCAATCTACGTCAATAATTAACCTCTATTAAACTATGTTTCTATTAAAATATGGCAGGGTATGTGTACGAGCAGACCGTATCTGGAAAGTCTTTAGGCGAGCACAAATTGAGGACTAGCCAAAGAAACACATTCATGCGTCCACGTTTATTCATCCATCATGCCATCTGTCACATGCTTTAGGCAAATTGCAGTCAATCTTTCAAATTGTGTTCTTGGGCAAGTACACTTTCCTCTCACCATCGCCCAGAATGCAGCATCGCATCCGGGACTTTTAATGAGCTGCCGGCGCTAAATTTGAAAACTAATTAGCGAAACGTGCATCAGACAATAGAGAAAATGGCCTGAAAATGTTGAGAAGGGCGGTTTGCTCGTTCACGTCATAAACTACTTGCTACCAAGAAGAAAAGATCAATTAGACCGTTTGTACTTTTTTTTGTCTCTTTTTGTTTTTTTGCTCTTCTATGACAACTGTCAGTTAAATTTAACTTGAAAACACACTATTTCAGCATCTTGTTTTCTTGTTTGTATGAGAAATGGCTTTGCGCACTTTGAGGCGTCATTACTCTTTAAATGATTGCTCTTTGTCTATTGTACCATATGGTTATATTAACTTGACTTATCAGAAAGTCCCATGTAAAGTTTTCGAGGGGTTGCAATAGGTGAAAGTACTGTCAAAATGCGAATTTCTAAAATGTCTGCTGAGTATCTTAGCTTTCTCTCCAAATTTGTCCTTTGAAGACTCCAGTGGGACCTATTTTGAATTCTCTCGCGAGTACGTTAATGTATTCAAAATCGATAGTGCGCACGCTGCAGCAATTAGCATTGAAATTGAGGTGGATAACTTAGCCTGCGTGGCAGGCGTATAAAGGGGAGGGAGGGGAGCTCGGCGCGCGCGAAGCGCGAGAGCGCGTACTCCATCGCGCTTTGCGCTCCGATTCCACGCGCTTCGCGCGCGCCGAACTCCCCTCCCTCCCCTTTATACGCTGCCACGCAGGCTATGGCTAACTTGACAGCTTGGTTTTTATATCATGTCGGGAAAATCCCAGACCATCGGGGATTGTGTTATTTCCCGACCGTCCCAGACATTCCTGACTCAAGGAAAGAAAAGGGAGACTCTACCTCGTCGTGTTTTCATAAGTCGGAAAATGTCTGGGACGGTCGGGAAATAACAAAATCTCCAAAGGTCTGGGATTTTCCGGACATATGAAAAAAAGGCTTACCGATTCAGAACTACGCCAACAAACAGTGTTTAATAAAGTCTCTCCACCCAGGAGTATATATAGGTTATTTGCCGGCCGGGAGGTTCGTACTGAGAAAAAAACTGTGCCCGTATTGAAATCTCAGGCTTGTTTTGCAAAATCTGTTTTTCGTGCGTAGCGATACTCCTAGTCAACTTCATGCCAGGGGAAACGGGATAGGCTGCCGGCATTGTGGACCAGTTTGGCCGCGAGTGAGGCTTCGTACCTTTACCTTTTACATTTTTATAACCCTAAAAAAGTCCCTTCCAAAATCTTTCTAACCAATAAATCCGCCAGGAAATTTCTAACCCCCAGGCACCACCTTCAGACACTGATGTACATGGACCCCCCTCCCCTGGGGTCTAACGTATCGAGATAAAACACAATTGACATATTTTCTGACACGATATCAATTAATTATTTATTATTATTGTTATCGTACCAAGTTTATATTATAATCATTGCGGTTATATGGTACGTTTTCAAGTTGTTTGTTTTTTTAAGCTTAAAAGCTTATTTCAATTATACCTGTTTAATGGGATTGTTACCTTTTAGTAATAATAAGTAGAAAGATCTAATTAACATGCAGTGAGTTCAGATTTAAAACAAATTATTGTAGAATTTCGAGTGAAACTGAGCAATAATTTTCAGCACTAAGTAACTAGCATAATATTGACTAATTAACTGAACGATTACGAATAATGTAATGCAGTGCGGTACAGTGCACTGCAGTGCGTGCATTGCACTGCACTGTAATGCAATTTAATGCAATGTAATGCAATTTGATGTAAGGTAACGCAATGCCCTGCATTCCATCAACGTTTCATTGTTCTCATTCTCAATAAAATAAGTTGTTGCATCACATGTCAAAACCGTCCTACAAATTACCATATCACTCCCTTCCTCTCGCTTTTCTTCCCTTCACTTTTGACCAGCAGTGTGGAACAAAAGAAATAAAAGACAGCTGGTTACCAAAAACTGTTGCTCAGTCCCCCAGGGAATTTTTTTTTCCCAGTTTCCTTTACCTCTGTTTCAAAACGAGTCCAAGTGCGAAACCTTTCATATGAAAAGAGTATTACTCACAAGTTCATTCAAATGCAAATCAAACTTATTTTCATATGAAAGGGTTACACGCTTGGACTCGTTTTGAAACAGAGGCAAAAGGCAACTCGGAAATGGCCTATTACTGAGTATACGGTATACTATTTCAACAGTATTATAAGCTTATGCTACGCAGTTATATAACAAAATAATATGAAGGATTTAGGCATGGTTTAATTTTTGTAACTATAAACGTATCTATGTCATAGAGTATGGGTTTAATTGGCTTTGATTTATAGCTCAATAATATCAATTTCTTTCTTTCTCTATTATGAAAATTAATGACTTTCTTTCTGAAAAATAGTACAAACTCTAAACGGATAATCTTTTTTTTTAGGAAATTGGTAAATATTGATGGTTAGGATAACTATGCTTAAGCCTTTCAGTCCCAGTGGATCAGCATCTAATTTCTCCATACCATATCAATATTTTTGTCAAGCAGACAGGTGAGGAGAATAAAGACAATCATCAACTAGAAGATATTATCTTGATGTAACAATAAAATAATTCTCAGAACTAACATTAGCTTTTTACTCATATATGAAGTCAAATCTCAATCATTGTGGTTCTATTAGTTTTAATGCTGTGGATGAAACCCTAGTGTTTGATCATTCAAATGAAGCTAGTGAGCAGTACTTTCATGTGGTACTGTTTATTATGCTGTAACTTTCATGTAGTACTGTTTAGTTTGCTGGCGGTTCTAACTTTTAAGTCTGTGGATGAAACCCTAGTGTGTGACCATTCATATGAAAACTATTGAGCAGTGCTTGCATGTGGTGATGTTTAGCTTTGTCACCAAGTCCAACTCAAACTTGCTGTGATAGAAAGGGTTGGAGCTCGAGTCGAGTTGAACACTCGCTCAGAGAAAACGAGG